>NW_020868745.1:0-10999 GCF_003789085.1 Penaeus vannamei
GGTCCGATCTATTTCTTCTTCTTTTTTTTTTTCTTCTTCTTCTTCTTTTAACACGTACGACTGCTTCTACCATTTACGGTCGATTTGATTATCTTAAATGGACTAAAAGCACAGTCTCTAAGACTTTTAATTATCGCTTACGACTTCTAAGACTACCACACACGACCACTTGGACCACTTTAGATCACCACTGAGGAACCGTTTAATTATCTTTTTAATTACCACTTTCGACCACACTGCAGAAGCTCTTAACTACTTTTATGTACCCAAATAGCCTTAACTATCATCTACGACCACTTGAATGTTCAATTACCTCGCCAAACAAACACTTGATAAACATAACTACCACTTACGACCACTTGAACGACTCTGAATAGCCATTTACCTCGCCAAAACCACCCAGAACGACCAATTAAACTGCTAGGAAATACTCCCGACCACCACCATTAATTAACTCACTTGATTAAACAATTAATGTCCTAATTAAAATGACCAGAATCACTTGTTATCTCATGTAAACAATTATTATGATAATGTTGAGGTATATAAACATGCGAGTGTATGTATGTATATTAATGTGCGTGTGTGAGAGAGAGAGGGTGAGAAAAAAAGGTATATGAAAGTATGTATGTGTATATCTATATTTTTTTTCTTTATTGATTTCATTCTCGTTGTCATTATTACGATCATTATCCTTACTGCTATTTATCATCACTGCAAAATCATGATCATTACCATCATAAAATCATTCTTATCATCCGTAGTTTCACATTGCCATACCCCCTCCCCTCTCCCTCTCCCCTTTCCCCCTCCCCCCTTCTCCCCTCTCCCCCTTTCCCCCCCTCCCCTCCCTCTCCTCCCTCCCCATCTTCTCCCTCCCGAATATAAAAATGAAAACGAGCTAGTTCTTATTGAAACCACCAGGGGGTGTACAGGGTGAGGGAGAGGGGGGGGGTTGTCTCACAGGGGGGTGGATAAAATAGAGAGAAGGGGAGGGGAGGGAATGAGGGGTATGGGGAAGGAGAGTGGGGGGAAGAGAGGAATGATAAATGAGGGGGAGGAGAGAAGGAGAAAGATGGGGGGAGGGAGGCACGTAGGGAGAGAGAGAGAGAGAGGAGAAAAGGAGAGAGACAAAGAGAGAGAGACAAGAGACAAGAGAGAGAGGATGATATCTACAACGGAAAGAAAAAGACAAACAGAAAGAAAAAAAGAAAGAGAAAAACAAAGAAAACAACAACAAAAAAGCGAATGAAAGAAAAAGAAAAATAGAAGAAAAAAAGGAGGAAATATAGCGATATATCAAAAGAAAGAAATATATTTCAACCAAGCATATAAAATTCACCCACCTTTCGCTCTATCGGAAATTCATACATCATGGTGTATTGGAAGCAGGAGGAGGTGGGGAGAGGGGGGGAGAAGGGGGGGGTGGAAAGCCTGGAGGGGAAGGGGAGGGGAGGCGGATGTGTGGGGGAGGGGGGTGTTATATCATGATTTATGCTTCGGATTAAAAATGAAGCTAATTTTTTTTTCATTTATTATCATTTTTCTTTATTATCGTTCTTTTTTTTTTACTGTTTTTTTTTTTCTTTTCTCTCTTCTGTCTACATTTTTTCCCATTTTTTCCTATTTCTTTCGTTTTTAATTTTCTTTTTCTTTCCTTCCACTTCTTCCCTCCCCTACAACCTCATTTCTCCTTTCTATCTCTTTCTCCATCCATCTTTATCTCATTTTCTTTCCCTCCATTTCTCCCACTTCCTCTCCTTTCTTCTCTCTCATTCACCCCCCTCCTCTTCCTCCTTCCCCGTCTCCCTCATCCTTCCCCCTCTCCCTCATTTATCTCTATCTCCCTCTTTCTTTTTTCCATCTCTCTCTTCCACCCTCTCTCTCCTTCTCTCTCCATCTCCTTCTCTCCTTCCACCCTCTCTCTCCTTCTCTCTCCCTCTCCCTCTTTCCTCCTCCCCTCTCTTTCCATCTCTCCCTCCCTTCCACCCCCCCCCTCCTTCCCTTCGCCTACCCCCTCCCCCTTCCCGTATATCACACTGTATTAGACGACAGAGGAGGGGGAGAAGGAGGGGGGAGGTAAAAAGGTAGATAAATAGAAAGAAAGAAAGAAAAAAAATCTCATAATTCAGCTATTAAGAAGTCACTCAAAAAAAAAGAAAATAGAAAGAAGAAAGAAAGAAAAAAAAACGGAAATCGATCTGTATTTATTAGTATCATAAATTCTTCTCTGTTAATAAATTCCTGAATGTTCGAGACCCTCGGGAATTAGACAAAGGGGAGAACTGGAAGAAATGATAAATTGTAGATAGAAAAAAAGGAAGGAGAGGAGGAGGATAAAGAGAGAACGAAGCATAAACACGAATTAAAAAGCGAATTGAAAGAAAATTAAGACAATTGATTTTTTTCTTTCCTGTTAATTCATTGATTTAATGGCCTATTATCTATTTTTTATTTTATATTCATTTTTTTTTTTCGAGAAACGGCGATAAAATTTGGAAGTTTCAATCTTTCCCACATTTTTTTCTCTCTCTCCTCAGTACTCTTTCCATCTTATTCTTCTTGTTCCTTATTCTCCTTCTCTTCTCCCCTCTCTCCCTCTCCTTCTCTCTCTCTCTCTCTCTCGCTCTCTCCCTCACTCTCTCTCTCTCTCTCTCTCTCTCTCTCTCTCTCTTCCCTCCATCCTTCCCCCTAATGCCTCTCCATTCCGTTTATCTTTCACATTATCAATATTGTTGTTGTCGCAAGATCCCTGTTTTCTTTCTATTTGCATAAACTTTGAACTAATACCCTTCCCCGCCTCCCTCCCCCCCTCCCCTACCCCCTTCTCACCCCACCCCCCTAAAAGTCGCCATCGTTTAACATCAAAAGTTTAAGAAACGTTAAGCGGTTTTATTTTCTTCTTCTCTCTTTTTTTTTTTTTTTCTTTCTTTCTTTCTTTCTCTCTCTCTCTTTTTTCTTTTTCTTTTTTTCTTTTCTTAACTTGTTTTCCTTAAATTGGTGGTGTTTTCTTATCAATGTTTGGAGTTTCCTATTCTTTTTTTTCCCCTTTTTTTTTCTTCTTCCTCCTCCCCTTCCTTCTTCCCCTTTCCTTTACCCTCTCTTTCTCTTTTTTCCCCTTCATTTCCCCTCTGTTCCCTTCTTCCCCCTTCCTCTCTTCCTTCTTCCTTCCTTCCTCTCTTCCTTCTTCTCTCTCTCTTCCTCCCTCCTTCCTTTTAACAAACCTAAAACACCACCCTTTGCACACGTACACACACGTCAACACGAATCAAAGAAACCATCTTACACATTTCTTACCAGATTGGCGTCACTTTGAGAGAGAGAGAGAGAGAGAGAGAGAGATAGAGAGAGAGAGAGAGAGAGAGAGAGAGAGAGAGAGAGAGAGAGAGAGAGAGAGAGAGAGAGAGAGAGAGACAGACAGACAGACAGACAGACAGACAGACAGACAGACAGACAGAGACAGAGAGAGGCATAGAGAGACAGAGAGACAGAGAGAGAGAGAAAAAAAGACAGAGACAGACAGAGAGAGATGACAGAGATAGACGCGGATACAAATTGAGAAAGAGACTGAAGGATTGATGTAAAAAGGAAAGAGAGAAAGGGACTTAAAAGAAAACTGAATAAAAGCAAGAAAAAATAGAAATCTAAAACCTCTAACGTTTAGCATAAACCTAAACTTATATACAAAAAGATTTAAATTCAAAGCACATATTTCTTCTCTTTCTTTCTTTTACAATTCAACTGTTCCTTTTTATCATATTTCTGTCTCTCTTCCTATTTTTTTCCCCCTTTAACAGCGAATATGCATTTTGTCGGAAATTAATGTGAATAGACAGAGAAGCTTTTATCCGGGTTACGGGGAGGGGAGGGGAGGGGGAGGGAGGGGGAGGGAGGAGAGGGGTGGTGGGGAAGGGGGGGGGGAGGGGGGTGGGTGGGGATTAAGGGTTTCTCGAGACTGTTAATTATCATTGCTTTCGTTACTATTGCTTTAAAGTGTTCCGTTTGCATTATTTTCACCGCGATGAGGCAGTGTGTACACGACAGAGCAAAATTTCCAGCACATTCTTTAAAGTAAATTGCAAATTCCATTAAGCGCGAGATTAATAAGAGTCACTGTAAGACTTAAGTAAAAAAATCCCGGAGAAAGAGGAGGAGAAAGAATATATGAAATTAAGAAAAAGGATTAGAATTGAATACATAATGTACCATAAAGATACGAATATAAGGAGCAAAATAAAACTAAAATACAGAAAAAAGGAAACTTAAGCAAAAAAAAAAGAGTGAAATATAAAAATACTAAGATAAACAAACAAACGCATACAAATAATAATAATAAAAACATACACCCCAACCCGTAAATAAATTTCCCGCCAAAAAAAAAGGCGGGAAAAAAAATCAAAACAACAAAAATGGCGCCACGTCTTCTTCCACCTTACCTGTGTTTGTGTGAGACCAAGTTTGGCAGCAAGTTCAGCTCTCTCTGGCAGCGATAGATATTGAGTCCTTTGGAAAATTTTATTGAGTTGTTGCAGTTGAAGAGATGAATAGATGGTCCGCGGCTTTCGCATTTTCTTGCCTTTCCCGCCAACACGGACTGTCGCCTCGTCTTCGGGTTTTTCTGTTGGGGAGAAGAGAGGAGGTCAGGGATTCCGTTGGTTTGGTTTTGATGCTGTTTGTGGGTGGGTTTGTTTGGTTTGTTTTTATGGGTTTGTTTGGTTTGTTTGTTTGTGGGTGGGTTTGTTTGGTTGTGTGTGGCTGTGTGTTTGGTTGGTTTGTCTGCGGGTGTGTTTGTTTGGTGTAGCTTTTGTTTGTGGGTGCGTTGTTTGGTTTGCTTGTTCGTGTTTGTTTGTAGGTGTGTTTGTTTGTTTTGTGTTTGTGGCTGCGTTGTTTGTTTGTGGGTGTATTTATCTGGTTGTTTTTGTTCGTTTTTGTTTGTTTTGTTAAGGGCGAATAGAACTGACTTTTATGTTTTATGTATTCGTTATATATATACATTTATGTAGTGTTTTATATGTTATAAACCTTATATAAAGAAGTATATCAATAAATATGTGTGAGCAACTTTTTCCTCACAATTATACATATTTGTGCATCACAATATAGTTATATTCATCAATCACTATTTAAGATAGATAGATATAAAAGGCCGATAGATAATTAGCTAGATAGAGCAATTAAGCATGCACAGAGACGCAAAAAATACCGAGTGTTTGAAGAATAGATAAAAAAAAACAAAGAAAAAACAGGAGATAAATTAATATATAAATTCGAAACCAGAACCACAGAAATAATTTCAAAGGTGATTCATATATATACAAAACAACGCTATGAGGAATAAATAAACAAGACAACCATGGAACAACCAAATAAACAACACAAAACACCGAACTGCCAACAATTCGGAATTTCAGGCAGAACCTGATTTTTTTTTTTTTTTTTTAAGCCTTGCAATCTTTAAATTCATGTTTAAATTTCTCTTGGCTATCATGTAAAAAGGTAAGTGATAATGTGTATGTGTTGTGTGCATATATATGTGTATATATATATATATAAATAAATATTTATGTAGATATGCATATACTGCAAACACACACACACACGCACACACACAACACGTACACACGCACACACATACTCATATATATATATATATATATATATATATATATATATATATATATATATATATATATATATATATATATATATATATATATATATATATATATATATGTGTGTGTGTGTGTGTGTGTGTGTGTGTGTGTGTGTGTGTGTGTGTGTGTGTGTGTGTAAATAAAGAAAATTTTAACTTGTACACTTGCGGACTTTTTATCGTTACTATTATTGGCTTGGTGTCACTGCCTCCGTTGCCTTCGTGTTGTTGTTATCAGCTTCATCACTGCTCTCTCTTCCATATTTTCTTACTTTCTCTAAATTTTCTATCTCCTCAGCTTTTTTCTTCTCTATCTCGCTCGCTCGTTCGATCTTTCTGTCTGTCTCTGTCTGTCTGTCTGTCTGTCTGTCTGTCTGTCTCTCTCTCTCTCTCTCTCTCTCTCTCTCTCTCTCTCTCTCTCTCTCTCTCTCTCTCTCTCTCTCTCTCTCTCTCTCATCTCTCTCTCTCTCTCTCTCTCTCTCTCTCTCTCTCTCTCTCTCTCTCTCTATCCTCCTTCGTCTCTCTGTCTATACCCTTCTCCCTTCCAGCCCTCTCCCTTCCTCCTCCTTCTTCCTCCCTCTCCTCCCTCTCCTCCTCCTCCTCCACCCTTCTTTTCCTCCCTCCTCCACCCCCCTCCATCTCTTTTCAACACCCTTCCCCTCTTCCATCTTCCAATTCTTCCTCTCTCCCTTCTTTCATCCCCGCCCCCCCCCCTGCCCCCATCGCGCCCCCATCGCGCCCCCCCCCCCCAAAAAAAAAAATGGACCGCCAACAGCCTTTTACTACTGCTATTGATGACGAAATTGCCTTCCACAAGCACGCCGCTCAATCGCCTTTATTCGTCCATTTTTTTTTTTTTTTTTTTTTGGGGGGGGGGTTCTTGAAAGCAAACCCTTGATTTCTTTGTTTTTATTTTTCCTTTATTTTTCTTTTTTTTTATTACTTTATTTATTTTCTTTTTTTTTTTGTATGGTTGTTTTTTGTTGTGTTTTTTGTTTTGTTTTGTAGAATGTTTGGTTTTCTTTTCTTCTTTCGTTGTGTTTTCTCTGTCATTCTTATTTTTTATCATTCTTATTCTTGCTCTCTACTTTCCTCTCTCTCTCTCTCTCTCTCTCTCTCTCTCTCTCTCTCTCTCTCTCTCCTTTTCTGTTTCACTCACCCCTCTCTCTCTACTCCCACTCCCTCCTCTTCCTCTCCCTCCCTCCTCCCTCCTCCCTCCCTCCCTCTCCCTCTCTCTTTCTCTCTCTATCCATCTTCCAAAAGGAGACTGAAATAAACGTCAATAACAAATCCGAGCAAGAAAATAAATCAAGAAGCAGAAAGATGGATGTGTTTGTCGCCGATAATCGCTTTCATCTTGTTATTTACGTCTTCTTTTTGTGTGTGTTTTCTTCTTCTTCATTCTTTCTTTCTTTTTTGCTTTCATTTTATTTGGTGTTTGTCGTGTTTTTATTTTTCGTTTTTGGTTTTGTCATGTTTTGTTTGTTTGTTTGTGTTTGTTGTAGGTCTGTCGTTTGTCTGTCCGATTTCGTATTTTTGTTTCTCTCTCTCTCTCTATCTCTATCTATCTGTCTATCTATCTGTCTACCTATCAATATCTATCTATCTAACTTCTGCTTGTTTGTCTGTTCTATCTATTTATCTATTATCTGTCATCATCTATCTATCTATCCAGACAAAAACATAAAAATGAGAAATTTCTGAAATCCAAAAGTATAATATAAGAAAAAATCGTAGTCTGGTAAGATTTGATGAATAAAGGAGGAAGAATGTCAAAGAAAAAAAAAAAAAGATAGTGATGATAAGAATGCGATAAAGAAAAATAATAAATATGAAGATTATCGCGCATCCGACATGTCTTCGGAACATGTTAGTGTACGATAATAACTTTTTTTCTTCCTTTCTGTTTTTCGTTGTCTTTCTTATAAAATTTTGTGTCATTTACTGTCATTAGAGGAACGGTAAGTAATATAATTGTTTAGAGCTATTTTTATATATCTATTTTTTTAGTGTAGTGTTTATAAAAGAAAGAAGTGGCTGTAAGGAATAGAAAACGGGGCGAGAAAGTAATGTCTGGGGAGTCTTGTTTATTTTTTTTATTTGATGTATTTGTTGCTCTTTTTTGTTGTTGTTTTGAGTTATAGAGGAAGAAATCTTCATCTTTGATTTTGTATTATTCTTATCATGTTTATTTTATCTCTATTTTGTTTCCTATTCCCCTTTCTTATCTACTATTTTCTATTGCAATATGATTTTTTATTCTCCTTATCCTTCTCTTTCTTCTATTTCTTCTTCATCCTTTCCTTCCTAGTCCTCTCTTTCTTCTCATGTTCTGCTTATCCCTCATATTCTTCCTTATGTTCTATGCATTTTCCCTCTCCTCCTCTTTCTTTTCCTTACCGTCTACTCCTCTTCCTCCTCCTCCTCCTCCACCTCCTCCTCCTCCTCCTCCTCCTCCTCCTCCTCTTCCTCTTCCTATACCTCTACTTCCTCCTCCTTCTCACCTCCTCCTCACCCTCTCCCCTCCCGCTCTTCTCCTCCTCCTCCTCCTAAGCTACTCCTCCTCCTCCTCTCAACCCTCCCCCCTTTGCTCCTCCCTCCTCCTCCTCCTCCTCTCAACCCCTCCCCCCTGCTCCTCCTCCTCCTCCTCCTCCTCTCAACTCTCCTCTACCTCCTCCTCCTTCCCTCCTCCCCCACCCCCTCCCCTTCGCTCTGCTTCTCTGTGGTAAACGAATCAACTGATCATCTTGTCAATTAATGAATCAAAAGCGGGATTGGATTATTTGCATCCAGAGCGCATTCTTCTCTCCCCTCTTCTCTCTCTCTCTCTCTCTCTCTCTCTCTCTTCCCCCCCCCCTTTCTCTCTTCTTCTTTTTTCCTTTTTTTCTTCTTCTTCTTTTTCTTGTTTTTGTGTTTTTTTCATGATTTTTTTCTCCTTATTTCCTTTTTCTTCTCTTATTTTGCTAGTGAGTAAGAAAAAAAATGTATAACTTACACCGAAATATGAAATAGTGAAGAAATGTTGGAAGAAGAGATGAATAGATAAATTAGATAGATAGATAGATAGATTAGTTAGGTAGGTAGGTAGGTAGGTAGAGAGAGAGAGAGAGGAGAGAGAGAGAGAGAGAGAGAGAGAGAGAGAGAGAGAGAGAGAGAGAGAGAGAGAGAGAGAGAGAGAGAGAGAGAAGAGAGAGAGAGACAGACGACAGACAGACAGACAGACAGACAGACAGAGAGAGAGAGAGAGAGAGAGAGAAAGACAGAGACAGAGGCAGAGAGAAAAAGTAATATATATAGAGAGAGAGACAGAAACAGAGAAAAATAGAAAGAGAGATACCAAAAACAGAGACAGAACAAACCAGAAAGAAAGAGGTAAAGAAAGAGAAAAAGAGAGAGAGAAGAGCGAGAGATACCAAAGACAGAGACAGACAGACAGAAAGACCAGAGAGAGAAAGAGCGAGAGAAATCCCATCCAGCACAAGTCTTCTGCGAAAGAATTTTCCGATAAAACCACAAAAGGTTCATTGCAACTCTATCGTGTCTTCAATAGTGCGGTTGCCTCTCCTTGCAGCGCTGTTTCCTAGTCTACTTTGGGGCAGTGTTTATTCTTTTTTTCTTTCGTTTCTCTTTCGTTTTATGTTTTTTTTCTGTGTATTTTGTGTGTGTTTTTTTGTTCAATTTCTTGTATTTTTTTCTCTCTCTCTCTTTCTCTTGTTCGTTTTCTTATTTCTTTTTATTTTGTTTTATCATGCTTTTGGGGGTATTTTTTCTCTTTTCGCTTTCTTTTTTTCTTTTTCGCTTTCTCATTCCTTCAAATCTTTCTTTCTTTCGCTTTCTTTTACTTTCTTTCTCCTATTTTTACAGCTTTTCCATTCTGGTATTTTGTTTTTGTCTCTTAATCTTCTTCTCGGTCTCTCTCTCTCTCTCTCTCTCTCTCTCTCTCTCTCTCTCTCTCTCTTCTCTCTCTCTCTTCTCTCTCTCTCTCTCTCTCTCCTCCTCTCTCTCTCTCTCTCTCTTCTCCTCTCTCTCTCTCTCTCTCTCCTCTCTCTCTCTCCTCTCTCTCTCTCTCTCCTCTCTCTCTCTCTCTCTCTCTCTCTCTCTCTCTCTCTCTCTCTCTCTCTCTCTCTCTCTCTCTCTCTCTCTCTTTCTCTCTCATCTCTCCCTCTTCTCTCTCTTCTCTCTCATCTCTCATTCTCACTCCTTTCCTCCTCCCTTCCCTCTCTTTTCCGCCCTGGCTTTTGTTCTTTTTTCTCCTCTCTCCCTTCCCTTCTTCCTCCTCCTTTCCTTCCAGTTTCTCCTTCCTCCTCCCTCTCTTATAGCCTCTCCCTCCTCCTCCCTTTCTTCTCCTTTACTTGACTCCTCCGCTTCCTCCTTCTCCCCCCTCTTCTTCATGAACATTATCCTTCCTTCATCGCCTCCTCTCTTTCCCCTCCTCCCTTTCCTTCTCCTCCTCCCCTCCTCCCTTTCCCTTCTCCTCCTCCCCCTCTGTCCCGTCTTCTCCCCACTTCTCTGCTCTCCTTCCCTCATTAACCCTCCCCTTCCCCCTCTCTCCTTCCCTTCTTCCATTCCCTCCCCCAACCTCCCTTCCCTGCGTTACCATTTTCTTCCACCTCCACCCTCCCCCAACCGCTCCCTCTCTTCCTCCTAACCTCCTCTTCCTCTGCTCCTCCTCCTTCCCCGGTCCCCTACCCTCTCTTCCTCCTCCTCCTCCTCCTCTTTCCTCTCTCCCCCATGCCTTATCCTCTCTTCCTCCTCCTCCTTCTCCTCCTCCTCCTCATTCCCTTCTCTCCTCTCCCCTCCCCCTCCCCCATCCCCTACCCTCTCCTCCCCCATCCCCTACCTCTCTCCTCTCCTCCTCCTCTTCCTCCTCCTCTTCCCTTCTCTCCTTTTCCCCATCCCCTAACTCTCTCCTCCCCATCCCCTACCCTCTCTCCTCCTCTCTCTTCCCTTCTCTCCTTCCCTCATCCCCTACCCTCTCCTCCTCCTCGTCCCATCCCCTACCTCCCCCATCGCCTACACTCTCTTCCCCCTCTTCCTCTCCTCTTCCCTTCCCTTTCTCTCCCCTTTCCCCCATCCACGGGAGCGGGGTTCTGTACACATTACAAGAAATTCCTCGTGTCTCTTTAGCCACAACTTCTGCCGGTGCGCGTCCATTAATATTAATATTTTGAACGTGTTGGCCCCGCTGTTTCTCCCTTCTGTGGCCTGCTCTCTCTCTTTTCTCTTTCTCTCCGCGCGCATCTCTCTTTCTCTTTCTCTCCGCCTTCTCTTTCTCTTTCTTTCTTTCTTTCTGTCTCTCGCGCCTCTCTCGTTCTATCTTTCTTTCTCATTCTCTCTCTCTCTCTC
>NW_020868745.1:13599-36099 GCF_003789085.1 Penaeus vannamei
TGGTATAATAATAACATATAACAAATACTCATTATAATAACAATTATAATGATAATAGTTAAGATATCTCATTCATCCATCATCCTTATTCATCATTATATTACTAACCATATCATCTTCATTACCTAATTATCTATACCAATTAGCACATCATATTCATAACATTATCATTACATAATTATATTATCAAAATTATCATCAGTCATTATCATCATTATCACTATCATCATCATCATTATTAGTAATCTCATCATTATTATCATCACCTTTACGATCATAAATAAGCCGACAGTGACAATAATGACAACCGCAGCATCTGCTACAATGAGGCGCCATAAATGAATAAATTAATTAAATGATTAAACGCTCTTTTCCACCTCATTTGCTTTTATAGTTCGATCACTTTCCCCTCCTCCCTCCCCACCCTCCCTCTTTCCCCTCCATCTCTATCTTTGCCTTCCTCCTTTCTCTTTCATTCTTTTCTCTGTTACTCCTCCATTTCCTTTGGTTAAATCCTCTCTCTCTCTTCCTCCTTCCTCTCTCTTCCTTCTTACTACTCCTCTAGTCTTCGTATCTCTCTTTTCCTCCTCCCTCTTCTCTCTTTCTCTTCCATCTGCTCCTTTACTCTTTTCGTCTCTCTTTTTCCTTCTCCCTCTCTCTTTCTCCTCCCTCTCTTTTTCTTTCCTCTTTCTCTCTCTCCCTTCCTCTATCTTTCCTCCTCCAATCCTCTCCTTTTTTCCTCCTTCTCTCTGTTATATCATCTTTCATCCCATGCCCGCTTACACCCCCCTTTATCGCCTTCGCCTTCCTCACCTCCCTACCCATTTTATTCCCCCTCCCTCTTTATCCACCCCCGCCCCCCCCCCCCCCCAAGCTACCTCCTCACTTCCCTGTTCCCTCTTACCCCCTCCCCTTCCCTCCAACCTCTCTACCTCACCCCCTCCCAAACTCCTCGCATCTACCCTCTCACCCCCTCCCTTTCCTCACGCTCCCCTCCCCCTTACACCCCATCATCCTTACCCCTTCCTCACCCTCGCACCCTCCTTACCCACCTCACCCCCTCCCTTCCTAACTCCCCTCCCTCCCTCCTTAACCCCCATCACCCCTACCCCTCCTCACCCCCTCCCTCCTCACCCCCCTCATCCCTCCCCTTCCTCCCTACCCTCCTTCCCTCCTCTCTTACCCCTCTCATCCATCCTCTCTCACTTCTCCCTCCCTTTCTCACCCCCTCCCAATCTCCTTCAACACCCCCTTCCCCCTCCCATAACCCTTACCCCCTCCTCACCCTCCCCTATTCCCCCTTCACCCCTCCCTATAACCCTTAACCCCCCCTCCCCCCCCCTTAACCCCCCATCCCCCTCTCCCAACCCCCTCCACCCCCTCTCTATAACCCCGTTACCCCTCCCGCCTCCCATTAAACCCCCCATCCCCCTCTCCCTTAACCCCCCTCCCCCTCTCCGCCCTCTCCCTAACCCCCCCCTCCCCCTCCCCCCCCCCTCCCCCCCCTTCTGTGGGTAAGAGGCGGTCGGTCGGACTGGCTTAATTCCCCTTCTTTATTCCCGTTACGCTCCGATTTTTTATGGTTTCTTAGGGTGCCTGTCTGTCTGACTGCCCCTTCAGCCTTCTGTTGCGCGTGAATCTCTCTCTCTCCCTCTCTCTCTCTCTCTCTTCTTTCGGCCTCCTTCTTTTCGCATCTCTCTCTCTCTCTCTCTTCCTTTCGCCTGTTCTCTTTCGGATCTCTCTCTCTCTCTCTTTCTCTCTACTCTCTCTCTCTCTCTCCTCTCTCGTTCTTCGGCCCCTCCTCTTCTTTCGAATCTCTCTCTCCTCTCTCCCTCTTTCTCTTTTATTCGACTCCTTATCTGAGCGGATTCTCTCTCTCTTCTTTCGTTCGGCCCTCTCTTCTTTTCGATGCTCTCTCTTGTCTTCTCTCTTTCTTTCGGGCCTCTTCTTCTTTTCGATCATCTTCTCTTCTCTCTCTCTTTCCCGGTCCCTCTCTTCTTTCGATCTCTCTCTCTCTCTCTCTTCTTTCGGCCTCTCTTCTTTCGATCTCTCTCTCATACTCTCTCTTCTTTCGGGCCTCTCTTCTTTCGATCTCTCTCTCTTCTCTCTCTCTTTCTTCTTTCGGCCCCCTCCTTTTCTTTTCGATTTCGGTCTCTCTACTTCTCTCTCTTCTTCGGCCTCTCTTTCTTTGATCTCTTTTTCTCTCTTTCTTCTTTCGGCCTCTCTTCTTTCGATCTCTGCTGCTCTCTTCTTTTCGGCTCTCTTCGTTGTCGATCTTCTCTCTCTCTTCTCTACTTCTTTCCGGCCTACTCTTCTTTCGATCTCTCTCTCTCTCTCTCATCTTTCGGTCCCTCTCTCTCTTTCGATCTCTCTCTCTCTCTTTCCTTTCGCCTCTCTTCTTTCGACGTCTCCTCTCTCTTCTTTCGGCCTCTCGTTCGTTTTCGGATCTCCTCTCTCCTCCTCTCTTCTTTCGGCCCCGCTCTTCTTTCGATCTCTCTCTCTCTCTTTCTTTCCGGCCTCTCTTTCTTTCGAGAGTCTCATGCTCATCTATTCTATTCATCTCTTCTTTCGAGCAGATCTCTCTCTCTCTCTCTCTCTCGTCTCTCTCTCTCTCTCTCTCTCTCTCTCTCTCTCTCTCTCTCTCTCTCTCTCTCTCTTCTCTCTCTCTCGCCTCTCTCTCTCTCCTCTGTCTCGGCCTCTCTTCTTTCGATCTCTCTCTCCTCTCTTCTTTCGCCTCTCTTCTTTCGATCCCTCTCTCTCTCTCTTTTCTTTCGGCCTCTCTTCTTTATCTCTCTCTCTCTCTCTCTTTCGGCCTCTCTTTCTTTCTCTCTCTCTCTCTCTTCTTTCGGCCTCTCTTCTTTCGATCTCTCTCTCTCTCTCTCTTTCGGCTCTCTTCTCTTCTTCTCTCTCTTCTTCGGCTCTCTTCTTCGATCTCTCTCTTCTCTCTTCTCTCTCTCCCTCTCTCTCTTTCCTCTCTCTTCTCTCTTCTTTCGGCCTCTCTTCTTCTCTCTCTCCTCTCTTCTTTCTCTTCTCTTTCGATCTCTCTCTTTTCTTCCTTCTCTTTCTTCGATCGATCTCTCTCTCTCTCTCTCTCTCTCTCTCTCTCTCTTCTCTCTCTCTCTCTCTCTCTCTCTCTCTCTCCTCTCTCTCTCTCTCTCTCTCTCTCTCTCTCTCTCTCTCTCTCTCTCTCTCTCTCTCTCTCTCTCTCTCTCTCTCTCTCTCTCTCTCTCTCTCTCTCTCTCTCTCTCTCTCTCTCTCTCTCTCTCTCTCTCTCTCTCTCTCTCTCTCTCTCTCTCTCTCTCTCTCTCTCTCTCTCTCTCTCTCTCTCTCTCTCTCTCTCTCTCTCTCTCTCTCTCTCTCTCTATCTCTATCTATCTATCTACCTATCTATCTATCTATCTCTCTCTCTCTCTCTCTCTCTCTCTCTCTCTCTCTCTCTCTCTCTCTCTCTCTTCTCTCTCTCTCTCTCTCTCTCTCTCTCTCATCTATCCTATCTATCTATCTATCTATTTCCTTTCAAGCGATCTGATTATATTAACTAATAGCAATAACGCTATAAATACAGCAACTACTAACAATAACACAATATCCTTATCATCATTATCATTATCATTATTATCAAAGATAATGATAATTATTATCGTTAGAAGAAGAGAAGGTGAACATGCAAAAATTTCGATATGCTAACATCAAATATACTTTGCAAGCGAGTTATGTATACTGTGAATATGTACAAAGCGGTCTTTTCACAAAAGGAATTATATCTTTCGTAATATTTTTGAATATGATGTCGGTAATATTCATATATATGTTTGTATGCATATATGTGAATGTGCAGCATGTATATGAATGTATGTCCGCATTGCTGTATATATGTATGTATGGATATGTGTATGTATGTATGTGCATAAAGATCTGTACGTGTATATGTATGTATAATGTGATGTATATATGCTATGTATAAATGTGTATGCGTATATATGTATGTATAAATGTGATGCATGTGTATATATAAATGCGTGTATGTATGCATGTGTATATATAAAAGCGCGTATGTATGCATGTGTATATATAAAAGCGTGTATGTATGCATGTTTGTAAGCATATCCAGCACCTGTTGACGCCACAGCATATCCATAATCAATATCCACGTCCTATGCAGGTCTTTTACCTCATAACAATAGAGACAACATGCGCAACGGCCTCATAACCCATGCACACGAAACACACACATCAGAGGAGCTAGATAATAAGGATAAAAAAAGAGAAAGGGAAAGGAGGAGGAGGAAAAAAAAAGACGAAAATCAAGGATTCCAAATGAGGCTCGACATGCGCACGGGAGACCTATCGACCGTTCGTAATGTGAAGGTGGTCGTTGTATGCTCACGTTCTTCAACATCTGAGGCGTACGGTGTGTGAGGGTTACGCACAAAGCCGCAGAAAGGCGCAGCGTATACACACACATGCATACACACATACATACACACACACACAAACAAATACAAAACACAGACACAGACACACACATGCACATACATACACACACACACAAACAAATACAAAACACAGACACACACATGCACATACATACATATACATAACACACACACACACACACACACACGCAGCACATGCACACATACAAAACACACACACACACACATATATACATACATATATACATGTGCGTAAGTAAGGAGGAGGCTCATGTCACCCTGTGTGAGTCGAGTGCCTGCTGACACGCACATGGGGACGGGGGGGGGGGGGGTAGCAGGTTGTAGGCTTAGGCCGAAATGCGATGAAACGGTGTTAGGAAATGGGGACGATTTAGTTTCGTTTTTTTTTTCATATATATGAGAATAGATTGGGATTTTTTTTTTTTTTTTTTTTTTTTTTTTTTTTTTGAAGGGGGGGGGGCAAGATGTGTGCGATGTGTCATCTCTCTCTCTCTCTCTCTCTCTCTCTCTCTCTCTCTCTCTCTCTCTCTCTCTCTCTCTCTCTCTCTCTCTCTCTCTCTCTCTCTCTCTCTCTCTCTCTCCCTCGTTTATTTCCTTCACCATTCTCTTCTTTCCCTCATCACAAGAACATCAATAAAAGAAATTCAACCTGATCCCTTCAATATCCCTGATTTACTTGCCACAATAAATTCGCCAGGCACACCCTAAATCATAATAAAATCGGTCAAAAATCTATGCGAGGATTAACAAAAAAAAAGTATAAAAAACAAAATGTGTCACAGGAAAATTGTTGCTTTCTCGATGGCGGGACTTTCACCCCAGCGTCGCCGAGCCTAAAGTCTTTTTCGCGGCACGTTCTTATTTTCTGGGATTTTTACACGTTTTCTTTTTCCCTTATTTTCTCTCCCTCTCTTTCTCTTTCTGTGCCGTAAATAGTGTTCTAGTACTTGGCTTTGGTTGTAAATTACATCTAATATTGATTTACCCGCAAATCTGGCGCCCCCACCCAAAAAAAAAGCATATATCAAATCACCATCCCTCAAAAAAACGTATACGCTCGTCGAAAAATGGCGGGAAAAATCAATACCCGAAGAAGGAAAAGAAACGGAGAAGGAAAATAACTTACTGAATAAAACCTTACTCCAGCTACCTAAAGAGAGAGAATATTGGAGAAAAAAAACACCCACACAGTTATTCGAATATCTAAAATAACGCCCATTCTCGCTGCACTGGACTAAACATTGACCGTCATTTCGCTGGAATACAGGGTCATGGAGGAACTGGAGCGGAGGGAAGGGGGAAGAGAACGGGGAAAGGAAGAGGAGGAGGAAGAAGTAAGGGGGGAAGAGGAGAAAGGAGGAAAAGGGAGGGAGGAGGAAGAAGAAGGAAGTCACTAGAGGAAGGAGGAAAAGAGAAGAGGAAGGGAGGAGGAAGAAGAGGAGAGAAGAAGAGAAAGTAGGAAAAATGGGAAGCGGATGAGAATGAGAAGGGGAGTGGAGAAAGAAAGAACAAAGAAAATGAAACAGGGAACCAAAACGGAGTAAAAGATAGAAAAAAAAAGAAACCAAACAAGCAAAATAGTATAAGAAAAAGAAAAAAAAATCACAGAACGAAGAGAAGTGGAAAGGAAAGAAAGGAAGGGAAAGGGAGCCAGAGAGAGAACGTCCAAACAGCAGCTCTGGCCCGGTTTCCCTTGCCAATTACGAGCATCCAAAAGCTTTACACAGAATGGTACCGCAACATTTTACCTGGATGGTTGCGAGCGAAAACTGGCCAGGGGAAGGGCACGGGGAAATTGGTGGGGATCGGGCGCAGGCAATTGAAATAAAGACATTACTATTTTTTTTTTTTAATTTTTACTTTTTTTTACTTTTTTTAATAAAGACTTTTTTTTATTTTTTTTTTTTAATAAAGACTTTTTTTACTTATTTTTTACTTTTTTAATAAAGACTTTTTTTTTTACTTATTTTTACTTTTTTTAATAAAGACTTTTTTACTTATTGTTTACTTTTCGTTTTTTAATTTTTGAAATAAGACATTTTTTATATACATTTTACCTTTTTTGTTTTTTGTTTTTGAAATAAAGACAATTCTTTTTACTTTTTTTTACTTTTTTTACATCTAGTTTTTGTTTTTTGTTTTTCTTTCTTTTAAACTATTTTCTCTTTTCTTTCTGTAGGGTGTAAGGAACGAAGGGGGGGGGGGGTATATGTGCGGTTTACGTAAAGATAGATAGGCAAATAGAGAGGTAGGTAGGTAGGTAAGTAAAGAAATGGATAGATAAATAGACAGGAGAAAGAAACGCAGATAGACAGATAGATTGGATAAATAAATAGACAGGCACAGATGAGAAAGAAGGACAGATAGACAGATAGATAAATAAATAGGTAGGTAAGTATATAGATGGATAGATAGATAGATAGAGAACGAGAAAGATAGACAGACAGACAGATAGGGAAATAGGTTGGTAGGGAGATGGTTGATAGATAGGTAGGTAGATGGGTAGATAGACAGATACAGACATAGATAAAGGTAGATACACACATTCCCATATATTTTCCTTTTTCTTGGGGGGGGGGGGGTTGTAGGCTTATCTATTTTTTCAAATTTTATTTCTTGCAATATTTATAGACCAAACCGTAGTAATATAACTACTTTTACTTTCGTCGTGATTACTATTTCGCTAAAATTTATTTGCCATTTCGTTCAATCTTTAAAGATATTTTTTATCGTCATTATTTATTATTTTTCAAACTTTAACTCTTTCTAGTAGTATTGGAAATTTGTTCTTTTTTACATGTTTTCCTTTTTTCTTGTTCTCATTACTATTTTTATTACATTATTAGTAGCTGTATCGTTTTTATTATCATTATCATCATTATCATTGTTGCTATTATGATCATTTCTATTACTATTATTACCATTATAATTTTGACTATGATTATTATCATCATTATCATATGTATATATTTTTTATCACTATCATTATCATTATCATCGTAATCCTCATTGTCATTGGTATTGATATCATTATCATTATCATCAAATTCATAATCCATATCATCATTATCATTATCCTTATCTGTTATCATCATTATTATCATTATTATTATCTTTACTATTATGATTATCTTATGAAAAAAACGAACAAAACCGAAAAAAGAATAAGTAAAAGGAGAAAGAAAAGTATATAATATTTAAATGGACTTTGATTATGCAAATGAGATGTGGGTAAGAGGAGGGAGGGGAAGGGGAAAGGAGGGAGGGAAGGGAGGGGAGAAAAGAGGAGAGGGAGAAAAGAGAGAGAGGAGAAGGAAAAAGGAAAGAGGGATAGAGAGAGGGAGGGGAGAAGAGGAGAAGAAGGAAGAAGGAGAGGGAGGGAGGAAAAAAAGAAGAGGAGGAGGGGGAGAGGAGCGAGGGAGGGGTATAGAGGACTTGAGAGAATTTTGTTCAAAGAGATCTCGTTTTTTTTTTTTTTTTTTCTTGCTTCATATTCTTTTTTGTATTTCCTTTCACTATTATTATCATTTTCATGCTCGTTTCTTACTCTGAGTATGTCTGTCTGACTCTCTCTCTCTCTCTCTCTCTCTCTCTCTCTCTCTCTCTCTCTCTCTCTCTCTCTCTCTCTCTCTCTCTCTCTCTCTCTCTCTCTCTCTCTCTCTCTCTCTCTCTCTCTCTCTCTCTCTCTCTCTCTCTCTCTCTCTCTCTCTCTCTCTCTCTCTCTCTCTCTCTCTTCTCTCTCTCTCTCTCTTCTCTCTCTTCTCTCTCTCTCTCTCTTTTCTCTCTCCTCTGCTTTCTATTTTAATGCATGCACGCACGCACGCACACACACACACACACACACACACACCCACACACACACATTCACAAAACACACACACCCACACAAACACACACGCCCAAACTGCATGCACCCCGCCCACAACACCCTCCTCTCTTCCTCCTCTCACGCCCACGATCCCGCCCACGATCCCGCCCATGGAACCGTGATTTATATTCGGTTTTCTTGGCTGTTTATTAGAAAATAATTGGCTAATTTGCAACCGCCGAGCGTGCGTGTCTGAGACATGAGGAAAATGAGGAAAAAATGTCTCGTTTCCCGTCTTCTGATGAGGAGAGTGAGGGTGGGGGGGGAGATGGCGGGGGGAGGGGGGGAGTTTTGGGTGGCGAGGGGGTTGGGGGGGGGGGGAGTTTTGGGTGGCGGGTGGGGGGGGGGAAGATATGAATGGAGGGAAAAAGTAGAGGGAGGGAGTGAGGGGGAAAGAGAAGGAGGGAAGAAGACAGATAGAGAAGGAGGGAGGGAGTGAGAGAGAGAGAGAGAGAGAGAGAGAGAAGGGAGGGAGAGGATTAAAGTAAATTAGATTATGATGTAAAAAATATATATATGTATATACACCCGGAATTAAGTTATTAATTCCTCTAACTTCATCTTTCCTTTATAGATATATTTTTGATCATCTTATCTCTTATCCTTAGTAATACATTTTAATGAAATATAATAAAAAGGTAATAAAAAAAGTACTTATATGAAATTTGACCACCACTTTATTTTTGGCTAATTCTGAATCCAACGACGCGACTTTCTGAATACATTCTAGACACATACAACACGTGACTCTATTCAAAATCTCATACGCCCTGATGCATAAATATCTATAAACCCCAATTATTCAGAAGCAATATACATCTAAAAAAGGAATAGAACAAAAACACAGATATTTAACAAATCATAATAAAGGAATTCGACATTTGGCGCTAATAGATATATATTTTCGTTCGCATAGCACCTTCTGCAGAAATCTGGATCCGGATTCACCCCTCGCAGAACGCCACTGTTATATAATTTCTCTTATTTGTGTATTTATCTATCTGTTTATCTACCTATCTATCTATCTATCTATCTATTTAGTTATCTATTCATTAGTATCTATTAGTGTATGGGGTTTGGAAAAATTATGTGTATGTATCTCTCTGTTTATTCATCCATCTATCAATCTATCTATCTATCTATTTAGTTATCTATTCATTAGTATTCATTTCTTTTAGGGAAAAAATATATGCAAATTAGATTTTGGGATTAATCATATGACAATAACTCAGATTTTGTTTATATTAGTAAGAATCATATCAAATAAGACACTGAGTGCGTAATTCGTCCGTTATATCAACAGACATTACATATAATGGTTATGATCCAGATAATAAATCATAAAGCCAATATTACTCATACAACATGTCTTTATAATAACAAGGATAGCAAAGGAATAGTAAAAATAATTATAATGATAAAAAAACAGGATCATTTTTTTGAATAATAACAGTATTACAGAACACCAAAATGGAATTACTGTTATGATATTTGTTCAAAATATCACAATGATATAATTCCAGAATTCTCACGATAAGATCTTTTAATAAAATGATATTAAAACGATCTTGAACAAATATTGGCACTAAAGTCGCCGACAAAGTGTTATCAACAGAGAATATAACCCTTATCATCACCATGACGATAATATTGTAATCCCTCGAACGAACATCATAAAACCATAAGCGATATAGAAAAAAATAACAAAAAAAATATTTAAAACTCTTAGAATTAGAGTTATGAAGAATATTATTAAGAATAAGAGGAATAACAACGATATTGCTATCCCTCTAAAAAATAATAATAATAAAAAGAATTAGATTGGTTAAGAATTATTAAGAATAAGAAGAATAACGATGATATTGCTATCCTAAAGAAAAAAATAGCAAAAAAAGATTAAAAAAGGGAATGAAAAATGGTGAAAATGTGGCACAATCTATAATACTAGTTGTAGTAGCGGCGGTTCAGTTCATAACATCAAGAAGATGTAGTAATAGTAGTAATATAAACCATATAAATTTCAGTAATAATGAAACATATCGCGCAATACTTATAGGAGTCAATATACATGCTAAAGATTATAAGTAACGGATAAGAAATGATAATAGGATGAAGAGAAACAATAATAAATGGTGATAATGGAAATAATGATGGTAATAAATTTTCCACGATCACTCTCCCTGTAGCTGGAAAGATGTTTCGTTCGCGTAAGAGCATGCGGTTCGATCCGGATTCAAGCACTTCATTCCTTTTCGGTCTCTTTCTCTTCCGTTTCTTTTTTTCTTTTCTTTTCTCAGAATTCTCTCTTTTTCTTTCGTTTTTTTCTGTCTGCTCCATCTCTCTCTTTCTTCCGGTTCTCTTTCGTTCTCCTCTGTCTGTCTGTCTCACTCTCTTTGGTATTCTATCTCTCTCTTCTCCGTCTTTTTCTCTGCGTCTCTCTCTCTCTCTCTCTCTCTCTCTCTCTCTCTCTCTCTCTCTCTCTCCTCTCTCTCTCTCTCTCTCTCTCTCTCTCTCTCTCTCTCTCTCTCTCTCTCTCTCTCTCTTCTCCTCTTCTCTCTCTCCCTCCCTCCTTCCCTCCTTCCCTCCTTCCCTCCCTCTTCTTCCTCCTCCACCTCCTCTCCTATCTCTCCCTCTTCCTCTCCATCTGCACCCATTACCATCCTCTTCCCCTTCTCCTCCTACACCTTCTCCCTCTCCTCCTCTCCTCTCTCGTAAACCAAGTAGGCAAATATCACACATCGATTGCAATTCTTTCAATTCACCTTATAACTGCAGCATGCACGGTGACCACGTATTGGCGCTTTGACCTTTGGAGTGTCTGTTTTATCAGATCGTTGGGGAGTGTTTTGTTGTTGTTGTTGTTGTTGATTTTTTTCTGTTGTTTGTGTTATTGTTTGTTAGTTGTTGTATTGGCGGTGTTGTTGTTATCAATAGGTTTCTTATTTTTGTCTTGTTGTTGTAATTCATTTATTGGCATTGATGTGATAATGATAATGTTAGTATGATGATCATCAGCATTATCATTTGTTATTATCATTATTATTATTATTCTATTATTATTATCATTATTATCATTATCATTATTATCATTATTATTATTAGTAGTAGTAGTAGTAGTAGTATCATTATTATTATTATTATTATTATCATTATTATTATTATTATTATTATTATTATTATTATTATCATCATCATCATCATTTATCATTATCATATTATCATTATTATTTTTTAATCATTATTATTATACACCATATTCTTCGCACCACCAAAAAGACTTTGTTTAGCGACCTCATCAATAACCTAAAAACCGCTACAGTCGCTCATTCGTATCGCTATCATCGCTAATTTCGTATTCATAGCATTCGATGTACTTATCATATGATGAAAGACGATAACAATATTTTTTTTTCTTCTTTCTTTTTAACTATAGTAATAGAATTTAGATTTCAAAAAATGTTGTATAAGTCGTGATTTCCTATGGATATTATTTCGTAATTTTTATCAATATCGTTGTCTTGTTATCTGTCCTTATTTTTTACGTTTTTTTTAAATTTATCTTTATCTATTTTTTATGTTAGTTTATCTTTATCTATTTTTTATGTTATGTATTATATATATTTTTAGGTTAGCGGATTTTGGTTCTGAGTAAAGTATTATTTTTTCATGAGAATTGTTTTATAAGAATAATGAAGTAGAACAAAGAAAACACAAAAATATGAATAATAGAACACAAATAAACCAACGGAAATAAAAAGAACAGAGAAATAAACGAAACGAAACATAACAATAGCGAAATAAACCCGGAAAAATATAGAGAAAAAGAGAGTGATTAAACCAACATAAATACGATAACTGAATCAAACCAAGAATACCAAAAAAAGAAGAAAAAAATACCAAATAGAGAAGAAAAAAACTAATAAAAAATAAACGAAGAAAAAAATAAAAAACAAGCAGACCATAAAAAACAAAAACACACACAAAAAAGCCAAGAAAACAACAACAACAACGAAGAAGAGAACAAAACAAAAAAAAAAAAATAAACAAAAAAAAAATAAAAATCGCAAATTCAAGCCAAAGACACGGACAGCAAGACACAGACCCACACCCAGGCCGATCCCCCTCAGCAGCCGAGCCTCAAGCCAGCGGATCGGCTTCTTAAAAATTACAGGAATCACTCAACTTCGAATTCCCTTCATTAATGGAAATTACGCCACGGAACCCGCTCTCCGCCATGATTTATGGGAGGGGATCACTGTCGCTAAGATGCTCTGTGTGTGCGTGTGTGTGTGTGTGTGTGTGTGCGTGGTGTGTGTGTGTGTTTGTTTTAATTCCTTGATTGGTGGGTTTGTAGTTGTGTTTTTCTGTTTTTTTTTTCTGTTTTTTTGGCGTTATATGTTTTTTATGTACTGTTGTTTTCTTATTATCATTATTATTTTATTTATTTGTTTTATTTATCTATTTATTTTATTTTTATTCTTTATTATTATTGTTTTTTTTTATTTTCTTTATAATATTTATCTTGTTTCCTTTCCTTTTTTTCTTATTCTTCTTTAAACCAGAGAAGTAGAAGAGACTGTCGCTAAGATGTTGTGTATTTCTGATGGTTGTATTATTGTTATTAATTCCTTGTTTGGTGTTTGTATTTCGATTTTGTTGCTGTTGTTGTTGTTTGGGAATTACGTCTATGCATATTATTTTCTTCTTTATATAAATCTACTTTTTTCGGTTTTATTTTGTTTTCTTGAATGTATTTTTTTTTTTTTTTTTTTTTTGTCATTCCGTTTTTATCGCTTTTTTTTTCTTATCTTTTCTTTCCTTCATTTCTTCTATCTTTTCTTCGCTAAACCTTCTTCAGGACGATTGCTCGCCCATCCACGATAAAAAAATAATCCTAAAAACACACACACAAAAAAAATATATATATATAAAATTGAACGAGATCGAAGAACGAGAACGAGCACTGAACACTTGCGGCCGAAAAGCATGTTCATCGCCGTGTGAACACTGCGGTAAGTTCTAACCCGGAGAACAGCCGAGTTCAGGGGACCGGCGGCCGAACTCGCGAGCGAAATAAGTCTACGGGAAATTCACGCCGCGTTTGGGAGGGAGAGAGAAAGAGAGAGAGAAAGGAGGGAGAGAGAGAGAGAGAGAAGGAAAGAAAGAAAGAAAGAAAAAAAAGAAAGAAAGAAAGAGAGAGAGAAAGAGAAGAAAAGAAAGATAAAGAGAGAAAGAGAATTTCGCGTCTGAATTCCCATCGGATATTTTGCATAATGTAATCACGCTAAACCCCAAGTGCGGAGTGAAACATCGATAACATTATATTCCGATCGCATATCCAGCATATCGGAGCCTCTTCGCACCTTTATAGTTCCAACCCGCTGTCTATAAAGGCCAAATCCGAATGACTGAATCAAGCAAGATATTCTCACTATGATAAACAATAATAAAAACTGCCTTTTAAACAATAATAAAATCTATCTTTTTTTTATATTTGTAGTGTTGATTTGTGGATAAAATTCCTTAAATCTAGTTTACTGAAGGAGATAAGATAAAAATAAATAAGATACAATCTAAAAACATATTACAGTCTAAAACAATCCACCTTCAGGCAAAATAATGATAATTCACACGTGCTCTTTATGTAATAACATTCATACAGATATTTCAATTTCGCTCAAATAATCATTAAATTGGATATATATATAATCATCTAACAATTACAGGCAATTTGGTACCGTGTGATATATATTTAAGTATTTAGGTGTTACACTTTTTGGGAAGCATCTCGGTATTTGCGGTATATATTCTCGGCGGGTTTTAATACCTTGATTTTTGGTATTGTGGTATTTTTTAAGTAGTAAGTAATCCGTATGTATTAAGATATTAAACTGTTTCTCAAGTACCGCGGTATCCTGCTATTCCCTTAGCACGATCTAAATACTAAGAGATCACTCTTTCGTACCACGCTTCTAGCACCACGGTATCAACGGTATGTTCTTAGGTATCGCCCCAAATAAACACACCCAAGAATCACACTTTCTTCGTACCACACTTCAAAGTACACTACAGGTACTACACCTTCCCCCAATCACCGGGTTTAAGTACTTACCGCGTCTATCAATTAGTACTTTTTTTTTTGGTACCAGTATGATTATGATATCGGGGCCGCCACTCGCTCCCAAAACCCCCTCCCGATAAGAATCTGGATGATAACACTTAAGAACATTCGCACACTTAAACACTGGCATTTCTCTCGTTCTGATAACGGGGCTGACGCGGCCGGAATTACAAGGCGAAATAGCTCGTTTATTTATGAGGCGAAGAAAGAGCCAAAAAAAAAGGAAAAAAAAGAAAAAAAAGGAGAGAGAGAGAGATGGGGAGAGAAGGGTACTTACGGAGAAGGAATTGGTTCAGAAGACGAATTAGTTTAAAAAGGGAAAAAAAGAAAAAAGGGAGAGAGAGAGAAGAGAGAAGGGTACTTACGGAGAAGGAATTGGTTCAGAAGACGAATTAGTTTAAAAAAGGAAAAAAAAGAAAAAAGGAGAGAGAGAGAGAGAGAGAAGGGTACTTACGGAGATGGAATTGGTTCAGAAGAAGAAGAAGAATTGGGGGATTTGGTTTGGGAGTTTATTTCACAAGAGGATTTGGGGGATTTTGAGGACATGTGGATATTGTAGGTTGGCTTAGTTTGTGGATCTGTTATTTAAATCAATGTGAAAATGTTTTCAGGATTATAAATCAGAATTAGAATTGCGATCGAAATATTCTACGATGAAAAAAAAAGATTAATAATAACGAATTTTTATCCTATTCTCATAATGAATAACAATACATACATATATATACACACACATACATATTTATGTGAATACATATACATACACATATATTACATACCGCTCTTCTGCTAGTTCGAATATTCCACAAAAAAAAAAAAAAATATTCCCCAACCATGGCCACATTCCGTACATCTTTCCAGGTTTGTCATTTTTTCGAGTGAAGCGTCCACGTGCGCCTCCAAGAGCAATGGAGAGCAGCCTCGGCGAAACCACACGCGGCCGAACACCAATTAATCAAATACTAATTTTTTTCTCTCTTTTCGCAGCTTTTGGAAACTGCTGCTGGCGGCTGAGGATCTCGCGCTTGCTTATGTTATCGTTATCGTTATATTATTATTGTTATTATTGTTATTTTCATTATTGCTGTTACTGATTCTGTTATTTTCATTTTCAGACTTATCATTATCAGTATTATTATCATCAATACCATAATCATTATTATTACTATCACCATTATTACTGTTATTTTTATTACCATCATCATTATTGTCACCACCATTATTATATCATCATCAATATCATAATAATTATTATTACTATTATCAGCATTATCAGCATCATCAGTGAGAGGTACAGAAAAATTAGATGAAAGACGAAGACAGAGAAAGAGAAAATCGAGGGAGAAAGACGGAAAGAACCGAGATCGGAAGAGGAGGAAAATGAAGAGACACAGATAGAGAGCGAGACAGAAAAACACAAGACAGACAGAGAGTGCGAGAGAGAGAGAGAGAGAGAGAGAGAAGAGAGAGAGAAAGAGAAAGAAAGAAAGAAAGAAAGAAAGAGAAAGAAAGAAAGAAAGAAAGAAAGAAAAGAGAGAGAGAGAGAGAGAGAGAGAGAGAGAAAGACTGAGAGACAGAGAGACAGACAGAGACAGAAACAAACAGACAGACAGACAGATCCAAACACACACAGAACGAGAGGCAGAGGCGCTGAGGCAGAATCACTGGCGGCACAAGTGAAGCGTGATCGGGGTAGTGTGTGCCAAGCAATTATAGGCACTATGAACGTCCCTTTGGTCTGTTGTGCATGCCCCTATGGGCGGGCGACGGAGGGGGAGATGGGAAAGAGAGAGAGAGAGAGAGAGAAGGGGGGAGAAGGACAGAGAGAGAGAGAGAGAGAGAGAAGGAGGGAGAAGGACAGAGATGGACAGAGATACAGAAAGATAGTCAGACAGACAGAGAGAGAGAGAGAAGGAGAGAGAAGGACGGAGATGGACAGAGATACAGAAAAATAGTCAGACAGAGAGAGGGAGGGAGAGAGAGAGAGAGAGAGAGAGAGAGAGAGAGAGAGAGAGAGAGAGAGAGAGAGAGAGAGAGAGAGAGAGAGAGAGAGAGAGGAAAGAAAAGATAAACAGATAGATAGATATAGATATAGATAAACAGGCAAAAATATTGAGAGACGAAGGAGGAGGCGAAACGAAATCGCGTTTGTAAGCGAATGTAGTTAAGAAAATAAGGAGATAAGTACAGAATAAGATTGTCGCTATTGTTTTTCATTAATTTCATTTTTAATATATATATACATACATACAGGGAGGGAGAGAGAGAGATTGATAGATAGACAGATAGGGAGAGAGAGAGAGAGAGAGAGAGACAGACAGACAGACAGACAGACAGACAGAAAGAGAATCAGAGAGACAGAGAGAGAGAGGACAACACAAAAAAAAACATACAAACATACAAGAAAAAAAATCATATCAAAAGTAGGAATGAGAAATTAGAAAAAAGGGACAACATAAAGTGACGAAGTAAAGAGGAAATTGCATGAGAAACGGAGATAATAACTGGACAGACGAGATAATGATAACGAAAAAAAGACAGCGAGAGAGAACGAGAGAGAGAGAGAGAGAGAGAGACCCAAGAAGGAGTAAATAGGCGTGGGAAACTCGCACGATTGGTGGAGAAAGGAGGGGAAGGAAATAAAGGATGATAATTAGGAAACAGGAGAAGGGGGTCAAGAAAAATGAGGAATAAGCTGTGTTTATTTGCCATTCACACCGCTGTTGCTAATAATGATAATGATAATAATATTATGACAATGATACTGAAATCAGTAATTATATTAATACCAATAGTAATAATCATAATAAGTGGCTAATAACAATTATCACAATAATGACAATAATGATAACAACGACAGTAATACTAATTATGGTAACATTATAAAAAGAAAAATAATTTCAATGGAGATGATAATGATAACAATAGTAATAGCAGTAATAGTAATAACAATAATAATGATAATAATGATACGGATATGATTAAATTAATAATATCAATAATAATAATAACAATAATAATAACAGTTATGATATTGATAATACTAATGATGACAATAATGATGCTGATATTGCTAATAATAACAATATTAGTATTAATAATAATGACAAATAAATAAATAATAATAATAATAATAATAATAATAATAACATCAACAAAACAACAACAATAATAATAAAAATAATAATGAAAATAATAATGATAATAACAATAATGATGATAATAACAATAATAATAATAATAATAACAATAATAATAATAATAATAATAATAATAATTATAATAATAATAATAAAAATGCTGATAATAATAACAACAATAACAATAATCATGATAATAACAATAGTAATAGCAATATAAGGAAAACACGTCACACGCCAAATATCAATAATGATAATGATAATAGAGATAATGACAATAAAGCTATTGGTTGACAGCGAATCTTCAAACGATCAGATAGTTTCGCCGAGTGAATTAAAAGACAAAATTCGATTTTCTTTTTTTTTTATGTTGGATAATTTCCGAGATAAGTGAAATATACCTGAAGATTATCCATAAATTATAGCTTGTCTTTTTTTTCTTCTTCTTTCTCTTTCTTTGTTCTTCGTCTTCGTCTTATTCTTTCTTCTTCGACTTTTCCTTCTGGTATTTCCATCTCTCTCTATCTATCTATCTCTATCTCTATCTCTCTCTCTCTCTCTCTCTCTCTCTCTCTCTCTCTCTCTCTCTCTCTCTCTCTCTCTCTCTCTCTCTCTCTCTCTCCTTCTCCTCTCTCTCTCTCTCTCTCCTCTCTCTCCCTCTCCCTCTCCCTCTCTCTCTCTCTCTCTCCTCTCTCTCTCTCTCTCTCTCTCTCTCTCCTCTCTCTCTCTCTCTCTCTCTCTCTCTCTCTCTCTCTCTCTCTCTCTCTCTCTCTCTCTCTCTCTCTCTCTCTCTCTCTCTCTCTCTCTCTCTCTCCCTCTCCCTCTCCCTCTCCCTCTCCCTCTCCCTCTCCTTCTCCTTCTCCTTCTCCCTCTCTCTTTCTTCTCTCCCTCTTCCTCTCGCTCTCCCTCTCCCTCTCTCTCTCCGTATACTTCCCTGGCGATATATTCCTGATATAACCATCGACATCAAGCGATATACACTTCATGCCAGTCATTATCATGTTTTATTGTTGTTAACTGCGCGTTTTCGTTATACTTTGAGCGATAACGTATACAGAGCTTTCTTCGCGAGCCAAATTTTTATGCATATGTTTTTATTTATATGTCTGTTCGTTTCTGATGACTTGTCTTGTTGTCCATTTATCTATTTCGTTATCTGTTTATAGACTGATGTCTTCTTTGGATTTGTTGTTGGCAGGTTGTTTTTTTAAGTGTCCTCTGTGATTTTCCTTTTATCTTGTATTCTATGTTTGTATACATACACATATACATACATACATATATATATATATATATATATATATATATATATATATATATATATATATATATGTATGTATGTATGTATGTATGTATGTATAGGAATGTGATGTTTGTATAGTATATAAAGGTGAGGCTGCATACATTAAAATTCACACAGCAATATTTTGGTATTTTTTGGCGCTAACAATTAACCCCCCCCCCCTCCCTCCCCCTGCCCCTTTGGGCATGAGGTGCCAAGGTGCCAAGGGGGGGGGGGGAGTGCCAACGGCCGGAGGGGCCGGCACGAGCGAACAGAAAGGAAGAGCAGCCTGGGGCCGCGCCGCCCGAGGAAGGGAGGGCAGCGGCGAAAGGAACACGGGCGTGGGCACTGACCGTCGACGGAGGGCGAAGGGCACTGGGACGTGAGGTAGGAGCTCATGGGGTAGCCCGGGTAGGAGCTCTGCGGGTACATGGGCGGGAATCCGTAGCCGGGCGGGTTGTAGCCCGGGGTGGGCGCCTGCTGGTAGCCCAAGGGCTGCGCGTAGGGCGGCGTGTGGGCCATGCTCGCCAGCCCCTGCTGCGGCAGGTCCATGTACTTGGAGGCCAGGTCCTGGTCGGGCATGGTGGCTGTTTCCGCCGACGCCAGTTTGGTTGGTCGGGCGTTTCGCGGGCTTGTCGGTCGGGCGGGCGGGCGGGGGTCGGGTTCGGCGGTCGGTTGGCAGTCGGGAGGGGGGTGTGGGGGGAGGATTTACAAACGGATTACACACACACAGCGATCAGTCACTTGGAACGAACGGGACATGCGGATCGCATTGGGAAATCACGTTACTCAAAGCACCACGTGACACTGGGCGGCGGCAGATAGGCCTGGCCTGAGTCGCCGCGCCGAACACTCTCGGATTCACCCTACAGTACTTAGCCTGACTGCGGAAGAGATACTTGTGAGAGCGAATAAACCTTCGAGGTAAGATCTATCCAGCCTGGAGCCATAGCCACGCCCCTCCTCGCGCCGTCCGGACACGCGATTGGCCCAGCCGCCCCACGGGAGCCTGTTGCGACGGGTGACGTCACCGCTCACGCCCCTTCTGGAATCGCTCCGACCAATCAGCACGCCCCCTTTTTCCATAACCCTTCCCTACCTCCCCCCTGCCCCCCTCTCCCGCCCGTGACTCGAGCCCGGCCCATTCCAGTACGACTCCCGGACGAGGCATGGAACGGCCGACTGTCGTATTCTCTGCACAAGAAATGGAGCATGCAAAGTGCAGCTAACATTTATGGCAATTATACACACGGCTCTGTACAATGTGTGTGTGGATATATTGAATTTGAGTTCCGTTAACTCCACGTAGAAGGTACATCCGGGAAAGGAAGAAATGTACTCGTAACGAGGGGAAAAGAGGGGAGGAGAGAGAGAGAGAGGGCGGAGGAGGGGAGAGGAGGGTGGAAGAAAGAAGAGGGGAAGGGAGGGAGAGAGAGGAAGGAGGAGGGGAGAGGAGGTAGGAAGAAAGGAGAAGAGGGGACGGAGGAAATAAAGAAATGAGGAAAAGATGAAGAGGGGGAAAATAAGAAGATGGGGAGGAGGCTGCAGGCAGATAGAAGAAAAAGCAAGAGAAAGAAGAAAAGAGAAGAGAGGGAGAAGGGAACTATAAGAAGGAGAGGGGAAATATAGAGAAGTAGAAGAGGGGAAAGGAAAGAAAGAAAAATGAAGAGAATAAGAAACGAAAGAAAAGAAGAAAAGTGCAAAATGACAAGAAGAGAATAGAAAAAAAATCGAGAAAAGAAGGGAAAGAGAGAAGAGGGTGAAGATAAGAAAGAGGAAGAAAGCGAAGAGGGGAAAGGAGGGGAGGAGGAAAAGAGGGCAAGAACAGGAAGATGAGGTCGTTCCTAAGGTGTTACGACCTTTGTTTTTTTGACTTCACGTGAGATGTGACATGATAAGACATGACAGGTGAAGCGATGTCATGAATAAAAAAAATATATAATACTCCCCCACCTCTCCCCTTCCCTCCATTCTCCCCCCCCCATCCACCCTCCCCTTTCTCTTCCCTCTCCCTTTCCATCCTTCTCTTCCCCTCCACTCCCTTCCCCTCCTTCTCTCCCCTCCACCCCCCTTCTATTCCCCTCTCCCTCCCTCCTTTCTCTCCCCCTCTCCCCCTTCTCTCCCCTCCTCTCCCCTCTCCTCCCTCTCTTCCTCCTCCCCTCTTCCTCCCCTCTCTTCCTCTCTTCCTCCTCTTCCCTCCTCTTCCTCCCCCCCCTTTTCCCTCCCCCCCCTTTCAAACACCGCCGTGAAGGCATATATTTTAATGTCTTCTCAACACGCAAAAAAATATATATGTATATCAAAGACAAAAAGAAAAGAAAAAATATAAAGAGAGTATTTTTTTTTTCTTTTTCTTTTCTCTTAACATTTATTTATTTATTATCATTATCATTATCATTATTATTATTATTATCGTTATTGTTATCATCTTTATTCACTTTGTCTATGTCCTATTTTCTATAAATTTCCCTCGCTCTGTTTCATTTCATTTCGTTTCATTTCTTTAATTTCTTATTCCTCTTCTTTGTTCATTTTACTTTTTTTCCTTTCTTTATTTTTTTATTTCGCATTTCTTCACCTTATTCATTTCTTTATTTGCTATTCTCATTAGCTTTATTATCATCATTATCTTTATTATTATAATCATTATTATTACTATTATCATTATCATTATTGTTATTCTCATCATTATCATTATTGTTATTCTCATCATTATTGTTATCATAATTACCAACATTGTTCTTATTATCATTGTTTATTATTATTATTATCATAAAATATTATTATTGTTATTTTTAATTTTTTTTTATCTAATTCTTTTATCTAATCAATATGATAATTCATTAGTATGATCATGATGACGTAATGTTATGCGTGCGTCAGAGATTTAAAAAATATATATTTATATACCAGACGTGTTACAATTAAAATGTAATTTATGTCTTTTTTGTGTCACTATCTATGAATATTAATTAACTTGTCGGAAATCACTGCGTTTGACCCCCCCCCTCCCCCTACTCCCCTTCTTTCCCCTCTCTTCACCCTTCCCCTTGCCATCCCCTCTTCTTCTCTTCCTCCTTCCTCTCCTTATCCTTATATTTTCTCCTGTGCTCCCTATTCTCTTCTTCTTATGCTTCTCCTCTCACCCTTACCCTTTTTCTCTCCTACTTATCCTGTCACTTTTACCCTCTCTCCCTTATCCTTATCCTCTCCCCTCACCTCTACCCTCTCCCCTCTCACTCTTGTCCTCTCCCCTCACCCTTTCTGCTATCCTCCTTCCTCTTATCCTCTCCCCCTTTCTTCTTTCAGTTCTTGATCCCCTTTATCTTTTCCCTTCCCCTTCCCGATTCGTTCACCTACCCTTCCCTGTTCCCCTTCCTCTTCCCCTCTTCCTTCCTCTCCCTCTTCCCTCCTGTTCCTCCTTCGAACCTACCTTCCCTTCCCCTCCCTCTCCGTCTTCCCCTTCCCCTTCCCCCCTCTCTCCCTTCCCCTTCCCTCTCCCTCATCCCCTTCTCCTTCCCCTCCCTTTCTTTCCTTCCTCTCCCTCTCACCCTTCCCTCTGCCTCTTCCCTTCCCTCCCCCCTCCCCCCCATGTCATCTTGTTACTGGAATATTTTTTTCATGTACACGTG
>NW_020868745.1:48599-51099 GCF_003789085.1 Penaeus vannamei
GGGAAAGCAGACAAAGAAAGAAGAGAGAGAGAGAGAGAGAGAGGAGAGAGAGAGAGAGAGAGAGAGAGAGAGAGAGAGAGAGAGAGAGAGAGAGAGATAAAGAAAAAAAAAGTGAAGAAACGCAAGAACAAGAAAAAATAATAAAATAAAATAACAATGAAAACATAAAAATACAGCACGGGAACACACACGCACACACACACACACACACACACAAACACAAACGTAGACCGGCCACGCCGCCTTCTACACCCGGCCAAAGCCAACCCGACCGCATCCCACGACAGGCCAACCTTCACCCTTTGTTCAGCCACGTCTGCCCTCTGAACGGCGAATGAATGGCGTCTCCACTTCTCCCAAAGCCTCAAGGCTGAACGCAACTAAAACACTTGGCTCCTTGTGTAAACCTTTTTTTTTTCAAAGTAAACACAGACAGGGAAAGTGCCCATGTACTGCGGGGTTTAAAAACCAAGGTCCAGCTGCAGATACGTTAATGTGACACTTGTAATTAGGCAATAATGACAAACACAATAAAATAAGAAGATAAAAATATAATATAAGTAATAGTACGTAGTAGTAGCAATAAAATTATGATAAATAATAGTTATGAATTATCAAATAATATATGGAGATAATAATAGCAATATAGTAATAATATATAACATAAATAATTGGTAATAGAGTAATAATAACAATAATTGTGCCAAAAACGAATACTAAAACGTCAAAAATCACATCTACACTAATATACTATTAACATAAACTCCAAAAGCAACTGAAACCCAAACTCCCATCACAACAAAGCCTTGTAAACAACAACCACGCGGCCACACACTACTACGCGAAAAAAGTATATCAGTTCTCCCGAATCATGTAAAACCAAGCCAGCAACCCTATCGAAGGCATCACGCAACGCACCTTATGTTACCAAGCTACCAAGGACGCGGGCCGCCTTCAACCTGAAATCCCCACCAGGCCCCTGAACCTGCACCCTGGAGACCTTAAACGTTGTTATTGCTGCCGTTTAACGATGCCCGAGGTGGCGTTCCAGGGCTGTTCCTAACTCAGGCCTCTTTTGTCTGGTTTACGCATTTTATTCTTTTTTTCGGGGGGTTTGGGGGTGTCGTTTGTCTCTTTCCTGGTTTTTGGTGGACGTTTCTCCTTTTGTCGTCTGTTCTTTGTTGTTTACTGTTGTTTAGCAACCTCTCTCCCTCCCTCCCATTTTTTTTTCTCTCTGTCTCCTCGTTTGGTTTGTGTTGGCTATCCGTCTGAGCCTTTTGTTTATCGTCCCTTCTTTGTTTTTATCTATTTTATTAAGTATGCTTTTTCACTTGCTCTTTTGTTTGGGTTACTTTTGTCTCGGCTTTCTTTCACAGGTCGTTGTCCTCCATTAAGCTATTAAATTGCCAATAAACAGTGCGAAGAGATCTATGCATTTCGCACACGAAGCAGAAGACAAAAAAAAAACAGGTGATACAAACGAAACACAGGTCAAAAGCAAACGAAAACAGGATGGAAAAAACGAACGAAACAGAAACAAACAAAAGGTCAAAGTACGAACAGGAACACCAAACGAACAGGGAAGGCAAAACCCCCTCTCTCAACGCACATCCCTTGGCACACTTATTTTGAACAGGTGTGCGTCTGTCTCTGCCAGAAACACCTGTAGAAATTTTTTAAAAATGTCTTTCTGCGGCGTCTGTAGTCGTTTGGTGTTCTTAAAATTTCGTTCTTATAGGGCATTTTCATCTCCATTTCTTCTATCTCTATTCGTCTTCTTCTGATCTTCGCTCTTACTCCTCTAGGACCTCTAATTCTCTGATCGAGATATATCATTTTTGGCAGGAATTTTGAAAGGGATGCATCTATTTTTCTCTTCCTACTTTCGTTCTGAAATGCATCTACGCGTGACCCATTTTCTAATTCTTATCTGAAGTAGAGGGCATATTTATTCATTTATCTATTTTTATTTTATTTTTTTTGTATTTTTACATATTTATTATTTTTTCGGGTACCTGAGAAATGCCGTCATCTTACCTTCCAGGTAGATCGCTGCTGAGAGGTTGATAATGCAATTAATGACGACTTCTTAACTTTTTTTTCCGAAATTCACATCACGTGCTTACTTATACCATCCACAATATTCTCCCGTGAACAGACGCACATTCTGATTACATAAAAAAAAAAAAAAAATCAAAACACGAGCCACCAAGACCGCCTAATTTCTACGCGAGTCGGAGCGCACGCACACAATCACTCGAATCGGGAGTGTCTATTCTAGGCCCGGTCGCGGCCCCGTCTCGGCTGCCACTTGCCGCTCGCGTCGCTACTTGTGCACTGAGCGAAGGCGCCCCGGGTACTGCCAATTCCCGCACCGAAATATGCCGCACGCTGCCCCAATGCCCCAACGATACCCAGTAGCCTTTTGAAATTTCCGAGGATTCCTCTATCAATATATTCCATTTAAAAGAAGGAAAGATAAATGAAAAGACCTTTTCTT
>NW_020868745.1:56099-58599 GCF_003789085.1 Penaeus vannamei
AGAGAAGGGANGGCTGAGAGGCTGAGGGAGGGGAGCGAAGGTATATAATATTGAGGGGCAATCGGCCTCTCCTCCCTCTCTCTCTCTCTCTTACTCTCTCTCATCTCTCTCTCTCGTCTCTCTCTCTCTCTCTCTCTCGATCTGCTCTCTCTCTCTCTCTCTTCTCTCTCTCCTCGTTCTCTCTCTTTCGCTCTCTCTCCTCTCTCCTCTCTCTCTCTCTCTCTCCTCTCTCCTCTCTCTCATTCGCTCTCGCTCTCGCTCTCCTCGCTCCTCGCTCGCTCTCGCGTCTCTCTTCTTCGATTGCTCTTCTTGTCGCTCTCAGCTCCCTCTCTCTCTCTCCTCAGCTTCTCTCTATCTCGTCGCTCTCTCTCTCTTCTCGCTCTCGCTCTCGCTCTCCCTCTCTCGCTGCGCTCCTCCGCTCGCTCTCTCCGCTTCTCTCTCTCTCTCTGTCTCTCTCTCTCTCTCTCTCGCTCTCGATCTCCTTTCTCTACTCTCTCGTCTCTCGCTCTCTCTCTTCTCTCTCTCTCTTCTCGTCTCTGCTCTGCTCTCTCTCTCTCTCCAGCCGTTCTCTCTCGCCTCTCTCTCTTCGCTTTCTCTCGCTCTCTAGCTCTCTCTCTCGCTCTCTCTCGCTCTCTCGCTTCTTCTCTCTCGCTCTCCGGCTCTTGCTCGCTCTCTCGCTCCTCTCTCCTTCTTCCTCTGCTCTCGCTCTCCTCCGCTCTTGCTCGCTCCTCGCTCTCGCTCATCACTCTCTTTTCTCTCTCTCTCTCTCTCTCTTCTCTCTCTCTCCTCTCCATCTCTCTCTGCTCATCTCATCTCTCCCTCCCTCAATCTCTCTCTCTCATCTCTCTCTCTCTCTCTCCTCCGCTCTCTCTCTCTCGCCTCCCTCTCTCTTTCCTTAACAAAAAGACAATCGCATTGGATAGAGGAGGAAAGAATGAACAATAAAGAAACGACAATGAAAAAGAAAAAAAAATGAGAACAAAAAGAAAAAGAAAAACGAAGACAGAGAAGGAGAAGGAGAGAAAAATCGTGCAGGCGCCACTTCTTTAAAATCCGCTAGCTATTTGTTTAATTAGGCGTTTGTTTCTTCTCCGATTATCAATGTTTTTCTCATTGTTCCTTCTTTTTAATTTGTTTTTACCCTAATTCTTTTTTATTATCTGTTTAATATGGAAAGAAAAGACATTAAATGAGGGAATAGCTGATAGAGTGTGTATATAAATATTTAAAAATAAAAACCTACTTTACAATAATTAATTACACTTAATCCAATGAATCACAATTAAAATGTATGCCAATTTTAGGGACACACACTATATATATTATATATATATACTATATATATATATATTATATATATATATAATTATATATATATATAATATATATATAATCTTTTCCTCAAATCATTATCACAAGATTTGTAATTCAGACTTGATTCAAAGAATATTTAATGTGACAGAACGAGTTAGAAAATATGGTTAAAGAAAGTGAAGGAGGGATATAGCAGAACAGGAGAAGAAACGAAAGCGGGGAGGAGAGAAAGAGGAAGAGACAGAGGAAAAGGAGGAGGAGGACTAGTAGGAAAACCGAAGAGGGAAGGTGGAGGAAGAAGAGGAGGAATAGGAGTGAAGAGGAGGAGGAGGAAGAAAAGGTGAAGCTAAGGAGGAGAGGAATAGAGGAAGGAAGAGGCAAGAAAGAAGAAAGAAGAAAGTAGAGAAGGGAGGCAGGAGGAAGAGAAACGGAGGAAAAGAAGAAGAGAAGGAGCAGGAATAGGTGGAAGAAGAAAAGTAAGAGAAGGAGAAGGAGGAAGGGAAAAAAAATTATGTCAGAACGAGAGAAAAACAGAAAGAAATATGAAAAGGAAAACTGCGGAGCCACGTTTTTGTCATCACTACATTTTTTGGCGGGAAAAGTAACTCTCTTCCCATTTCACCCGCCTTGCTAAGGGTGACTTTAACGCCTTCATATACAAACACGAGGTTCAATCAGCTTGTTTGCAAGAGAGAAATTGCTTTACGTCGCGTTTTCCTCTTTTGTAATTTTCGTTTATTTTTTGCTTCTTTTTTTTTAGGTTAAGTTGAAGACAATTTCCTTTTCTTTTAACGCCTTCATAACAAACACGAGGTTTCAATCAGCTGTTCAAAAGAAATTGCTTACGTCCGTTTTCCTCGTTTTTTTTTTCGTTTTTTTTTTAGGTTAAGTTGAAGACAAATTTCCTTTTCTTTTTTGGGGATATATATTTCTTTTGTTTTTCTTCTTTGTTTTATTTTTTATTGTTTCTTTTGGCTTGAATTTTTATTTTTTCTTTGCAGTAAATGTGTTGATGTTTTCATAATTGAACAATAGAACAGGATACGACAACGAACATACTGAAAAAATCGAGAAATTATATTTCATTTCGTTTACATTCAGAGATGATTAAAAAAAAAATTCTTGAACAAAATTTCGAAATATTGATGGATGATCGATGGAACATAATACCTTTTTTATTTCTCAT
>NW_020868745.1:71099-72280 GCF_003789085.1 Penaeus vannamei
AAAATGTATGAAGTAGTTTAGTGTAGGGTATCATTGCGAGATGTTGAAGGTTATATGATTAATTGTATGAAATAAATATAAACTCCCCATTCATCCACACAAAAAGTGAACTGAGACTCCGCAGGCGCTTACTAGAAACAAACTAGACCGAACAAGTAAAAAAAAAGTGGGGAATGCTGCGGCCTGCTTTTTCTGCGTTATTTTCTTCGTTATTTTCTTTCGCACGTCCTGCAAGAGGTTGTTTTTTATTGCACCCTTAGAACAAGCGCCGGTGTCGTCACGTCTCCAACAGCTTAGCCCCCATTGCTTCGCATGGCTCTCCGATTTGCAAAGCCACAGGATAGAAAAAAATATGGAAAGGAGAGGGGAAAGAATGCGAGTGAAGACGAGGAAGAGGAGAGGGGCATGAAGATGAGGAAAAGGAAAGGGATAGGGATGAAGGAAATTATTTTAACCGGACTGAAGCAGGGGCTTGATTCAGTAGTTTAAGGGTAAGTTCATGGGATTCCTTGTTGGAGGGCCGTCTTGCTTCACTCCGACCGTCCGCGCGTCCGTAGTCCGCCTCGGTTGCCACGCATGGGAATTCCAACCCAAGGTCTATATAATGTATATTATAGTAATCGTCTACACCAGTTTTGAACATTCATTACGTTCTTAATCAGGAAAGTAAATCTCTCGACTAGTCTCAGCGGTGGCCGCCGTGGAAGGACTTTTGTTAACTATAATCAGCTTATAGGTGTATTTCGCGGCGAAACCATTCACCCTGAGCGTATTGGGAGAGGGCGAAGCGCACCGTGCAGAAATGCTATAGTGAACGGCGATGGCCAAGATATCCCTCGCAGTCACCCTAGGGACCGTTAGGACGGCCCTAGAACTCGACCGCTGGATTGGTAGCTTCGTAGTAGTTTTTGGCTTGAGTCTGGGGGTGCGTATGGTAAAGACGATACTTTCGATAACTTCCATTTCGCTTTTCGGTTCTAGTTTGACATCTATACAAGGACAAAATGATTAACTTCATTAGTATGGTGCCTATACGAAAGATTTTCTTGTAACTCGTGACCCTGTGAGAACCGGATATATCCAGGTAAAACCGCCAGAGAAGGAAAGGGTATGACATCATTCATAAAATAATTGACATCATGCATGCACTACAAATTGTAACCAGTCGAATATATTACCCC
>NW_020868745.1:72426-77426 GCF_003789085.1 Penaeus vannamei
CACAGAAGACCAAAACAACACCCTCACAGTAACTATATATAAACAGACCGATAAATAGGTACCTACCATTATTTATTTTTTTATTCATCTTTTTTTTAATATTCATTTACTTTTCTTTCCCTTCTCTCTCTCTTTCGAAAGGGATTTCCCAACGCTCAAAATACATTCCTGATGACATCACGTTGCGATCATATATTTACAGAAACATTAAAATGACTGCAAGCAATAGTTGATTATCAGCTGGTAACGTGGAAACGCGTCCGAAAAACCTGGCTTAAGAATAGATATTTCGTGATGCTTAGATCTTCTGAGAAAATTAGGTAAGCAGTCACGTGGAACAGCTGTCGAATGGTGTGGTCAGATGTTCTTTATTTATGTAATATTTTTTATTGTTTTCTTTTTTCTGTGTGGTGTGTGTGTGGGGGGGGGGTAGGAAGGGATGACCAATTAGTGTTCGTTTCTCTCTTTTCTCTCCTTTCTATCTCCTGTCTATCTGTCTGTTTATCTTTCTATCTATCTTTGTTCTCCTCTCTCTCTCTCTCGTCTCTCTCTCTCTCTCTCTCTCTCTCTCTCCTCTCTCTCTCTCTCTCTCTCTCTCTCTCTCTCTCTCTCTCGCTCTTTCTCTCTGCTTATCTAATCTTTCTCCCCATCTATCTAAAATCGATCCTTCGTAAAAGAAAAATTAGTTCAAATCTTTTCATTTCTCGCGGGTGAACTAAAATGCCTCCCCCCTTCCCCCCTTGGCCTCACCACCCCTCACCCCCTCCCCCCTCACACACAGAGCTGGAGGTGCCATGATAGCCCCGAGGGCCAGGTCAGGGTGCCTCAAGCAGTGGCACAACTATTACTTGCCCCTCCGCCACCGTGCCAACTGCCTGGCCTGTGCCACAACATCCAACTGAGCCGAATTAACTTTATGCACACATACACACACACACACACACAACACACACACACCACGCATACACATTCACATACGCACACACACACAGACACACACACACACCAACACACACACACACACACCACACACATATATATTTATAGATTATATATATAGATATTATTATAATAAATCTATATAGCGGAAGTATATTTATACTATATATAGTGGTGTGTGTGTGTGTGTGTGTGTGTGTGTGTGTGTGTGTGTGTGTGTGTGTGTGTGGTGTGTGTGTGTGGAGTGTTGTGTGTGTGTCTGTGTGTCCTGTGTGTGTGTGGTCTGTTTGTTGCTGTGTCATATATGTTAATGCATGTATGTGTAATACTATGTGTATACGTACAAATCAATTTACGTACTCCTTACCTTTACAATACACACACGCAAAAATACACACTCAAACTACACCTGAACACACACACCATGAAGATGAACCCCTCCCCCTACCCCCCCACACCAGCACCTCCCCATCCGCATGGCACATGCCATACCCCCCTCCCCACCCCCCTCTACCCCGCCCACTCTTCTTTCTGTTTACATGGTCGGAGAAGCAGAAAGATGGGGGGAGGGGGTAACGAGGAAGAGAGGGGGGGGGGGAGATGGGGGAGGAAGGAAGGAACGTAGTGGTGGTAGGGGAGGAGGAGGGGAGGAAGGGAGAGAGGGGGGTGGAAGTGGCGTAATGCTGTTATTTCCTCTGTTCTAGATAGATTTTTTTTTTAAGATGGCGGCGTTCCGTGATGTTGTGCGTTCGAGTGTGGATCGTTGGCGTTCGCGATTCCTTTTTTTTTTTTTCTTTTTTTTTTTTTTTTTGAGAATTCATTTTGGTGTTTATTATCATCTATTTTCATTATTATAAGTTCGTGTATTCGTTCATTTATTTCTCGAGGGTGATATTTGCCTACAAATGGTAGTTGAAGGAATTTTATGATAATATGGATAATGGTAACTTCAGTAAAAATGATGATCACGAATAACAATAGAAATGATAATATCCTATGATGCAGTGATGATAGCGATGATAACAGAATGAAAATGCATAATACCCCCATATTAACTTGCCCTCATAGTGGTATATGTATTTTTTTTCTTCTTCCTCTTTTTTTTTCCTTTTCTTACCTTTTTCTTTCCTTTCCTTTATCTTTTATCCAATTATCCCTTATTTATCCAACAATCTTTCCAACCTAATGAAGGCTAACGAAACGAAACACCAAGAAAACCCGCTCTTCAGGTTAACCGAAGGACCCGTTTCAGTTCAGGTTTCCCATCCGAGCTGTGTTTGGGTTCCTGGGTAAACGTGTCTATATATATTAATCTGTTCGCAAACAAAAACAGACAGACAGACAAACAGACACACACACACCACACACACACAGCACACACACACACACACACACACACACACACACACACACAACACACACACACACACACACACACATACACACACTTAAGTGTCCTATGGAGCATCAACAGAGGAGCGTGTAGTGTGCTGGGTGGGAGAGGGGGAGGGGGGGGCGGAGGGGGGGTATGGTTGGGGATGGTGGTGGTGGGGGTGGGGGGGAGGAGAGTCATCTTCATGGGTGTATTGTGTCTGTTCAGGTGTTGTTATGTGTGTATCTTTTGTCTGGATGTAGGGGTTATGGAGGCTATGTGTGGATTTACACGTGTACGCGAATGAAGGAATGTGTGTTGCTGGGAAAATACATACCTATAGATAGAGAGATAGTTTAAAACAAGCTTTATATGAATACTGTTATATACATAGATACTTTCATACAAATCATACATACAGTAACATATACTACAGTACATATACAGACATACATAGATACAGACATACATATATACAGACATACATATATACAGACATACATATATACAGACATACATATATACAGACATACATATATACAGAAACATGCATATATACAGACATACATATATACGAATACATATAACTACAGACAGTACATATATACAAGACAACATATATACAGACATACATATATACAGAATACATATATACAGACACTACTATAATATGCATATCTGCATACCTAAGTGTATGCGTATATACTGTACATATATCTAAAGATAGACAGATAGATAGGTAATTAAGATAAATAGATATATAGATAAATAGATAGATAGTATATAATACAGACAATAGTTATAGATTTATATAGAAGATAATAGTTATAGATATAGATACAGATATAGTTAATAGATATAGATACAGACGTAGTTAATAGATAATAGATATACAGTAGTATAGGATTAGGATATAGTTATAGAATATAAGATTACAGACATAGTTATATATATAGATACAGATATATTATAGATATAGATACAGACATAGTTATAGATATAAGATACAGACAATAGTTTATAGATATAGATACAGAGATAGATAGATATAGATACAAACATAGTTATAGATTTGATACAGATATGTTTATAGATGAGACAAGAACATAGTTATAGATATAGATACAGATATGTTTATAGATATAGATACAGATATAGTTATAGATATAGATACTACATATACTGTAGTTATAGATATAGATACAGGATAGTTTACTAGATATATAGATATAGATATAGTTATGAATATAGATAACAGACATATTAGTTAATAGATATAAAATACATAGTTATAGATGATGAATTATAGTGTTATAGATATAGATACAGATATAGTTATAAATAAAGATACAGATATAGTTATACATAGATACAGATATAGATATAAATATAGATACAGACATAGTTATAGACTAATACAGCCTAGTTTTATAGATAAGATTACATAGTTATAGATATAGATACAGACCTGAGGGTTATAAGATAAAAAGAGTACAAACATAGTTATAGATATAGACGTATTACAAGGACCTAATGTTATATGAATAAAGATACAACATAGTTAATAGATATAGGAACCAGACCTAGGTTCTATGATAGAAGAGGATAACAGAACATAGTTATAGAATAGAAGAATTACAGGACCCTGAGTTATGAGATGAATAGAGACTAATGCAACATAGTTTAAGATAAGTAGATACAGACATACGGTATTTTTTAATAGATTAAAGATTACAAACGCATTAGTTATATGATATAGATGTGACAGACCTAGTGTATACGAATAAAGATACAAACATTTAGTATATATGATTTCAAAATACAGACCTAGTTATAAATAAAAGATACGAAACATAGTTATAGATAAATAGATACAGACCTAGTTATAGATACAGATACAGAGTTTTAGATAAAGATACAAACATAGCTATAGATATAGATACAGACCTAGTTATAAGCAAAAAATACAGAAAAAATACAGAGTTTTAGATAAAGATGATCGAACATAGTTATAGATATAGATACAGACCTAGTTATAGATACAGATACAGATATAACAAACGCCACCAAATCCGATTCGCGGGACAGCAACGCCACCGACCTTCCTGTGCCCTTCATAGCAAGGTCGGGTCTGGGCCGTCACTTCCAATCAACAGAGTAATAGTGTTGAGAAAGCAATTTTGCTCTTCGCTGCGTGGAAGGGTACAGGTAGTGGGGATCTAGAGAGGCGGGGGTGGGGGGTGGAGAGATGGAGTGGGAGGGGGGAAAGGGGGGAGAGAACAGGTAGTGGGGATCTAGAAGAGGGGGGGGGGGGAGATGGAGTGGGAGTGGAGGGGGGAAGGGAAGAGGTAGTGGGGAGAGGGAAAGAGGGAGTGGAGGGAGGGAGGGGGGGAAGGGAAGAGTAGTGGGAACATCTAGAGAGGGAGAGGGAGAAGGGAGAGATGGAGTGGGAGGGGGGAAGGGGAGGGAAGAGGTAGTGGGGGTAGGTGGAGGAGGGGGGAAGGAGGGAGGTAGTGGGGAGGAAGGGAGGGAGGGGGGAGAGACAGGTAGTGGTATGTCGTTTGGGGGAAGGTGACGGAGGAAGGGAAAGAGAGAAGAGAGGGAGAGGGAGAGAAGGGGAAGAGAACAGGTAGTGGGTAGTTTGGAAAGGGAGGGAGGGAGGGAAGGAGGGAAAGAGGGAGGGAGGGGG
>NW_020868745.1:82426-85425 GCF_003789085.1 Penaeus vannamei
CCAATGAAATGTTGCAGGTCATCTTTCAAAACAAGCTTCATTGTTGTTAATTCTTGTATCTTTACTCATCATTTTTCATCAATGTTTTCCTTTGTTAAATATGTCAATAGGATTATGCCTCTCTGTACCCAAGGAAAATTTTTCATACAGTGGTAAAGTTGTGTTCTTTTGCTATCGAATTATAGGAGTAAATGTTCTTATTTGCATAGATATTTTTCATAATTTTACGTGGCTTATGATAAATAGATATTAAAAGATTGATTGACACGACACGACCATTGATTGAGTGACACGACCAATACTCATTATGTCTATCAACACATTTAATCACATCTATCAATATCTATCAACAGAATACATTATCATTCTCATAAAAAACAAATACCGGTAAACATTGACAATTTTTGAAATGTAGTATATGGTTCTTAGTGGTTTAGACTTGGTATCGTATGTGAATAAGAATGGTATTGCAGGAATAGAAGAGGGTATCGGTTGAGAGAGAGAGCGAGAGAGAGAGAGAGAGAGAGAGAGAGAGAGAGAGAGAGAGTGAGTGAGAGAGAGAGTGAGAGAGAGAAGAGAGAGAGAGAAGAGAGAGAGAGAGAGAGAGAGAGAGAGAGAGAGAGAGAGAGAGAGAGAGAGAGAGAGAGAGAGAGAGAGAGAGAGAGAGAGAGTGAGGAGAGAGAGAGAGTGTGTGTGAGGAGAGAGAGAGAGAGAGAGAGAGACGGAGTGAGAGAGAGACAGACAGACAGACAGACAGAGAGTGAGAGAGAGAGGTCAGTACTGACTTAGACATATTGCAGATAACATCAAATAATACAAAACTGATACCTCATTAGACCAAAGACGATACCAAACAAACATGGCACCACATGAAATCAGAAAACCACACAACCAACACAACAAACACACACACGCGCATCCCACAACAGAGTATATCACTCCTCTCTCAGAACATACCAGATCCTGAAATAACTTCGTGATACAACCTGACAGCATGACGTCATTAAATAACAGCACAGCTTGGAGGAATGGAATCTATCCGAGGCGCGTCAGATGTGTTATTAAGGTCGATAATTGGATAATCACGTGAGCCTCTCGAGTAGTCACGCCAGGGAAGGTTATCGGCGACTCTTGCCTGTAATCATGGCTGCGACCGAGGAAAAATATTTAGGCGGAATCAATAATTACTGGAATCAAGCGTCCTGTTCTTAGGAATGTAGAAAAAGTAGCGAGATCGATTAATGAGTAATGAGTGGATAGTAATGGGAGTGATAAAGAGATAAGTAGGTATTATTGATAAAAAATTATACTATTTATCTATTTATCTATCTATCAATCAGCTTATCTATCTATTTATCCATTATCTAAAGGCGTCATTTCAATCCATATATGTTTAGCTATCTCTGGGAAGCAACGTAAAAATTAAATGTTTGAAAGTTAAGCCCAACATAGATAACTATCTGTGGAGAATAAAAATCACCAAAAGAGATTCCGCAAATACCTTTCTTCTTCGTCTTCTTTTCTTGTCTCTCTTTCTCTATAATCTATATCTACTTATCACTGATCTCTTTCTCTTCTTTCTCTCTCAGGAAGAGGACCTCTCCTTCTCTCTCTCTCAGGACTCTTTTCCCCCCCCCCCCCTCTCTCTCTCTCTCCTTCTCTCTCTCTCTCTCTCTCCTGCTCTCTGCTCTCGATCTCTCTGCTCTCTCTCTCTCTCCATCTCTCTCTCTCTCCCTCTTCTCCTTGCTCTCCTTCTCTCCCTCTCTCGGATCCTCTCTCTTCTCTCTCGATCTGCATGCTCTCTTCGTCCAATCGTCTCGAGTTCTCTCTCTTGCTCTCTACCTTACTCGTCTCTGCGTCTCTCTCATCCTCGTCTCTCTCTCGCTCGTGACTCTCTCCCTCTCTCGAAGGCGCTTCTCTCCCTCTCCCTCTCTCTCTCTCTCTCTCTCTCTCATCTCCTCATCTCTCTCTTTCTCTCTCTCTCTCTCTCGTATCTCTGCTACGGCTCTCTCTACTCTCCCCTCCCTCTCTCCTCTCTCCCTCTCCCTTCTCGCTCTCTCTCTCGCGATCTCGTCTCTCTCTCATAACGTACTCTCTCTCTGCTCTCTGCTACTCCCTCTCTCGTCGCTTCTCCTCTCCATTTCTCGTCTCTCTTCTCTGAAGCTGTTCCTCTGCGCTCTCGCTGCTCTCCCTGAAACCGCCCCCTTCTCTCACAAACTCTACTAAATTTTCGCTCTTCCTTGACATGTCATTATGTAAACTGCCGTGGCTTCTCTCTGGTGTCGTTGACATCTAAAAAAAAGGGAGAAAAAAATTATCACGCACGAATTTTTGTTCTTTTGCCGACATCGGGTTGGAAAATTACGGCGGAAAATTTGACAGAAAAAAATAAAATTGTGGGGTATCGCGTAGATTTATATATATGATATAATATGATGATATTATATATATCATAATATATATATATATATGGTAGACAGGTAATATTATATAATTAAATAAAAGATTTAAATACATAATATATGTCGTCGATGTTGGTGCGAGTCACTTGAACTACAAGAAGACTGAATGACAATTGATACGTAAGGAGTATGTGGCAGGAGTGGGTGCGAATGTGGAGATGTGATAGTGTTGTGTGTGTGTGTGTAGGATAGAACGATGAAGTGTGCCGTGTGTGTGTTCCTTTCTTTGTTTTCTTCTTTCATTTTCATGGATTAGAGATGTAGAGATGAAAAGTGATTGTGATTCAGATTATTTATTTTTTTCTCTCTCGTCTCTTTCGTTTCCATTTTTGCTTATTTCAGTTGTTTGAGTTATTAGAAAAAATCAGGTTTTTCTTTCTATTCAATTTTGTTTCGATTTGAATCACTTTATGATGTGATATTCTGTTTTACTTTACTTTCTCTCTCAATTAGTCTCTCTCGTCTCTCTCTCTCTCTCTCTCTCTCTCTCGCAATCTCTACTCTCTCTCTCTACTCTCTCTCTCTCTCTCTCTCTCT
>NW_020868745.1:88608-91108 GCF_003789085.1 Penaeus vannamei
ACGTTGTAATAATTATTTTTGTTGTTTTGTCTGCTTTGGGTTCGCGCCTTCTACGTTGGTAATAATTATTTTTTGTTTTTTGTCTGCTTTGGGTTTCGCGCCTTCTACGTTTAATTATTTTTTGTTGTTTTGTCTGCTTTGGGTTCGCGCCTTCTACGTTGGTAATAATTATTTTTTGTTGTTTTGTCTGCTTTGAGTTCGCGCCTTCTACGTTGGTAATAATTATTTTTTGTTGTTTTGTCTGCTTTTGTTCGCGCCTTCTACGTTGTAATAATTATTTTTGTTGTTTTTGTCTGCTTTGGGTTCGCGCCTTCTACGTTGGTAATAATTATTTTTTGTTGTTTTGTCTGCTTTGGGTTCGCGCCTTCAACGTTCGTTGGTCGCGCTTCGCGCCTTCTACGTTGGTAATAATTATTTTTTGTTGTTTTGTCTGCTTTGAGTTCGCGCCTTCTACGTTAGTAATTGTTTCTTTTTTCTTTTCTTTTTTTTGTGGTCTGATCTGGGTTTGCGGCTCGTATGTCTGCAATTGTTAGCTATTTTCGGTTAGTTATTGTCTGCTTAGTGTTCGCTGTCTACGTCTGTAATTGACAGTTTTTCTTATCGTTCAGTTATTGTCGGCGTTCGAGTTCGCCTTCTACGTCTCTAATTGTCGGTTATTTTGGCTTAGTTGTTGTTTGCTTGTTTAGGCATTGTCTGCTCTGAGTTTGCGATTTCTGTGTCTGTAATTGACAGTTTTTCTTATCGTTCAGTTATTGTCGGCGTTCGAGTTCGCCTTCTACGTCTCTAATTTTGCTTAGTTGTGTTTGCTTGTTAGGCATTGAGTTGCGATTTCTGTGTCTGTAATTGACAGTTTTTCTTATCGTTCAGTTATTGTCGGCGTTCGAGTTCGCCTTCTACGTCTCTAATTGTCGGTTATTTTGGCTTAGTTGTTGTTTGCTTAAAGCTCGTCCGCTCACGTTCGTTATTGTTCGTTATTGTTAAGAACACTTTCTCTTACTTTCGTTTTGTTGTTGTCTGCGTAGAGGTTCCACTCTCACTTACGTAATAGTTAGTTCAGCCTAGTTACTGTCAGTTAGTGCTTAGAGCTCTTCCGTTTAGTTATTTTCGCTTCGCACTTACTGTTTAGAACTCTTCCTCTAAGTTTGCAAGTGTTAGTTATTCTCACTTATTTAATGTTACTTAGAAATTAGTGTGAAATCATTGTTACTTTTTTGTTGATGCTTGTTTGTGACCTTCAACTGTCGTTTGTGTTGTTCGGAGTCTATTGTCTTTTAACGTTCGCTTCAATGTTAGGGCTGCTGATTGATTTTTTTTGTTTATATAAAATATAGAGGGAGGCTTATTGGAAGGAGAAAGAGTGAAGCGAGAAGAGGGTGAAGAGGAGGAGGAGGAGGAGGAGTGGTGGAGGAGGAAGAGAAGAGGGTGGAGGTGGAGGTGGTGGAGGTGGAGGTGAGGTGGAGGTGAGGTGGAGGTGGAGGAGGAGAGGTGGTGGAGGTGGAGGAGGAGAGAGGAGGAGAGGTGGAGGAGGTGGAAGGTGGAGAGAGAGGTGGTGGAGGAGGAGGAAGAGATAGAGAGGAGAGGAGGAAGGGGGGGAGAGGGGCAGGAGAAGAAGAAGAAAAAACGAAAAAAAAAAAGAATGAGGAGGAGAAGAAGAAGAAGAAAGAAAAAGAAAGAAGGCGAAGAAGAGTAATTCATAAAAGATAGTCCTTTCTCCGGCTTCTCTCGGCTCCCCCACGACCACAATTCTCCCCATGACTCAGTCACTCTGTCTACCGCTTTGTATCCATGTGTTTACATCCACGTCTCCCAAGAGCGTTCACGAGTATCCACGGATGCCATGAGTATATCCATGTCTGCCACAAGGTCCGCATCCCTGAGTATCCACGTGCTTCCATGGGTCACGAGTATCCCATCTGTGCCGCGCGTTTTCTCTCTCAACTCAACGCAAGCATGCACGACGGATCCTAGGTTAGGCTCCGATTCATACAGCGGTGAGCGTTGTATTTTGACTCGCGCGCGCACACACACACACAGACACATACACACACACACACACACACACACACACACACACAGCACGCACGCAACACACACACACACACACACACACACACACAACACACAACACACACACACACACACACACACACACACACACACAAACACACACACACACAACACACAAACACAACACACAAACACACAACACACACACACACACACACACACACACACACACACACACACACACACACACACACACACATACACAGATCCGACCGTTGCATGACTTGTGTCTGTCAACAGTCATGAGTCGCCAGTCATGAGCGGATACGCCAAAGGAATCGCGGGCTGTGGGTCACGTGCGCTTGGATCTGTGGCGTCTTCTGAGTCATAAATCGAGTCACGACTCACAGATCGAGAGGAAGACGATCATTATTTACCTTTTCATAGCATGTCGAAGAAAAGGGAGAAAAAAAAGAGAAATAGAGAAAGGGAA
>NW_020868745.1:98608-101108 GCF_003789085.1 Penaeus vannamei
TACTAATACCGACTGAATATTTACCACGCAAATGCCACGCCAGTATTTCATTGACTTCCGTTGAATACAGCTGTCGCTAAAGCCGTCACATCTATACTGTTTAATAAATGTATTTGAGCAAATGCATCTCCCGAGATAAAAACCACGCTATATGTGGGGAAAGGCTAGATCAATAGCAACTGGAGGAGTCATGGCGTCTGATTCTATTTTTGGAAAAAAAAACACATGGGGTTTATTTTGATGACGTCACAAAAGTCACGGATGCTTCGTGAATATGGTCGATCATTTTGGTCTCTTCAATTTTCAAAAAGGATGGAAAAATAATTATTTGAATGGTTATTTTTCAATTGAACAATTATCAAAACAGACGCCATGACACCTCCTCGAGTTGCTACTGATCAAACCTTTCCCGTTATACGTGTATGTGTAAAAATATCGACTTCATTCAGCTGGAGTCGAATTAACTGTTCGGAAGTGAATTCGAACCAGCTTCAAACTGCCGAATCTGTAAAGCCTGGGACTCTTGTTGCCGAACCGCTTCCGTTTCCAGGTTAAGATTATTAATTATTAATATGCGCCGTCTTGCGCAACAGGAACGACGAAGGGAAGGGCAAGAAAACACACGAATATGCCGAAGGCCTTTTCACTATTGCTTCGTCAGGGCAATAGTGAAAAGGCCTTCGGCATATTCGTGTGTTTTCTTGCCCTTTGCAATCTGTTCAACATGAATTCCACACCTGTTCGCTTGTATGAATTGCTCAAAATTCACTGTTCTACTTGATGCTCTTGGTGGCGGAAACAGCCCGCTTCGTGCTGGTGGCTCACACACATGTGGAATCACCCTGACTGCATCGTAATCTAACTGAAGTAGTAAAGGGAGAGAGAGAGAGAGAGAGAGAGAGAGAGAGAAGAGAGAGAGAGAGAGAGAGAGAGAGAGAGAGAGAAGAGAGAGAGAGAGAGAGAGTGTGTGTGGTGTTGTGTGTTGTGGTGTGTGTGTATGTGTGGTGTATGTGTGTGTGCATGTGTGTATGTGTGTGTGTGTGTGTGTGTGCATGCGTGCGTGCGTGCGTGCGTGCGTGCGTGTGTGGTGTATGTGTGTGTGTGATATACATATGTGTTTTATGTATCACTTGTGCCATGAAATAATAACTCGAAAAAACAAAGCTAAATGCGTCGATCTACAATCAGCATCTGCCATTTATGTAAAAGGTTATGGGGTACATTCATACCCAGCGCCATGGTAAAAGTCTAACAGTAATATATTTCTTTTTCTTTCTTTAGTTTGCCTGTTTTATGTAGGCTCAGTAGGGCTAAGTCAGTGTTCGTGTCGTGTGTACTGAGTTTGTGTTCTATTTTGAGCTCTATGCACTTGAATTTTGCAAGGCGAAGCTAATCAGTGCTATCAATTGCCGAATTATATATCGGTTTCTATTTCTAAATGTTTTGTTTTTCAGTAAATATATAAAGTTTGTCTTTGTGTTTATTACTCCTATACTTGTAAACAATTTCGAACAAATTCATCTTATGATAGATGTGATTTTCTTGAGGAATGAAGTCGATAAAGGAATTCGATACTTTGCTGGCAACTTTCATGTGTGTTTTTATTTAACCTGAAATAGACATCACACACACACACACATATACATACACACACATACCTACACAAACACACACGCAACACACGCAAATACACGCCAACATACGCACACATACACACACCTACACATACACACACACATACGCATGTACATACACACATACGCATGTACACACACACATATACACAACACACAATATATATATATATATATATATATATATTATATATATATAATATATATATATATACCACCACCATCATCACCATTCACCCGCCCACCACCACCATCGTCATCACCACGATCACCACACCTCTATCCCCAGCGTCATCATGTACCATTTTCTCGCTATTTTTCGCGATTTCCTCTGCATGTCCCAGCTTCCCCCATCGCCTCGAGTCCCGGCTGTGTCATTCGCTGCCCCTTTCCGCACCCCCGTTCCTTCGCCACCCCCGTTTCTTGGCCCACGAAAGGTTAACGAGTGCGGGGTGGCGAAGGAACGGGGTTTTCCTTCGCACCCACGTTCCTCGCCATCCACGCCCGCCCTACGTTACCTTTCGTGGGCCAAGAACCGTGCCGCCGCCGGTGGTGATCTCGGGGCTTCATCGCTGGTTCGCCTTCGAGGTCAGTGACCTATGCAGCGGTCTGATTTTTTTTCTTTTTTCTTTTGTGTGTGTGTGTGTGTGTGAAGGGCATTTGTCTTAATATACATCAGGGGAACTGTGCCTTCCGAAAACACGATTGCTTCCCCAAAACAAGGTAGTAATATTTAAATTTCTCGGATGAATCGGCAGAATCCTTGCGATGACAATAAAAGGAGGATTCATCGACAGCCATGCCATAAACAGTCATTCATGACATGCATAACCTTGAGGAAGATGCTCGTGTCATAGCGAAGTGCT
>NW_020868745.1:108608-109719 GCF_003789085.1 Penaeus vannamei
TGTTTAAGATATAAGAGCATAAAGAAATCCAAGTGTTTAGTCAGTAGACGAAATAAATTGAATATTAGAGCAGCGGGAACGATAGTCGACTGCACCCTGACGCAACTCGTAGCAGGCGGGGAAGTTGACTCATCGTCTGCATGTTAGTTGTCAAACGATCTCGCACGGGAACGCCTCTCCGCACTCGGTTCGACATACAACTTTCCGTATTTACCGTTTGTTGTGACAGACCGCCTTGGTCTTCCCACCTTTTCCTTCTTGAGAGTCCTCCCCCATCATCTTTTGACTAAACCGATCGTGTGAATACCCGCAAGAAACGTGAACCTTCGTGCCCCTGAAGTCTATCCGACAAACCCGCACTCATCATGTCGGCTCATGAATCTGGCGTTGACCTGAGCTTTGACATCTTGGAGCTGGATTTTCACGACTTCGAAAACATCCTGAAGGAAGGCTGCGATGAGAACGGCTTCTACACACTCAAGTCGAAGCCCCCCATCTCGTCCAGGTGAGTTGCGTCATTTTACAGGTGATGTAGACTTCGCTATGTGTTGGGTGCGTGTGGGTGTGTAAGGCTGCGGTTTGCGAAGGTGTGCGAAGGAAAGGCAAGGATAAAGGAAGGAAGAAAGGAAGGATGAAAGAGATAGAGAAGGAAGGTGGAAAGTTTGCCTTACAGATGGTGTCTAGTGAGTTATTTAATGTTGGCTTTGTGGCATTTTGAGGTTTACACAACTTTCCTCATTAGCACAACCGTATCGAAGTGATTGGCATAGTGAAGAAGATAAAGAGAAAAAATAAAATGATATGCGATATATCCTTATCTCATTCTATTGTTTTCTTCTGTTATTTTATGTATTATTCTGCTTTGACGTCACGAACAAACAAAAATATATGCAACGAGAGACGACATTGACTTGGAAATCCGTCAGTTAGATGTCGAACAATGCAATCGTGTCGAAGAATTAACAAGGAAACCTTTATCAAGTCTTCTCAGGCCATGTGACCGACGCATACGTTTTGTACGCTGGGTTGCTGCAGTTTCACTTTTATTTTTTATTTTATTTTATCTTATTTTATCTCTCTCTTTTCATTCGTAATATACTCTTTTCATTTT
>NW_020868745.1:117507-135007 GCF_003789085.1 Penaeus vannamei
GTATACAAAACACCAAGACACGCCCACTCACGGCAAGCCACGCCCCACTTACGGCAGTCCCCTCGTGAAGCCCTTTCGAGTAGCTAAGGGGGATGCGTGTTGTAGGAGTTAAGGGGGTGTATGGGGTAGATAGGGGGAGGGTTAAGGGGCGGTGTATGGGGGTAGATAGAGGGAGGGGGTAGGGGTGGGAATGGGTGATGTAGGAGGGTGAGTTTTGGGTGGGGTATGATGGTAGAGTAAAGGAAGGGAGGTAGGGGGTGGAATGGAGTGATGGAGGAAGGGGGAGGGAGAGGGGGACGATTGTAGGAGTGATGGGGGTACTGGGGTGGGGTATGTGGTATATATATGGGGGAGGGGGAGGTAGGGGGTGTGAATGAGGTGATGGAGGAAGGGGGGGAGGGGGACGATTGTAGGAGTGATGGGGGGGTACTGGGTGGGGGTATGGGGTAGATACCGGAGGGGGGAGGTAGGGGTGGGAAAATGGGGTGATGGAGGAAGGGGGAGGGAGAGGGGGCACGCTTGTTAAGAGTGATGGGGAATGTTGCAATGGTTTGAGATGGGCGGGAATTGGGATTGTTGGGGGAGTGGGGGAGACCTTGGGAGGTTGTGAGTGGGGAGGTGAACAAGGCTGGTAGATATGGGGTGAGGGGAAAGGAGGGATGGATACATATGAGGATAGCGGGGCTAGTGGATTAGTAGGACAAAGGGTGGGTAGTGGTGATAGGGGGATGACGTGCAATAATGCTGCTCAATGGCCTGTTTTTTTTTAATTCTCTTTACCGCACCTTTACTTCTTATTCTTTGATTGATTTTTTATTCCCTTTTCCCCTCATCCCTTCATTTGTTTAGAACTGTGACAATTTCATTTTTTTTTTTTCCATTCTTCATCCTTTATTGTTTTTCTCACAGATATTTGCTCCTTTCTTGTCTCTCTTCTACTCCTACCATTTTATCATTTTTTTCTTCTATCTCCATCCTTTTACCTCCTTGTTTTTTTCCACGTAATAATGTCTTTCTTGTCTCTCTTCTAATTTATCAATCTTCATCTCGCTCTTTACTCCTTGTTTTTTTACGTTTATTGTCCCTCTCTTTGCTCTCTCTTCTACCTCCCATTTATCAAATCTTCTTTATCTCCATAATCTCTTCTAATTCCCATTTATCAAATCTTCTTCATCTCCACCCTTTACATCTCTTGTCTTTTTCCCCCACGTATGCAATGCCCTCTCTTGTCCTTCTCTCTTCTACCTCCCATTATTTATTCGCCTAACCTCCCTCTTCCCTCCTTATATTCGACGACCAACCGCTTTCCCCTCCGCGCATTTTCTAGGCTTCCCTGGTGTTATCTACCGGGGATTGTTATCAGTCTTATCTCCCTGGCTGATACGCGGGCAGATAAGCACGGGATTGGGAAAGGAGATGAGGGCACGGGGGCAAGAGCAGGTGACGGGGGAGGGGGGGCAGGGAGTAAGGGCAAGTGACGGGTGAAGGGGGGAGGGTAGGGGCAAGTGACGGGTGAAGGGGGGGGGGAGGGTGTAGGGGAGAAGTGACGGAGGAGGGGGACAGGGGGTGAGGGGCAAGTGACGGGGGGGAGGGGGCAAGGGGTAGGGCAAGTGACGGAGGAGAGGGGACAGGGGTGAGGGGCAAGTGACGGGGGGAAGGGGTTAAGGGCAAGTGACGGGGAGATGGGGGTAAGGGAAAGGCAAGTGACGGGGGAGGGGGCAGGGAGTAAGGGCAAGTGACGGAGGAGGGGGGCAGGCGTAAGGGGCAAGTGACGGGTGAAGGGGGGGAGGGGTAAGGGCAAGTGACCGGGGGAGGGGTAAGGGGCAAGTGATAGAGGAGGGGGGCAGGGAGAAAGGGGCAGTAACGAGAGAGGGGGCAGGAGTAAGGGGCAAAGTGGCAGGGGAGAGGGGGAATAGGGGAACAGGGTAGGGAGAGGTGGCAAGGGTCTAGCTGAGAGGGGACAGAGGATAGACGACAGAGGACAGGGAACAGGGACAGGGACAGTGGACAGGGGACAAGGGACAGATGCCAGGGGACAAGTGAAAGGGGACAGAGAACAAGCAGAAGTGGTTCAGAACAGGTGGGAGAGGGCATGGTGCAGGGGACAGATGAGAGGGTACAGGTAACAGAGGACAAGGGGGAAGGGGAAGAGGATAACCGAGACAGGGTATGAGGCAGGGCACGTGTTGGAAAGTGCCCGGGGCAGGAACAGGGCAAGAGGTGAGAGAGGGCATAGGGCAGGGACAGGTGGCAGGGCACAGGTGAGAGAGGGCATAGGGCAGGGACAGGTGGCAGAACCCAGGAAAAGAGGGGACAATGGCAAAACAGAACAACATAGGGTTGTTCTGCCCTCCTACGGGAGAAGGGGAGGAGGGAGGGTGGGTCGTGCGACGACTGCGGCAGGGGAAAGGGAGAGGGAGGGTAGGCGGGGGGCGACAGGGCAGGGGAAGGGGAGGAGGGAGGTGAAGGGTACGTGCGACGACTGCGGCGGGGACTGGAGCGAGGGGAAGGGCAGGAGGTGGGCGAGGGAAGGGTGCGTGCGACGACTGCGGCAGGGGAAGGGGAGGAGGGAGGAGGGCGGGCGACGACTGTGGCAGGGGAAGGGGAGGAGGAGGGTAGGGTGCGGGCGACGAACTGTGGCAGGGGAAGGGGAGGAGGGAGGGTAAGGGTGCGGGCGACGACTGGGCAGGGGAAGGGGAGGAGAGGGAGGGAAAGGGTGCGGGCGACGACTGCGGCAGGGGAAGGGGAGGAGGGGAGGGAAGGGTGCGGGCGACGACTGCGGCATGGGAAGGGAGGAGGGAGGGTAGGGTGCGCGTCGAACGACTGCGCAGCGGGGAAGGGGAGGAGCGGAAGGAAGGGTGAGGGAGACGACTGCTGCACAGCGGGAAGGGGCTATAGAAGGGACCAGGCGTGCGGGCGACTACGATGCCAAGCACGGAACCACATAGAACTCCGTGACGTATGCCGTGACACGGGCTGCGGCTCCCGCGGATCTCTCGGGTACTTGCTCGGCGGCGGGGGCTGAGAGTTTTTACTTCGTTATAACCTCCCCCCCCTCCATCCTCTCAACCCTCTCCCTTCCTTTCAGACCCTCTTCCGCTCCCCCTTCGGCCACCGCTCTCCCTCCCTTCGCCACCTCCCCTGCGGCGCTACCCTCACCCCCTCACCTCTCTCTCCCTCTCCTCCCCTTCACCCCCTCATCTCTCTCCCGTCTCCCTCACCCTTGTCACGCCTATCACCTCTCTCTCCTCTCTCTCCTTCACACCCGCTCCAGCCCTTCGCTCCCCTTCCTCCCCCTTCACTCCCTCTCCCTCCCCTTCACCGCCTCTCCCTTTCCCCTCACCTCTCTCTCTCTCTCTCCTCCCATCCTCTCTTCTCCCTACCCCATTTCTTCTCTTCTCTCTCTCCCTTCCTTCTTTTTCTTCCTATCCCTCTCTCATTCACCTTTCATGCTTCCTTTGCTGTCATCTTCTATCTTTATCCCCCTCTCCTAACCATTCTCTCTCTCTTTCTTTCGCCTCGCCTCTCCCTTTTCCTTTTCCTGCCTCTCGCCCTCTCCCTTTCCTTCCACCTCCCCTTTGTCTATTCTACTTCTCCATCTCCTTCTTTCCTCTCTCATCCTCTCTCTCTCTTCCACTTTTCCTCCTTTTCCCTTTCACTTCCTGATCGTTTTCTTATATTTTCTGTCTCGTCTTCTCTTTCTCATTTTCTTTCTTTCTTTAACTTTTCTCTTTTTCCTTTATTCTCATCTTTTCACTTCACTCATTATCCTTCCCCCTCTCTTCTCTTTTTCTCTCTCCTCTTTTTTTCTTTTCTCTCCTCTCTCCGTCCTCTGCTTCTTTCTCTTCCCCCTCTCCATTCTCCTCTTTCTTCTTTCTTTCCTCTCCCTCTTCCTGTTCCTCCTTTCTCCCTCACCCTTTCTCTCATTTTCCTTTCCCTCTAATCTTCCTGTTTCCTGTTTCTCCCTTTCTCTCTCCCTCTCCCTCTTCGCCTCATTTTCCCTCTCCCCCAAACTCTTCTTGCTCCTCCCCCTCTTCCTCTCCGTCTCATTTTCCTTCTCCCTCTATTTCTTTCTCTCCCTCTCCCCTTATTCTCTCACTCTCTCTCTCTCTTGCATCCTCTACCTCTACCTCTTCCCTCCTTCCCCTCCTGCTTCCTCTCTCTCCTTCCTCTTCCATCTCTTATCTTCCACTCTCTTCCCCTCCCTCTCTCTGATTCTCATCTCTTTCTCCTCTTCTCTCCCTTTCAGCACGTCTTCAACTTTTTAACTTTTTCGCCCTGTTTCGCCTCATCCTGGCCACAACCCAGATTATCCCTTCTTTATCTTTATCTTTATCTTTATCTTTTTGTGCAGGATTTTTTCCTTTTCCCTTTCCGTTCCCTCTCGTTTTTTTTTTTTTTTTTTTTTTTTTTTTTTTTAACTTGTCTTTGGTGTCTCGTTCTCTCTTTTCGCTTTGAGTAGAGAGAAAGAAAGGAGGAAAGAGGTCAAAGAGGAATAAGATTAAACGAAAAATCGAAGGCTTGAAGGAAGGGATCTCCTCTCTCTCTCTCTCCTCTCTCTTCTCTCTCTCTCTCCTCTCTCTCTCTCCTCCTCCCTCCTCCCTCCTCCCTCCCTCCCTCCCTCCCCTCCCCCTCTCTCCCTCTCTCTCCCTCCTCTCTCTCCTCCTCCATCTCCCTCCCTCTCTCCTCTCCCCCCTCTCCCTGCTCCTCCTCTCTCCCTCCCTCCTCCTCCTCTCTCTTTTCCTTCCTCCTTACCTCCATCCCTCTCATCCTCCTTCCTCTCCCATCTTGTCTCTTTTCTTCTCATCATCTCTCCCTCCTTCTCTCGTCCTCTCTCTTTTCCTTCCTTCCATCTCTCCCTTCTCTCTCTCTTTCTTTTCCTTCCTCCATCCATCCTCCTCCCTCTCTCTTCCTTCTCCATCCATCTCTCTCCTCTTCCTCTCCCTTCCTCCTCTCCTTTTCCTTCCTCCATCATCTCTCCCTCCCTCTCTCTTTTCCTTCCTCCATCCATCTCTCCCTCCTTCCTCTCCCTTCCTCTCTCTTTTCCTTCCTCCATCCATCTCTCCCTCCTTCCTGCCCTTCCTCTCCTCTTTTCCTCTCCTCTCCATCCTCTCCTCCTTCCTCCTTCTTTTCTTCCTTTCCATCTCTCCCTCCTTCCTCTCCTTCCTCCCTCCTCTCTTTCCTTCCTTCCTCTCTCCTCTTCCTCTCCTTCTCTCTATCTCCTGCCTGTTGCGCATGCAGAGGAAGCGGCCTAGGAACGGAAAGGGTACACGGGTGAGGTAGACTTTTAAATTCTGAGGATTTTTTTTTTTATCGGGAGAGGGGGTGGGGGGATGGGGGGTGGGGGTGAACGGGTTGTTAGGCGCTGGAATAGATGGGGTGGATGGAGTGGTGGTTGGTGAGCGCCCCCTCTCCGCTCATTTTTCCTTCACCTTTTTTTTTCCTCCCTTTTACCCCCCCTCTTCCTATTCCCCCTTTTCTACTCCACGCTCCCTCTCTCCTCTCTCATCCTCACACCCTCCTCCCTTTCCTCTCCCCCTTCCTCCCTCTCCCCTCTCCCCTTCTTCCCTGCCCCTCCCACCCTCTTCTCCTCCACGTTCCCCCCCCTTCCCCCTCTCTCCTCCTCTTAACTTCCCCCTTCCCCCTCCTCCCTCCCCCCCCTTCTCCTCCTCCTAACTTCCCCCTTCCCCTCCTCCCTCCCCCTTCCCCCTCTCCTCCTCCTAACTTCCCCCTCCCTCCTCCCCTCCCTCCCCTTCCCTCCTCCCTCCCTCCTCCCCCTCCCCCCTCCTCCCCAGCCAAGATGTCATGTCTCCGTAGTAACATACGAGGCTGACAACTTCGAAAATTTAATGCCTCAGCACATGTATTTCTTTTTTTTTTTCTTTCTTTTTTTCCAACATGACACCGTTGAGTGCTTTGTCACCCGTCAGAGCCAATTAAAATAAATTTTGGTGGTCGTCCTTTTTCATGTTTTTATTAAGAGGTCTGTTAATGTTCTACATATTTGAGAAAATGGTAATATATTGTTTGTTAACCGTACCCAACCATAACGCAGTTTAATAATATTTGAGAAAATAATAATATATTGTTTGTTAACCGTACCCAACCATAACAATATGATAATTACTGTTTTACAATTTTTCTTCGTAAATCCTGCTCATCTTTCATAACACAATAGGATAATTACTGTTTTTTAAATCGTAAATCCCACTCATGAAGAACACAGATCATCACTCAGACACCGCAGGCGATTCTGATCCCAACAGCCAGCGCTCTCAGCTAATCCGGCGACCCTCCTCCCGCAGGTGCAGACGCGGCTGGAGAATCCGACCTTCTACCACGTCCTCCAGTCGCAGCGTAGGCAGGTGCTCCAGTTCCTGTCGGGCAGCGGCTCCCCAGGGGACGCTTCGGGCTCCGGACCCCCCACCCCAACCACCGCCCGCCTGGCCCCACTCCGACCCCGGGGTGGCCATGAAGCCTACGCATCCCGGTAAGGCGCCGCGACTGCTGGGGAAAAGTTCCGGCGCGAGCTGCTTGTTATGTAGGCCTATGGGCGTCAGTTCCTTATGCGGTTCTTGCGTCGGGAGGTTCGGAATTCTGCGAGCCTGTTCGGGGAACTTTTGCTCTGGGCGTTTTCCCAGTATTTCTCCTTGTTCTTGCATGATGCGTTCAGTTGCAAACAGATAAATAATGGATTAACTGGTGTTTTGTATTTGGTTCAATATCTAGCAATGCATTTAAATGTTATATATCCGCCATGCAAGCCATAGTAATTTTTGTTGGAGGCAGTTCGCCCATGAATAGTCATCTCACTCAGGCCTAATACAAATGAAGGCGGTCAGCTCGAGAGCAGGGATTGGGATTCACAAGTCACCTCAGGGCAGGACGCCGCTTCCTCTTCGCGGCGCCCTTAAAGGGGCTGCGGCCTCGCCGCTGCCGTTCCTCATTTCTTAAAGGGGCTGCAGGCCGCCTTCGCCCTCACGCCAGGCCCCTTGGCCGGGCAGGAGCCCTCAGCTCTCCCTTGCTCCCGCGCCACAGGCTGTGCGAGGAGCCTTTGCCTTTCCTGCAGCCCCTCCCGAGGTCTCACGCCCGCTTCCCTGTTGCAGGTGCGCCCAACGCGAGCACGAGCGGCGCGGGCGGCAGCAGCAGCAGCGTGGGCGGCGCCGTGGCCGTGTCGGCGCCCCGAGTGCTGGCGCGCGGCCCTTGCTCCCCGGAGGCGGCCTCCACCTCCCGCACGGCCGCCTCCACGCCCGCGCCCTCCACCGCCCCCGCCTCCGTCGTCTCCTCCGTCATCTCGTCGTCGGCCGCCTCGCTCTCCGATGCCTCTGAGGTGAGTACCCCGGGATGGTTCCTCTTCGGCGCCTGCGGCTGCCTTGGGCGGCTCGGCCACGTGGGTCAGCGGGAGGGGAGAAGCAGCACACACACACACACACACACACACACACACACACACACACACACACACACACACACACACACACACACACACACACACACACACACACACACACACACACACACAACATTCGAAACATCCTTCTCTCAAGCAAAAAAAAAAAAAAAAAAAAAAAAAAGCGCTAATACTGCGCTGATTTACAGAACCCGCGTGTTTGTTGTGTATTGATTGCGACGGGAAAGTCTGACTCCCGTTTTCTTTGTCCGCGTTCCATTCGGTGCATCAAGATCCCTTCGGCTTTACGTTTGATCTTCGTAAGGATGAATTTCCGAGTTTTGCTTCTCAGTGTTTATAAACTGCCTTTGTTTATTTTTATCTAGTTTTATTTTAGAAGAAGAAGGAGGAAAAAATGTGCATGCAACCTGGATATTTGCGTCATTTGGGTGGTTTGTGGATGTAAACAAAGGGATCAGGAATGTAAACAAACGTGCGAGAGTAGAACATGTCAACAAAGCGAACTGCGTGCATGGAAATAGAAGTGGGAGGGAGGGGGAGAAGAGGGGGAAGGGGGAGGGGGGAGGAGTGGGGAGGTGAGGTGGGAGGGGGCGTGGAGGTAGATTATGGGGGAAGGGGAGTGGGGGTAGATTAGGAGGGAGGAGAGTGGGAAGGGGAGGGGAGGGGGGAGGAGGGGGAGGGAGTGGGAAGGTATGATGGGGGGGATTAAAGGAAAGTTCAGGGAAACAAAGGAAAGGGTAAAAGGAGAAAGGAAGAAATACAAGAATAGGGAAGAGTGAAATTAGGCGAAATAATGTAGATAGAAAGGCAAAATAAGAAGAGGAAATGAGAAGGAGAGAGAGAGCAAGAGGAAAGGAGGAAAGAGGAAGAGGAAATGAGGAGAGAGGGGAAGAGGAAAGGAGGAGAGAGGAAAAGAAGAAAGAGGGACAGGGAGAGAGAGACGAAAAGTTATAAAAAGAGGTAATGGAAAGAGATAGAGGAGAGGAAGAGGAAGGGAAAGGAAGAGGGAGGGGAAGCGAATGAGAGATGGACAGATAGATAGAAGGAGGGGGGGGGAAAACTTGCCAACCACCTGTGGCAGAGTTTCAGTACTGGGTCAATCTTCGTCGTACTATTTTTCGCTGACTCGCTCCTCGGCCTCGTCCTCTTGCAGTTTCTCTGTCTGTCTGTCTCTCTCTCTCTCTCTCTCTCTCTCTCTCTCTCTCTCTCTCTCTCTCTCTCTCTCTCTCTCTCTTCTCTCTCTCTCTCCTCTCTCTCTCTCTTCTCTTCTTCCTCCTCCCTTCCTCTTCCCTCCCTCTCCCTCCCCTCTCCCTCCCCTCCTCCCTCCCTCCCCTCCCCTCCCCTCCCTCCTCCCCTCCTCCTACCTCCCCCCCTCTCTCTCTCTCTCTCTCTCACACACACACACACACACACACACACACACACACACACCACACACCACACACACACACACACACACCACACACACACACACACACACACAACACACACACACACACACACAACACACACACACACACACACACACACACACCACACACACACACACACGCACACGCACACACACCCCTTCCCTTCGAGAGCAGAAGAACAAGCCAATAAGCAGAGCGTTCATCGGCCTGATTAAGAGCCTATAATAAGCCGCGTTGAGGGGCGGCGAGCCAGGGAAAATGTTGCTGCTCCCTGGGCATGCGTAATAGCCCCCTCTCCTCCCCCCCCACCCCACCATAGGCTATACCCTTTGTCTATCTACTCTCTTGGTCTCTCCCTTCTTCCTATCCTTGGTGTCTATTCCTTGTTTATCTACTCTCTTTGTCTCGCTCTTCTTCCTATCCTTTGGTGTCTATTCCTGTTTTCTATTCTCTTGGTCTCGCTCTATCCTTGGTGTCTATTCCTTGTCTATCTACTCTCTTGGCCTCTCCCCCCCCCCCCCACTCATGCTCTCTACCCTCCGTCCTCCCCTCCCCTCCATACTCTCAACCCCCCCCTGCCTCTCATTCTCTCTTTCCCCATGTTCGCCCACCACACCCTCCCCTATCCTCTCCCCCACCCCACCCCTGTAACTTCGTCGATAAATGCTGGCCGCCCCCGCTTCATCCCCTCCTCCCCTCCAAGCCTCTCCCCTTCCCTTCCCCTTCCCTCCCTTCCCTTCCCTCCCTTCCCTCCCTCGCGCCCTGGTTTAAAGTTGAATTGTGTTCTTTGGTCTCCCTTGGTGTTCATTGAGGGCCTGGCGTTGCTCTCCCCTTATTGGTTGGTTGATTGAGTGGTCCTCAAGGCAGGGGGGGGTGAGGGAGTAGGAGAGGGAGAGAAAGGGAGGGGGAGAGGGGGGAGGGAGAGGAGGGATGAGGACGGGGAAGGGGAAGAGAGAGAGAGGGATGGGGAAGGGGGAGAGAGAGAGAGGGAGGGAGAGGGAGAGAGGGATGGGGAAGAGGGGAGAGTGGGAGGCAGGAGAAGGGGGTTGGTTGAAATTCTAGGGTTAGGGGATATTGGAGGTGGAGGGCGAGCTCTGGGGTGGAGTGGTAGAGCGACGTCGAGTGTGGAGCGGCGTCGTCTCGGGGCTTTCGTCGATATCGCTCCGAATCGCCGACTCTCTCTCTCTCTCTCTCTTCTCTCTCTCTCTCTCTCTCTCTCTCTCTCTCTCTCTCTCTCTCTCTCTCTCTCTCCTCTCTCTCTCTCTCTCATCTCTCTCTCTCTCTATCTCTCTCTCTCTCAATTATACCAAATCTGCATTAGTTACACCCCATTAACATCGTGCCTGTTGTCATGCACTCGGCAAGGGAGGGAAAGGAGGGATAAAGTGCGCGTATGTGTGGCTGTGTACGTCTGGCGCGCGTACACCGTCTGTCCGTGCTTGGAGCGACCGATCTACCGTCCACCTCGTCGCCTGCACGGGAGGGAGGGGCCGCATGCGCAAGCAGGGCCGACGGAGAGCCGTAGTACTATCGTCGTCTTGCTCATCGATTGCAGGGATGAATGGCGCTGCTCGGGATGTTGCAAAGCGAGACAAGACGGTCGGCTGTTTATTTCGATGTTACGGTTTCGTCTCGCGCTTTCCTTGCGTCGCGGTTCTCCTCCTCGCCCCCTCCTCCTCCTCCACCTCCTCGCCGCTCGCTTTCGCGCCCTCTCGCTTTCCCCTCGCTCACCCTCCCTCCCTCCCTCCCTCCCTCCCACCCACCCACCTCCGCCTCGCCCTCCGTCCCTCCCTCCCTGTATCCGAGGTTTCCCCTCGCCTCCCACGCCTGGCTCTCAGTGCCTTCCCTCGCGTCCTTGTGGAAACCTCCTCCCGCTCCTGCTGTGACGCGGTGCCTGCCTTCCAGTGCCATGAGGTGCCCGTCGGAGGCCTCGCGTCTTCCGTAGTGCCAGTGGGTTGTTTCTCGTGTCATGCCACCATTTACTCGTGCAAGGTCACGTGGTGTCCTGCTCCCTCCCCTTGCCCCCCTCGCCCCCCTGCCTTCGATCCTGCCGAAGTGCGGTTTTGGGAGCTGCTTCGCCCAGTGCCAGGGCTGGCGCGCCCGCCCGCCTTCAGTGCCTACTCGTCGCGCAGTGCCATATATCCTGAGCGTTGGCAGTGACACCACGAGCCCAGGAGAGCCAGTGCCGCCAGTGCCAACAGTGCCGACGTAGCGGAAACGCCCTCTTCGATGTGGTTATTCCGCCGCGCTCAGCCTCCCAGCGGCCAGAGGAAGCCACCCGCCCTTCTCCCCGCAATACGCCTAAAGAGCACCGTGTGTCAACCGTGTCATGTGTCACCCGTGCCGTGTGTCACCCATACCATGTGCCAACCGCCTCACGCACCCCCTCAAGAAGCGCCCCAGTGACAGGGGTACACACCACCATATGCATGCCTTCCGTACCTATCCTCTCCCCCTTCTAACGGTGCCACGGCGAGGCGCTGACCCCCTAGCGCTGTAACCCGCCCTGAAGGTGAGTCGAGGTTGGAGAGGAGCTCGGTGTCACTTCGCGGGCGGCCGTGCTATTGACCCGCCGCCGCCGCCCGCGCTCGCTGTGGGTTACGGGGCCGAGGCGGAGGGCGGGCGGCGAGGCGGAGGAGGCCCGAGGGTGCCCGAGGGCGCCGGCTCGACGCTCGGGCGGCTTGGGTTTTGCCTTCTGTTGGTTTGTTGTTTTTTGGTGATGGTATTGTTGTTATTGTTGTTATTGTTATTATGATTATTGTTATTGTTATTATTGTTATTGTTATTATTATTATTGTTATTGTTATTATTATTACTATTATTATGTTGTTATTTATTGTTATTATTATTGTTATTGTTATTATTATTGTTATTATTATTATTATTATTATTATTATTATTATTATTATTATTATTATTGTTGTTATTGTTATTATTGTTCTTGTTGTTATTGTTATTGTTATACTATTACTGTTATTATTATCATTACTGTCATTATTATTAGTAGTAATGATAATGTAAATGATAATGACAGTTATATTATTAGAATGATTATCATCGTTATTATTATTATTGTTGTCATTATTATTATTATTATTACTATTATTATTATTATTGTTGTTATTATTATTGTCACTATATTTTTTATATTATTGTTATTGTTGCTGATGTTGTTAACATCATCGTCATCAATATCACGATCATCACTTTTATCATTATCATTACTAATTTCTTATCATTTTTGTTATTGTTGCTGTTGTTACTTTGGTATTATTATTTATTATCATTGTTGTTATTCTTATTATTATTATTATGATGATGATGATGATGATGATGATGATAATTATTATGATGGTTATCAATAGTATTATTACTTTAGTTATTATTGATGTTATTATTGTTATTATTATTATTATTAATGCTATTGTTATAGTTATTATTTTTATTACTATTCTTACTAATATTATTATTATTGTTATTATTGTTATTGGAATTGTTGTAATTATCATAGTCATTATTATTATTATAGTTATTATTATTATTATTGTTATTATTGTTATTATCATTTTTTATATTATTATTATTGCTATTATTGTTATTCTTCTTATTATCATCATTATTATCATTATTGTTGTTATTTTTGCTGTTCTTGTTGTGGTTATGATGTACTATTATTATTACTTTTATTATTATTAATATTATTATAATTATTATTGGTATTGTTTTGATCATTGTTACTGTTCGTGTTATTATTATTTGTCATAATGTATTATTATTATTGTTGCTGGTGTAGTTGTTGTTATTATTATTAATTGTATTTTTTATTATTGTTATTGTTGTTATTATTATTATTTTATCATTATTATTATTTTATTATTATTATTATTATTATTATTATTATTAATTATTATTACATTGTTGTTATTATTATTATTGTTACTATTATTATTGTTACTATTATTTTTGTTAATGTTATGCAACCTGTTTCCCAGTAATAGTAGTAATAGTAGAAGTACTTGTAGAACTAATAGTAGTAGTGATATAAGTAAACATTAATGCTAGGCCACTCATGCATTTAGTTTACAATTGTTTTGCATCATGTTAAGTGATACTCTTATCAGAGAATTTACGTAGAACATTTTCTAAATTAACGTGATAATATTTTTATTGACTGATACTTTTTCTTAATCAGTATTAATATCTGTTTCGATGTGACGTATTTTGATAGTGCGGACTGTAAACATCCGATGTTGAATTGTGTTTTATGTTATAGTTTGAAAAAAAGGTTGTGATTTGATGATTGTGAATTACTGGTTGTTAATGATGATATTTGGATTGAAAAAGATTGTGATTTGATGATTGTGAATTACTGGTTAATGATGATGATTGGATTGAAAAAGGTTGTGATTTGATGATTGTGAATTAATGGTTGTTAATGATGATATTTGGATTGAAAAGGGTTGTGATTTAATGATTATGAATTACTGGTTAATGATAATGATTGGATTGAAAAAAAAGTGATTTGATGATTGTGAATTACTGGTTGTTAATGATGATATTTGGATTGAAAAGGGTTGTGATTTGATGATTATGAATTACTGGTTAATGATGATAATTGGATTGTGATTATTGGTGGGGGAATGTGTAACTTGGTTGGTATGGTAACTTGTAAGTGGATATGTCTAAGAATTAGTTGATAACATATTCGTATCTTAATATAATGATGTTATTTTTAGCATTGTTGTGATGATTATACTTGTTTTTATTGTTATTATTATGGTTATTCCTGTCTAGTGATAATGATGTTATTTTTAGCACTGTTGTGATGGTTATACCTGTTTATTATTGTTATTATTGTGATTATTCCTATCGTAAAGTGTGTTGTTATGGATGATGTTGATAGTTATTGCAGTTACACTATTAGGATGGTATAGTGTGATTTTGCTCAAGAAAGGTTAGAAGGTACACATCAAAACGCACATCACGGGAAAAACGCACATGTACATTCTTATCGTAGCACCGCAAGTGACATTGGGGAACGCGTTCTTAAGTGATACGCGGGAGAAAGCGTAGAACAAGAGAACAGAACATAAGATTTACTGAACAACAATAACAGACGCTGCTTTTAAGGATTGTATAACACATACGGACGACCGCATGTAGACACGTACATACACATATACTTATAAATGTATATACGCGTACACGTACACTTATACATATGTACGCATACACATATACGTGCACATACATATACAAACACAAACACATACACGTAGACGTAGACGTACACATACACACGCATACACACGCACACGCATACACACACACACACACGCACACACACACACACACACACGCACACACACACACACACGCACACACACACACACACACACACACACACACACACACACACACACACACACACACACACACACACACACACACACACACACACACACACGCACACGCACACGCACACGCCCGAACGCACGCCCACCTAGCACCAAGCGGAGCACGAGAACACCGTACTTGCGGGAGGCTTGTCTAAGGCCGTTTATTATCATGGGCGTGATGAATCGGCGCGCGTGACGAGGCTGCGAATGCGGGCGTAATGAATACAGGGGCGCGCGGGACCCATGCTAATCCCGCGGTGAAAGGCGTTATGCCATCACGACGCCGGGCCGCGCGCTCCGGAGGTGGCGCCGACGCTGCCCGGCCGCCCGCCCGCGCGCGCGCTCGCCGCCGCCGCCGCGGCTGCCTCGTCGGGAGCGCGGAGAGGCGCGCAGAAACGCACATGGATACGCACACGCACACGCCTCGGACACTGGGCATCGGACACGCACACACACACACACGGACACGCACACACACACCTCGCACACACACGCACACAGCACGGACACACACACACGCGGACACGCACACACACACACGCACACACACACCTCGATCGGACACACACACACACCTCGGACACGCACACACACACCTCGGACACGCACACACACGCACACACACACACACACACACACTCGGACACGCACACACACACCACGGACACGCACACACACACCTCGTCGACACGCACACACGCACACACACCACACACACACACACTTGGATCGGACACACACCTCTCGGTGACACGCACAGATACACTACACGGGATTATCTCGGACATGACACGCAGCACAGACACGACACACGGACACGCACACACACACACACTTTTACACCACGTACAGACAGATGCGGATATGATGCGGATAAGGACGTGAACGGAGACAGATATATCCGCACGTGAAAACGCAGATTTTAGATTATATTATTGTGTTGACTCTCGCAATCTGTTTGTGTGATGTAAAGGCGAGATTAGTCTTAGAGACACGGAAATATTTTCCTCTTTTGAATTTGTTTGTGTGTTTGTTTCACTTGGCGTAGTGAAGGTTATCTAGTTTAGCTGCCCTCTCTCTCTCTCTCTCTCTCTCTCTCTCTCTCTCTGGGTGTCTGGCTGTCTCTGGCTCTCTCTGGCTGCCTTCTCTCTCTTCTCTCTCTCTCTCTCTCTCTCTCTCTCTCTCTCTCTCTCTCTCTCTCTCTCTCTCTCTCTCTCTCTCTCTCTCTCTCTCTTTCTTTCTCTCTCTCTCTCTCTCTCTCTCTTCTCTCTCTCTCTCTCTCTCTCTCTTCTCTCTCTCTCTCTCTCTCTCTCTCTCTCTCTCTCTCTTCTTTCTTTGCTCTCTCTCTCTCTCTCGTCTCTCTCTCTCTCTCTCTCTCTATATATATATATATATATATATATATATATATATATATATATATATATATATATCGCTCTGGTTTTTCTTTGTATTCTTACCAATATTCTTTCTTTTGCTCTCTCCTGTCATCTAATCTGCGGACCATCTCTACGACCCCCTTCACCCCCCCCACCTCACCCACCTTATCCCTCACCCCCCCCCTTTCCCGGCCATGGGTTACCCTACCGCCATCCATATCTTTCTCCTCCTCCCTTCGTCCTCCCACCCTTTCCCTCCTCTCTCTCACCCTACGTTCCCACAACCGCCACCCCTCCTTGTCCTGCCTTCCATTCCTCCCTTCTCTTCTCCCTCCTCCGCCATCTTATTTTTCTCTCTCCTCTTCCTCCACACCACCCTTCTTCTCCTCCTCCTCCTCCTTTCTCCCCCCTCTTCTCCCTATTTCTCCACCCCCTTTTCTCCCTCTCCCTCCTCCCTCTTCTAACTCCTCCTCCTCCTCCACCCACCTTCTCCCTTTTCCCTCCTCCATCATTCCTCCCTTCTCCTCTTCCTCCTCCCTCCTCCTTTCCCCTCTTCTCCTCTCCCTCCCTCCTCCTCCTCCTCCTCCTCCTCCTCCTCCTCCTCCTCCTCCTCCCTCCTCCCTCCTCCTCCCCACCCCCACCCTCCTTCACCTCCCCCCCTCTTTGCGGTATTCCAGTTAGCGTAATAAAACCCTCGGGGCATAAATCACATCCACGTCTATCTAGTGATCCCAGAAATCTTTGGAATTTTCTCTTCTTCTTTTCCTTCTTCTCCTTCTCTCCATTTTCTCCTACTTTTCTTTTTCCTTCTTCTCCTTCTCTCAATTTTCCCTCTTTCCTTCTTCTCCTTCTCTCAATTTTCTCCTCTTTTCCTTCTTCTCCTTTCCATTTTTCTCCTTTTTTTTTTTTCTTCTTTGTTTTTTTTTTTTTTTCGATTCTCTCCTATCGTTTTTTTCCTTTGGAGGTATTTTGCAGGTTTCCCACGTTGTTTTTTTTTTTGGGGGTGGGGGTGGGTGGGGAAAGAGGGGGGGGTTGCGTTTTTGTAGGATTTTCAGTCTTTTCCTTATTCTTATTTTCTTTCCTTTCTTTGCTTCAGTTATTGGGTTTACCTCCTTATTTGTTTGTGTTTTCGTGTTTTTTTTTCATTTTTTGGGGGGGAGAAGTTATATTTAGAAATATTTTTTTATTGTTTTTTTATGTTACATTTCTATTGTTATACTATTTTTACATTTGTTTTCATATTTGTTATTTCTATGTTTTCAGTTTCACATTTTTATTATTTTCGTTTTTTTTAATCTTACATCTTTAATATTTACATGTTTTTTTTTTTAGTTTAATTATCTTTTTTTTTTTTTACATTTGATTCCCCCCCTTCCCCCCTCCCCCTTCTCCACCCTGACAACTATCCTTATCCTTCCTCGTTAGTGTGTTGTCACTTTCACCCTTCTCCCTTCTCTCTCCCTGAGCCCTTTCACACACCAACATTTATCCCTTATCTGCCCCTTAACCCTTAACCCTTAACCCCTTAGCCCTTAACTCTTGGGTCTTACTTTTAGGTCTTACTCTTAGCCCTTAACTCTTAGCTCTTACTCTTAGCACTCATTCTTAGACCTCACTTTTAGTCCTCAGCCTTAGCCCTCATTCTTAGCTCTCACTCTTGGCCCTCACCCTTATACCCATTAACCCTCACCCTTGCCTCACCCTTAACCCTCACCCTTAAACCCTCAACCCTGACACCCTTAGCTTCCCCTCTATCCCCTTCCCTCGCCAGCTCCGGTTACCGTGTCTTTTCATACTCGTAAAATCTTTGTTGTTGGTAAAGGTTTGTGGGAGTAGAAAGGTCAGTTATGGAGAGGAAGAGATATAGGGAATGTGTGTTGGGGGGGTCGTCTTTTTTGT
>NW_020868745.1:142507-147507 GCF_003789085.1 Penaeus vannamei
AGACGTGCCCGCTCGTGTCTCGGGCTCCTGGTATGTGTGTGTGTGTGTGTGTGTGTTTATGTGTGTATGTGTATGTGAGCGTGTGCGTATGGAAATGACTTTCTCTCTCCTCTCTCTCTCTCGCTCTTTCCTCTCTTCTCTTCTCTTCTCTCTCTCTCTCTCGCTCTTTTCTCTCTTCTCTTCTCTTCTCTCTCTCTCCTCTCTCTCTCTCTTCTCTCTCTCTCTCTCTCTTCTCTCTCTCTCTCTCTCTCTCTCTCTCTCTCTCTCTCTCTCTCTCTCTCTCTCTCTCTCTCACTCTGCACCCAATTCCCGTCGCCTCGCCTCCTTCGCAACCCCTTCGCCGTTCGCCTTCCCGCCCTTCGCCGTTCAGGAACCCTCTCTCGAGACGTGGCCGCCGCTCCGTGCCGGCGAGCTGAGAATTACGTACCGGGCGATCTTAAAGCACAAGCACGGGCACGCTGGCACGCACTCAGAGCGGGCTGTTGGGTCATGCAGAAAACAAGGATTGCATGAACACCCGCATTAGCATATGAAAAAGAAGATGCACGTGGGGGGAGGGATGCGAACGTGGAGACAGGTGATAGATATTGTTCGCACGGAATAGAAATTTGTCCTTGGAAATGAAAGATATCTGGTTGGCTTACATACAGACATGGGGGCATCCTTGGACACGTATTTGCGCTTACATATACATATATGTACATGCACATATACATACATGCACGTGATGATACATTTGCACATACACGTACATGTACATGATAATACACATGTACATACACCTTACACATGATACACATACACGTACACGCTACTCCCTACACACAAACCCTTCCTCAAGATACAACCCCCCCCACACATATCTAAGCACCCCCCCCCCATTTTCCCAAATTGCAAAGTCACTGTCTGGTGTAGAGCATTAAGGATAGCAATGGAGCTTCACTTTGCGCGAGTACGCCTTTGGAGGAGGCGGCGGTGAGCTGTGAAAAGAAGCTTTTTGGTGGTGAGCTGCAGGGGGGAGCTGTGGTGACTTGGCGGAGGGCATTTTTCGATAGTGAGCTTCAAGAGAGACGTCGATGGTGAGCTGGTGAAGGGAGAATGTTGTGAGCTGTCGACCTAAGGCTTTTCATAGTGAGCTCTTGAAGGAAGCTCTTGAGAGGGAGCGGGAGAGAGTCTGTTGATAGTGAGATAGTGAGCTGTCGACCCAAGGCTTTTCATAATGAGCTGTTGGAGGAAGCTTTGGAGCGGGAGAAAGAGAGTGTTGATAGTGAGATAGTGAGCTGTTGAAGGAAGCTTTTGATAAGGAGAAAGTCTGTTAATAGTGAGTTGCGGTGAGCTGTCGACCCAATGCTTTTCGTAGTGAGATGTTGAAGGAAGCTTTTGATGGAGAGCGGGAGAAAGAGAGTCTGTTGATAGTGAGATAGTGAGCTGTTGGAGGAAGCTTTTGATAAGGAGAAAGTCTGTTGATAGTGAGCTGGGTGAGCTTCGACCCAGGCTTTTCATGATGAACTGTTGAAGGAAGCTCTTGAGAGGGAGCGGGAGAGAGTCTGTTGATAGTGAGATAGTGAGCTGTCGACCCAAGGCTTTTCATAGTCTTGAATGAAGCTTTTGATAAGGAGAAAGTCTATTGATTGATAGTGAGCTGCGGTGAGCTGTCGACCCAAGGCTTTTCATAGTGAGCTGTTGAAGGAAGCTTTGAGAGGGAGCGGGAGAGAGTCTGTTAATAGTGAGATAGTGAGCTGTCGACCCAAGGCTTTTCATAGTGAGCTCTTGAAGGAAGCTTTTGATAAGGAGATAGTGGGATAGTGAGCTGTGCGACGGAAGTTTTGGCAGTTTGAAGAAGTTTTGGAGAGTTGGTCTATTGATGGCGAGATAGTGAGCTGTCGACCTAAGGCTTTTCATAGTGAGCTGCAGAAGGAAGTTTTGGAGAGAGAGCGGGAGAAAGAGAGTCTGTTGATAGTGAGATAGTGAGCTGTCGACCCAAGGCTTTTCATAGTGAGCTGTTGAAGGAAGCTTTTGGTGGAGAGCGGGAGAAAGAGTCTGTTGATAGTGAGATAGTGAGCTGTTGAAGGAAGCTGTTGATAAGGAGAAAGTCTGTTGATAGTGAGCTGCGGTGAGCTGTCGACCCAAGGCTTTTCATAGTGAGCTGTTAGAGGAAGCTTTGGAGCGGGAGAAAGAGAGTCTGTTGAGAGAGTGAGAGCTGTTGATAAGACAATAGTGAGAGCTGTCGAAAGCGTGTAGCTGTGGCGGAAGCTAGAGAAAGTCTCCGGTGAGAGGCTGTGACCCAAGTCTTTTCATATTTAAGGTGGCGGGGCTTGAAGAAGTCCGAGGAGTGAGAAGAGTCGACGGAGCTTTTGGATCGAAAAGCCTCTTTTTGGGGCTGAGGACTTGGCAGGCGGCTGATCTCACGCTGATTGGTTGTATCTCACGTTCGACCTCATGGATGTTTTTGATATTTTTCTCTTTTCTTATTCGCTTTTTAGTTTCTTCTTTATCTTTTCTTTTTTTTTTCTTTCATTTTCGTCTTTATTCTTTTTTATTTTTACTTTCATTTATTTCTTAGTATGCTGCTACTACTGCTGGGTATTGTTATGTGTATTACTATTGTTATTATTATTATTATTATTATTTTTTATTTATTTTTTTTTTATTATTTTTTTTTTTTACAGTTGAGATATCAATTAGAGGTTTCTTCTTTTTTATTATTTTTGTCAGAAACAATTTATGATTTATTTTTATATGAAAAATTCATTCATACGTGTATTTATTTTATTTTTTTATGAGGACCAAATTCCTTCATACGTTTTATTGACTAGTTTATTTTGCAAATAGATTCGTTTTTTTCATGAATTACTATAACAGAGTCGTTTTATTTTAGTTCAGATCAAGGAAACATAAGAAGTTGAAACCGAAACATAAGGGATCGAAGAGCATGAAACGAATCATTTTTTTTTCTTCTTTTTCTTTTTTTTCGTCTGATTCGAAGCATCACCGCCTTATACTTCCTTCGCGTTTTGCATACTCGTCACTCGGAAATAAACATTGATAAAGGAGGACCTGGAGAACAAGGAATAAAAGAAGGGGAAAGGGAAAACAGACAAAGAAGGGAAAGACAAGAGACGGGAGAGGTGCGCGCGGGTGGTGTGGGGACGCGCGCGCTCTCCGGTGAGGCAGACTGGCTTCAAGGTGTTGCAGGGAAGGCCCTCGTTCGGTTTTTCTCTTTTCTTTTTTCCTCTCTTTTCTCTTGTTTTTCTGTCTTGTTTTCTTTATAATTGTGTTTTTTTTCTTCAAGTTCTTCGGCCGTTATTTTTCCTTTGTTTTCTTTATAATTGTGTTTTTTGGTTAAGTTCTTTCGGTCGTTATTTTTGTTTCTTGGTTTCTTTGTATTCGCATTTTTTTAGTTCGTCCGTTTTTTTTTTCATTTTTTTCTTGTTTTCTTTATATTCGCACTTTTTGGTTAGTTCGTTTTTTCTTTTATTTTCTTGTTTTCTTTACATTCGCATTTTTTAGTTCTTCGTCTGATTTCTTTCCTTTTTTTTCTTTCTCGTTTTCTTTATATTCGCGTCTTTTTAGTTCTTTTCTACTTTCGTTTTATTTCTTAGTATGCTGCTACTACTGCTGGGTATTGTTATTTGTATTACTATTGTTATTATTATTGTGATTATTATTATTATTTTTTTTCCTTTCTCCTCTTCCTCCTATTTCTTCTTTTTTTTCTTTCTTCTTCTTCTTCTTCTTCCCTCCTCTTCCTCCTCCTCCTCCTCCTCCTCCTCCTCCTCCTCCTCCTTCCGCCCGTCTTTGACCTTAACCTCTCATCCTTCCTTCCTTCCTCCCTCTTTCCCATCTTCCTTCCTTCCTCCCTCTTTCCCATCTTCCTTCCTTCCTCCCTCCTCCCGTTCATCAGCTGATCCAATTTCCTCTCGGGTCTTACTGAACGCCATTTGTTCTTCATCGTGTTCTTTAAAGGATAAAAGAATAACAGCCGGTGGGGTTTGCGCGTTTTGTTCCCAGCGTGAATTTTAATGGCCGTTGTGAACAATGCATAACAATTGCCTCGCTCGTTGATTTGTTGAACAAGATGCTGTTGATTTTTTTTTCTTTTACATTATTTCTTTTTATGATTGTCGAGTTTTTTTTTTTTTTTTTTTTAGGGAGGCTGGTTTTATTGTTGTTTGGTTGGTTGGGGGTCTGTCTGTGTGACTGTCTGTCTGTATTCTGTCTCTCTCTCTCTCTCTCTCTCTCTCTCTCTCTCTCTCTCTCTCTCTCTCTCTCTCTCTCTCTCTCTCTCTCTCTCTCTCTCTCTCTCTCTCTCTCTCTCTCTCTCTCTCTCTCTCTCTCTCTCTCTCTCTCTCTCTCTCTCTCTCTCTCTCTCTCTCTCTCTCTCTCCTTCCTCCTCTCCCTCTCTCTCTCTCTCTCTGTCTCTCCATCTTTCCTTCTTTCACTCACTCTATTCGCACTTTTGGTCAGTATAGCCTGTATTGTGCCAGAGGTCGATACAACAGCTGACTAGATTGGGGGGGGGGGGCGAGGAGAGAGGAGGGGGTAGACGGGGGAGAAGGGGGGATGGGAGAAATGGCGAAGGGGGGAGATGGGGGGAGGAGGAAGAGAGGGGGATGGAGAGAAGAGAGAGAGGGATAGGGAAGGGGCGAGAGAAAAGAGAGAGAGTGAGATAGGGAAGGGAAAGAAAAAGATGGAGAAGGGAGGAAAGAGAGGGAGAGATAGGGAAGAGAAGAGAGAGGGAGAGGAATGGAGAAGAGAAGGGGTAGAGAAGAGAGAAAGATGAGGAAAGGGGAGGGAGGGGAGAAAAGAGAAGAGAAGAGAAGAGAGTGACGGTGCAGCAAGAAGAGGAGGAGGGAGTGAGGGGAGGGGGAGAGGAGGGGGGGGAGAGAGTGCCACGGAGAGAGAGGCAAGAGCCACAGCCTCTCGCCGCTGCCTGACCTTCCGTCCCACGCGCGCCAGCCTCCAGTGCCAGTGCCAAGCTGAGGTCACCATCGGCTGGC
>NW_020868745.1:157507-162507 GCF_003789085.1 Penaeus vannamei
GTTATTTTTATACGAACGTTTGTCATACAAGCTCCCAGGATGTACAGCTCAGGTGTTGAAGAATATGTGCCTTGGAAACCCTGGTACCTGCGCTATCCGTCCAACAATCAGGTGAAGTTTTTCGATTATTTTTTTTTTCACTAACACGCTCACTAATCGTAGTTTGGGATGTGTGGCATTTGGCTGGAGTTGTTGGTTGCACTTTGCTTTCCGTATTCTTATAACCCTTTTCTAACACAAGTAAAGTCACTCTTGCTGCTGATTTTATATCTATAGCTATCTATCTATATCTGTATCTAATATGTGTGTGAGTGTGTGTGTGTGTGTTTGCGCGTGTATGTTTGTTTATGTATGTACGTATACATATAAGTATATATATATACATATGTCATAAAGCAAGATTATTTTTATTTTCCTATTTCTCTTTCTAGTCCATTTCTCTTTTCAAGAACTTTGCTTTTAGACACAGTATGGCTTTCCCTCTTATTTCCAGATTTACCGAAAAGAAAAAAAAAAACGAAAAGAATAAGCAAATGAAAATAAATTCTTCTTGTACTTTCGTTCTCTCGGCCCTCCATCGCCCATCTTGGCCCTGAGAGTGTACAGTATCCCCGGCTGACGAAGGCTTGTGGGTCTATGTTATTAGTATTACTCTCTTACAAGGGACACTTTTTATGGGTGACAAGAAGGGGTGAGGGAGAGATCCGGAGGAGGAGGAGAGGGGGAGGGGGTTAAAGTACAGTTGGGGACCCTCCGGCGGCCGGGCGAAGCGAACCGGGTCACCAGGTCACAGAAGAAGAGGCTGGGTCAGGTGGCAACCTTATTTTGGATGAGTGCCCGCTAGAAAGAGGGAGCTCTCTCTCTCTCTTTTTTTCTCTCTTTCTTTCTTTCTCTCTCTGTCTCTGTCTCTCTTTTTTCTCTCTTCTTCTCTCTTTTTCTCTCTTTCTCTTTCTCTCTCTTCTCTTCTCTTTTCTCTCTCTCTCTCTCTCTCTCTTCTTCTCTCTCTCTCTCTCTCTCTCTCTCTCTCTCTCTCTCTCTCTCTCTCTCTCTCTCTCTCTCTCTCTCTCTCTCTCTCTCTCTCTCTCTCTCTTCCATTTTTCTATTGTTTATGTTTTCCTCCTTTTTCATTTTGTCGTTGTTTACTTATTTTTGGATGCACTCTCTTTTCAAGACTGTAAAAAGAAAAAAAAAATGTTGGGCATCCCCTGTGAAAGGTCTCTCCATCTCTGTCTTTTCTTCTTATTCGTTTTGTACATTTATTTCTTCTCTTATTATTATTATTTGAACGTTTTCGGATGCTGGGAAGTGAAGATGGCCATCTCTCTATCTAAGACTGTTTTTTTTAAGACTGTGGACTGATCAGCGGATCTCGGTCTTTTGGTCCCCATGGCCCTCCCCCCCCCTCCCTCACTCCTTCCTCCTCAACACGCCCTTTCCATGTCACGTGCTTCTTCATTCTAACCCCTGCTCCCTTTCAGCATCCTAGTTCTCTCCCCTTATCTCTTCTCTTTCCCTACATCTCTTTTTTTTTCTCTCCTCAGCATCCTCAGCATCCCCTTCTCTCCCCTTCTCCCTCTCTCTTATAAAAATTGTTATAATGATGAAAATGACATTTATAGTGAAGATAATTATTATAATTGCAATAATAATGATAATGGTAATTATGACGAAAATTGCAATGATAATTATACTCATGATGATAATGAATATAAAGATAAAAATGATAAAGATTAATTATAAGCCCATTTATAAATGAAAAAATGGCTAAAAGTAATAAATCCCAACATGTTTCTTCTCTTCCTCCTCTACTACTTTTTTTTCTCTCTCTCCTCGCCTCCCTTCACACCCTCCTCCCCCTCCTCCCCTCTTCCCTTCACCCCCTCCCCTCCTTCTCTCCCCCTTCACCCCCCTCGCTCGCCCCCCTCCCTCCCTTCCCCCTTCCCCCTCCCCTCCCCCCTCTCCTCCCCTTCCCTCCTCCTTCCCCCCTCTCCTCCTTCACCCTCCCCTCCCTCCCTCCCCCCTCCTTCCCCCCTCCCCTCCCCTCCTACGCCCCCTCTCCTTCAACCCTCACCCCTCCTCCCTGCACCCCCCTTCGCCCTCCTCCCCCCCCCACCCCTCTCCTCCCCCCCTCCTTGGCTTGACAAATGATCCTATTTCAAGAGGCAAAATAATATGACCAAAGAATATTAAAACACGACTTGGAAATTAACGTGTTGGTTGAGGTGAAAGAACGGGGGCGATATTTCTCTCTTTTGTAGGTGTGGACGTGTGGGTTTTTCTTTGTCTGTCTGTCTGTTTTGTGCGTTTGTTCATGTGTGTGGATATTTTGTTTGTTTGTGCGTTGTGTTCATGTGCTGCGTTTTGTTCATGTGCTGTGGATAATGTTGTTTGTTCATGTGGTGTGGATACTTGTCTGTTTGTTTGTACGTTTGTGTTGTGTACTGTCTGTTTGTTTGTGTGTTTGTTCATGTGGTGTGGGTATTCTTGAAGTGGAATTGCCTCGGGTTTGTGTGTCCGTGAAGGGGGGGGGAGGGGAGGAAGGGGGAGGGTGAAACTGACAAAATACTTTTTTTATTGTCTTTTGTGATGGATTTATTTTTTTCTCTTTTTTGTTTATTTATTTGTTTATTTCGAGGTTGGTCCCTTTTTTATCGCCGCCAACTATGGAAATTTTCTTGTTATCAGTAGTCATAGTAATAATTGTTATTTTGTTGATATTGCTGTACCTGTTGCTAGTGTTATTTTTCTGCTATTATTATTTTTTATAATTATTATTATTATCATTATTGTTGTTGTTATTATTATTATTATTATTTTTATTATTATTATAGTTATTTTTATTATTATTGTTATTATTATTGTTATTTTATTATTATAATAATTATTATTATTATCATCATTATTATTATCTTTATCGTTATTTTGACAAATCTTTCCCAAACGCAAAATCCAGTGTCCGGATGTTGATAGCCACCCCTCCCCCCCCTCCCCCCCCCACCCATAAGACGTCCGGGATCCCAGGATACGCAATCCCGATATCCTCTGATGGTCCAGCTGTAACGAGACGATTATCCTAACGGGACGGGGGAGGGGGAGGGGGAGGGAGGGAGGGGCGGGAGGGGAAATACATACGCTAATGGTATCCTTTTTTTTTTTTTTTTTTTTTTTTCTTTTTTTTTTTTCGTCGGTCATGTAACCCTTTCATCTCGAAGGACCTGGGTGTGTAGGCCTATAGCCTTTGTGTCTCGTGCGGCCTTAAGGCGTTGGGGTAGAGGGAGGGGAGGGGAGAGGAAGGGGGGGGAGAGGGAGGGGGGAGAGGAAAGGGGAAGGGGGAGAGGACCGGAGAGGGGGGGGAGGGGTAAGGGAAGGACGGAGAGGGAGGGGGAAGGGTAAGGGGGAGTAGGTAGGAGGGGATAGCGATTGAACATGGAGGGGAAAGGGTTGAGGTGGGAAGAGGGAGAGAGAGAGGGGGAGGAAAATAAGCAGGGGGAAGGGAGAGGGAGAGAGATGGTGGGGCTGGGGTAGTATGGGAGAGGGAAGGGAGAGAGGCGAGGGGAAGGGAGAGAGGGGGATGGGGGTCTGGGAGAAGGAAGGGGAAAGGGAGAGGGAAGGGAGAGAGGGAGAGGGGAGTGGTGGAAGGATGCCCATACCCGCCCATATCGTCGAAGAAGGCCAGCTGACGGCGGGTACCTTGACCGGTAGCATGAGTTCCCCCCCCCCCTGAATTGATGCTGTTCATGGCATCGTCGTCCTCTCCCCCTTCCCCCCTTTCCCCGTCTCTGCCTCTCTTCTCCTTTTCCTAAATTCCCTCACTGCTCTTCTTGTCTCCTCCTCCTCCTCATTCTCGCTCGCTCTTTATCTGCCTCTTCTTTCGTTTCCACCGCCATCTCGACCTTCTCCTCCTCATTTTCTCCTTCCTCCTTATTTTCTTATTATTGCTATTCCTCCTTCCTTCCCATCATCCTCCCTTCCTCCTTACCCTCCTCTCCTCCTCCCCCTCCTCCCCCCTCCCATCCTCCTCCTCCCCTCCCCCCCTTTCCCCTCCTCCTTCCTCCCCTTCCTCTCCCTCTCCCCTTCTTCCCTCCCCCACCTATCCGCCCCCCTCTCTTCCTTCTCCCCTCCCCCTATCCGCCCCCTCCCTCTCTTCCCCAACCTTAGGCCGGGCTATCGCAGCGCCCACGGAATGCACAATTATCTCATTGGGCAATTTTGGGCGAAGGCTGGTGGTTCAGGGGGGGGGAGGGGGTATATTGGTTAGGAGGGGTTGTCTGGGGAGGGGAAGGGGGTAGGGGGGGAGGGGAGGGTTGTCTGGGGCAGGGGAAGGGGGTAGGGGGGAGGGGAGGGGTTGTCTGGGAGGGGTAGGGAGGAGGGAGGGGAAGGGGAAGGGGGTATGTTTGTTGGGTGGGGTTGTATGGGGAGGGGAGAGGGGGTTGCTTATTACTATTTTTTCGCGATTCTTTGGATGTATTCGTGATTTTTTTTTTTTTTCTGTGAAAGAATCTTAGAATTAAAAACTCAGAAAAGAAATGATGACTTGAAAGGTCATGACGAGGAAGAAAGGGGGGGGGGGATAAAGAAAAATGAGATGAAATGAAGAAATGAGCATTGGGATAGAACAAGTGTTAAATAAAGTAAACACGGCTGAACGCAATACAACGACCAGTGTAATGTTTTCAATAAGTCGAGACACTTTGTTATCAAGAGAAGTACTCCTCATAAGAGGTTAGCGATTGATAAAGATAGATTAAATTATCAAATGTGTTTTTTTTCTCTTTCGCTCGAATAGCCTACATATTTATCTAATTTACGATGCTGATCAGTTTACAAACTTCGTGTCCTTCCACGCAGCTCCATACATCTACATACACATACTCTATATATGTATGTGTGTGTGTTGTGTGTGTGTGTGTGTATATATATATATATATATATATATATATATATATATATATATATATATGTATATATGTATGTATATATGTATATATATATATATATAT
>NW_020868745.1:167507-182507 GCF_003789085.1 Penaeus vannamei
CTTGTTTTCTTTGATGATGATGATGATGATGATGATTATTATATTATTATTATTATTATTATTATTTTATATTATTCTCCTCTCTCTCTCTCTCCTCTCTTCTCTCTCTCTCTCTCTCTCTCTCTCCTCTCTCTCTCTCCTCTCTCTCTCTCTCTCTCTCTCTCTCTCTCTCTCTCCTCTCTTCTCTCTCTCTTCTTCTCTCTCTCTCTCTCTCTCTCCATCCCTCTCCTCTCCCTCTCTTCTCCCTCTCTCTCTCTTTCTTTCTTTCTCTCTCTCTCTTCTCTCTCTCTCTCTCTCTCTCTCTCTCTCTTTCTCTCTCTCTCTCTCTCTCTCTCTCTCTCTCTCTCTCTCTCTCTCTCTCTCTCTCTCTCTCTCTCTCTCTCTCTCTCTCTCTCTTCTCTCCTCCCTCCCTCCTCCCTCTCCCTCCTCCCTCTCCCTACGTCCCCCACTCTTCTCTCCCCCCTCCCCCTTTCCATTTCCCTTTCCCTCCCTACTTCCACACCTCCCTTCCCCCCCCCCTCCACCCTCTCTCCCACCTCTCTATCTCCATTGCTATCTCCCTCTCGCTATTTTATCTCCCTTTATCTCGCCGTGTTTTTTTCCTAGCTCATCCTGAATCAGTTCAATTAATATCAGATAAGGCTTACTCGATGTTCGTTACGCAAGGGTAGATTACGGGCGAAACCTCCTCCCCGGTGGTGTGTTGGCTGGGTGGCCCGAATGAGTCGAGTGCCACTTGGAACGTCAATAAAAAAAGAGTCTTCTTCTTGCGCAAAAGTTGGTTCTTAAAGAAGGTGGCGGTTGGGAAAGAGGAGAAGGAGAAATGGAAAAGGAAGGTGGTGAAGAAGGAATAGGAGAAGGGAGAAAGAAGGAGGTGAAGAACTAGAAGAAGGAGAAGAAACTAGAAGGAGAAGAAGAATTAGGAGAAAGATGAGAATTAGAAGAAGGAGAAGAAGAAATAAGAATTGGAAAAAGAAACAAAAAAGTGGTAATGAATACAATCTGTATCTGGCGTAAGATCTGTTACTCATATTAATATTCAACATATTCATTCTGGATCGACCTCAGAAATATTATCCGCGCTGGTCAATTCACTCGTTTGTGGTTATTGGTGTGTGGAATGAATGAATGCATAATTAGTGTGTTTGTCGTGATCGAATCGTGATATTGTGTTTTCTACGTTCTTCTGTTTTCCCTCTTTCCTTCTCCTTCTTCTCTTTTCAATCTTTATCTCTCGGGTTTCGGTTACGAAGGCAGAGATGAACCTCTCTCTCGGCGCTGTACTCACTATTCTCTCTCTTCTCTCTCTCTCTCTCTCTCTCTCTCTCTCTCTCTCTCTCTCTCTCTTCTCTCTCTCTCTCTCTCTCTCTCTCTCTCTCTCTCTCTCTCTCTCTCTCTCTCTCTCTCGCTCTTTCTCTGCAACTCTCTCTCTCTCCCTCCCTCCTTCCCCCTCCCTCCCTCTCTCCCTCCCTCCCTCCCACCCTCCTCCCTCCCTTCCCCTCCTCCCCTCGCCTCCCTGCCCCCCCCTTCCTCCCCTCTCCCCTGCCCTCCCTCCTCTCCGCTCCCCCAGACAGGATGTTTCCAGATGCTGCCCAAAAGACGAATACCTGAAAGTACATCGGAAGACTTAGTATTCCCCTCGTTCCTTACTCCGTCTCCCTAATGTCTCCCTTTCTATATCATTATTTTACTTACTTATTTATTATTTATTATTTTACTTATTTATCTAATGTCTCCCTTTCTATATTATTTTACTCATTTATCGGTTTACTTAATGGTTTACGAAGAGACAGAATGCAGGGAAGTCCTCGCGTATTCTGGGTGGGTTTGCCATTGGTATTGTGGAGCGCCGCTGTCCCGTCCTCCTCATGCAGGTGGGAGAAGACGTAATGTATTTTCGCAATGTTTGGGCGGACTTCGGAGGAGGATCTTTCCCTGGAGCTTTTGGGGAGGAGAGTTTCGGTATGGGAGCTCTTTGACGTTTTTTTAGGTTTTCTGGAAGCTTTTGGGAGAGAGGTCTCTTTGACGGTCTGAAGAGTAAAGATCTTTGACGGGTTTTTCTTGTTTTCTAAAGAGCTTTTAGGACGGTTTTGTTAGTGTTTCTTTTGGGAGGAGAGTTTCGTTTTGGGAGCTCTTTGACGTCTTTTTTTTGTTTTTTTAGTTTCCTCTGGAGAGTTTTTGGGGGAGGAGAGGTTTCGTATCAGGAGCTCTTTGACGGTTTTTTTTTTTTTGTGTTTTCTGGAGAGTTTTTGGGGAGGAGAGTTTCGTCGTGGGGAGCTCTTTGACTTTTTTTTTAGTGTTTTCTGGAGAGAGGAGAGTTTTATGGGAGGCAGAGTTTTCCCGGTATGGAGCTCTTTTGACGTTTTTTTTTGTTAGTGTTTCTGGAGGAGAGAGTTTCGGTATGGGAGCTCTTTGACGTTTTTTTTTTGAGTTTTTTCTTCGTGTTTTCTACAGAAGTTTTAGGGACGGGGTTTTTTAGTTGTTTCTGGCGTTTTCTGAGAGTTTGTTGCGCTGGGAGGAGAGTTCGTATGGGAGCTCTTTGACGGTTTTTTTGGTGTTTTCTGAAGAGTTTTTGGGGAGGAGTTTCGTATATGGGTGAGCTCTTTGACGTTTTTTTTTGTTTTCTAAACGAGCTTTTGGACGGTTTTTTTTTTAGCCTGTTCTGGAGAGCTTGGGAGGAGAGTTTACGGTAATGGGAGCATCTTTGACGTCTTTTTTTGGGTGGTTCTGGAGAGTTTTGGGAGGAGAGTTTACTCGGTATGGGAGCTCTCTTGACGTCTTTTTTTTGGGTGTTTCCTGGAGAGGTTTTGGGGAGGAGGTTACCGGTATGGGAGCTCTTTGCGTCTTTTTTGGGTGTTTCTTGGAGAGTTTTTGCGTAGGAGGAGGTTTCGTTTTGGTGAGCTCTTTTGACGTCAATTTTTGGACCGGGTCGGTGTTTCCTGGGAGAGCTTTTTTGGGGTTGGAGCTCAGCTAGGCGAGGATCTTTGACGTTTTTGTGCTTGTTTTTCTTAAAGAGCTTTTTAGACGGTTTTTTTTTTTAGTGTTTTCCTGGACGAGCTTTTTGGGAGGAGAGTTCGTCTGTGGTGGGAGCTCTTTGAGTTTTTTTTTTAGTGTGTTTTCTCGGAGTTTTTGGGGGGAGGTTTCGTTCTTTTTGGGAGCTCTTGACGTCTTTTTTTTGGGAGCGGGTGTTTCTTTGTGGAGCTTTGGGGGTTGAGGCTTCGTTATGGGAGCTCTTTGACGTTTTTTTTTTTCTGTTTTCTACAAGAGCTTACTAGACGGGTTTTTTAGTGTTTCCTGGAGAGAGCTTTCAGCTGCTGAGAGAGTTTCGTCGTGGGAGCCTTTGACGGTTTTTTTTTTAGTCTGTGTGTTTCCGAAGAAGTTTTGGGAGTTGAGCTTCATTAGGAGTCTTTGACTTTTTTTTTGGGGTGTTTTCCTGGAGAGCTTTTGGGGTTGAGCTTCGTTTGTAAGCTCTTTGACTTTATTATAATTTTTTGTATTTTTTTATTTTTTATTTTTTTTTTTTTTTTTTTTTTTAGTTTTTTAGTTTTTACCTGAAGAGCTTTTGTGAGTAGAACGTCGTGGGAGCTCTTTGGCGTTTTTGGGTTCCCTGAAGAGCTCTTGGGAGTTGAGCTTCGTCGTTTTTTTAGCGTTCCCTCAAGGCCTCTGAGAATCGAGCTCCCGTCGTTTGTCGTTTTTTTTAAAAACTCCGGTGTCTTTTCTAAACTTAGAAATTTAAATTTTTAAAAAGTTTTCATTTCTTTTTGTCTGCATTTTTTTTTTCTTTATCCTTCTTTCTTTTTTCTTTTTTTTTTCTTCACTGGGATGTACGTCCTTTCGACGTGCTATGAGCAGTCTCGTCATCTCGTTCCGCAGACTAATTAGATAGTACTCACACGAGTGCTTTATAATGATCGGTTAAGGACCAGAAATAACGTAAGGGTGACCGGATAGAACCAGATTCAAACCGATATTTCAGGTGTGACATCCATGGTGTAATTGGAAGGACGAGAGAGGAGCTGCGGTATTTTTTATGTCAAATACTTCGTTTATTATATATCGTCTGTTATTCGCTCATTTTGTCCTTCTGATTTTATCATGATTATGTATAGATTCTTGTGTGTGTGTTATATATATATATATATATATATATTATATATAATATATATAACTATATACTATATACTATATATTTATATATATATGTATACTATAACCGCCTATATTTATATATATATATATCAATATATATATATACATATTTTATTGTATTTCTCTCTTTTTGTCATTTTTTTTCTTTCTTTTCTTCCAGTGTTATATTCTTGAGCATTTTTTTCTGTCATTTTCACTTTCTGTGCACCTTCCACCCATGGTCCCCTTTCCCCTTCGTGTAGACATTCCCGAAACCATCCTCTATCTAAGAACCAGATCGCGCGGACTAGCGAAGTTTCTAATTTCTTGGTCCCTCTCTCTGTTACTCTCTTTCTTGCTCCTCTTCGTGTTCTCTGTTCTGTCTGTATCTCTCTCTCTCTCTACGGTTCGCTCTCTCTCTCTCTCGCTCGCTCGCTCTCGCTCTCTCTCTCACTCCCTCCCTCCCTCCCTCTTCCCTCCCTCCACGCCATCACCTCCCACGCCAACTCCACCCACCCAACCCTCTAGCATCACACCTACCCACCCCAACTCTGTACCCTAGTCTCCCTGCTCGCACTGTTACTCCCTTTCTTCTCTCGTCTCTCCTCATCTCCTCATCTCTCTCTCTCTCTCTCTCTCTCCTTCTCTCTCTCTTCTCCTCTTCTCGATCCCTCTTCACTCCCCCTCTCCCTCTCCCTCTCACTCCCCCTCCCCCTCACTCCCCCTCTCCCCTCTCACTCCCCCTCCCCCTTTTTCTTCTCCCCCTCCCCTCCCCTTTCCCCTCCCCCTTCCCCCCTGGCCCCACCACCCCCTCCTCCCCCTTCTTCTCTCCCCTCCCCATCTACTCTTCCCCCTCCCCTCCCCCTCCCCTCTCCTTTCCCCCTCCGCTCTCTCCATCCGTCTCTCTTTCCCTCCTTCGTCGACCACTCGGTCTCCCCTCCAGTTGCCCTTATCATCCCGTCCAGTACACTGTGAGTGCTCGGACTGGTCAGCGCGGCGAGGAGTCCCGGGGACAAGGACTCCGGATGGAGCTTCGCGCCATGTGGACGTCGGACTGGGCGGTGACCCTCTTTTCCTTGGCCCATGGGGAGGAGGGGCAGGTAGGGGACAGGGCCGGAACGGCGCAAGGAGAGGAGCGGTGGGGCGCTTAAACATCGTTCGCTACTCGCGCACGATGGGGACGGGATGGATGCGGGTAGGGGGGGAGGATGCGATGGAAGGAAAGTGGTGGGGGTGGGACGGATGGCCAACCAAAGGGGTGTAGGGGAGGGAGGGACAGGAAGGAAGGGGGTTGGGTGGGAGAGAGGGGAGGGAATGGTTGAATGTTTTATTTGTTTGATTTTTTTTATCATCGTTGTTTTGTTCTGTTATTATATTATTGTTGTTGTTGTTGTTATTATTAATGTTGGCATTATTGTTATTGTTATTTTTATTATTCCTATTATTATTATTATCATTGTTATTTTATCATTATTATTATCAATTATTTATTATTATTATTATTTATTATTATTATTCATTACGATATGCCTGTGTTTCTGCCTGTCTGTCTGTTTGACCGTCCTGTACATTCAACCCGTCAATTTCCACGCATAAACTAGCACAAAAAGCATTTCCTTTACTGAAGTCTGCAACTCCTTCCAAGTGGGACTTAAACAGGAAGCCTGATTTTTTTTTTTTTTTTTTTTTTTTGTCAAAGTTTTGTTGTTGCTGTTTTATTATGCTCGACTTGCCTGATTTTTTTTTTTTTTGTTTGTCAAAGTTTTAGTTGCTTTATTACTGCTCGACTTTTTTATACGCAATGCGTGAGCAACAATATATGCGTAAAAATTCCCCAAATAGAAGTTGATAGCAACCCACAAACTAGTGCCAAAATGTGTTAATGTGCATGTGTTGTGTGGTGTGGTGTGTGTGTGTGTGTGTGTGCCGCGCGCGTGTCTGTTGTGTGTGCGTATATATATATATATATATATATTATATATAATATATATATATATATATATTATATATATATATATATATTATATATATATATATATATAATATACACTTACATATACACATACATACATACATACATACATACATACATACATACATACATACATATGTACCTATATATATGCGCATACATACTCTACATAAACGCAGAGTCTCAGCCAGCGTCCTTGCAAGTATCCCAAAATAGTTTTACGCACGCATGAGGTCGGAATTGCATAACTCGTAGTATTAATCCTTCATTGAGACTTCACGTTGAGAAGGACGTTGCACCGGGTTTGCACTGAGCAAGGCGGATCCTTACTCCCTCCTTCGCTTCCCTCCCTTGCCCTCCCTACGACTTCCTGTCCCTTCCTTCCTTCCTCTTCCGTCTCCCCTCTCTTTCTCCTTCTCTCTACCCTTTCCCTCTCTTTATCCTTCTCCTCTCTACTACCCTCTCCCTCTCTTTATCCTTCTCCCCTCTTTACCTTCTCCTTCTTTCCCCCTCCCTCCCCTATACCCTCATATCCCCCTACCTCCATCCCTCTCCTTCCCCTTCTCTTCCCTTCCTCACCTCCACCCTCCAAACCATCTTTTCTCCCCTCCCTTCCCTCTTCCCCTTCTCCCTTCTCCCTTCTCTGTATGGCTTGCACTGAGCGCGGGCATGGCAGAGGGCGGGAGGGGCGGCACCGACCGGCTAGACAGAGAGTGCCACTCAGGGACAGTGTCTCGCAGCCTCCCCTCTCTCTTCTCTCTCTCTCTCTGTCTGTCTCTCATTCTCTCTCTCTCTCTCCTCTCTCTCTTCTCTCTCTCTCTCTCTCTCTCTCTCTCTCTCTCTCTCTCTCTCTCTCTCTCTCTCTCTCTCTCTCTCTCTCTCTCTCTCTCTCTCTCTCCCTCCTTCCCTCCTCCTCCCTCCCTCCCTCTCTCTCTATCCCTCTCCTCTCCTTCTTTTCCCTCCCTCCCTCCCTCTATTCCTCCATCCCTCTCGCGTCCTCTCTCCCTTCCCTCTCCTTCATCCCTCTCTCCATTCCTCCATCCTCTCTCTCTCTCCCCCTTCCTTCTCTCCCTTCTTCCCTCTCTCTCCTCCTCTCTAGGATGGAACCATCTACTCTCTCTCTCTCCTTTATCTACTGACTTCTTATCTCCCCCTACCTGGATTTTGAAGCGATAACGAAAGATGGGGAAAAGGAGGGCGTAATACACCGATTTGTCTATTTGTTTTATTATCGTTGTTGTTTTTTCATCATCATTGTGATTATTAGGACCTTTATTATTACTGCTGTTATTATTAGTTGTAGTGGTAGTATGGTTATTGTTATTTTTTCATCATCATTTTAATTATTATCGTTATTTTTGTTTTTGTTTATTATTGTTGTTATTGCTATCATTATTGCTATTATCACATTTATTATTGCTGTTTTGTTATTGTTTGTTGTTGTTGTTGTTATCACGATCACAACTTCGATTTCTTAATGACGTTCGGATATCAGTTTTGAATCCGTCTCGCCCCGGCCTCTGATACCCGTGTCTATCGGCGCTGGCTGCGAGGACGGCGACCCGGCCACGATAAGCTTGTGGCACATTTATCTAACTGGCGGGTGTTTATTTCTCTCTCTTCTTTTTGTTTGTGACCTGGCGATAGAGCGAGTCAGTGTGTGCCTGTGTGGATCAGTGTGCGTTCGAGTGTCGAGCGCGTGGCGTGTGTGTGTGTGTGTGGGTGGTTGCGTGTGTTTTGGTTCCCCTTTCCCTTCCCTCCCTCCCTCCCTCGCATTCGCCGTCTTTCGTATCCATTGTCTCCCTTCCCTCCCTCCCTCCCTCCCCGCCCTAACACGCCCTCCCCTCCTTCATCCTGATTGTTGGAGGGGTTCCTGAAATACCTGTGGAAAGGCGTGTAGGTGAAAACTCCGTGCGTGTACACTGAAGTACAGTTTTGTGGAAGGGATTTAAGGTGTAACATACGCTGAAGATCTAGTTTGGGGAGATTTCCGCGCATGTACACTGACGTTCAATTACATGGAGAGAGACTCGAAACCTGCAAATGTGCTGAAATTTGAGAACGAGACTACGTGTACACTGTATTCAGTTCAGTGGACGGGATTTCGTGTACTGTACACCGAAAGCCTAGGTCAGTGAAGGGAATTCATGCATGTACACTGAAAGCCTAGGTCAGTGAAGGGAATTCCTGCGTGTACACTGTAATTCCAGTTCAGTGACGGGATTTCGTACATGTACACCGAAAGCCTAGCTCAGTGAAGGGAATTCCTGCATGTACACTGAAAGCCAAGTTCAGTGAAGGGAATTCCTGCATGTACACTGAAAGCCAAGTTCACAGAGGAGACTACTTGCATTTACAGTGTCATTCAAGTACATGGTAAAGGATACACGCGTATTTCACAGGTCAAGTGTATTGGAGACATTCCCTGCGTATACACTGTCTGGTGATGTATACACAGTACATGTGTAGTGTGTGTGTGTATTTTTATCAATGAAAAGAGGTTTTCCTTTTTTATCCAAAGTCTATTAAATGGTCTTCATGATGTTTAAAAATAGGAGAAATAGGCAAATATAGAGAAATAAAATGGGTAAATAAAAAGCACAGTAAATGGTATGGAAAATCAGACAATAAGAGAGGTAGAAATAGAGAAAAAATAGGTATAAGAGAGAGAGTAAATGGGTGCCAAGTGAACAATTATATAAATAATTGTTACAGTATGGTAGGGGAATTAACTCAGTGATGAGAGAGGAATATTGTGGAATGTTGGATAAGGAAAATATCGTGGATAAGAGTGAATAAGAATAAATGATAGATAAGATAGATAAATGAAAAGCAGATAAATAGATGAAATAAATGAAATAGATAAATAGATGAGAATAAGGGTGAATAAGAGTGCCAGTGCCGGCATCCACATGAGTATCGAGTGTATTCTCTCCCGCCACCCCCCCTCCTACCATATGGCTCCCCTTGGCCTCTGCACCCCCCCCCCCCATGTTCATTCTCTCCTCTCTCTCGTACCTTCATGCTCTTTATCTTCCCTTCTATCACTCTCTTTCTCTTCTTTCTCTCTCTCTCCTCTCTCTCTCTCTCTCATCTTCTCTCCTCTCTCTCGTCTTCTCTCATCTCCTCTCTCTCGTCTCTCTCTCTCTCTCTCCCTCTCTCTCTCTCTCTTCTCTCTCTCTCTCTCTCTCTCTCTTCTCTCTATTTCTCTCTCATCTCTCTCCTCTACTCTCTCTCTCTCTCTCTTCTCTTACTCTCTCTCTCTCTTCTCTTTTCTCTCTCTCTCTCTCATCTCTCTCTCTTCTTTCTTCTCTCTTCTCTCTCCTCTCTCTCTCTCTCTCTCTCTCTCTCTCCTCACTCCTCTCTCTCCTCTCCTCTCTCTCCTCTCTCTCTCCTCCTCCTCATCCTCCTCTCTCTCTCCTCTCCTCTCTCTCTCTCTCTCTTCTCTCTCTCTCTCTCCTCTCCCTCTCCTCTCTCTCTCTCTCTCTCTCTCCGTCTCTCCTCTTCTCTCTCTCCCTCTCTCTCCTCTCTCTCCTCTCTCTCTCTCTCTCTCTCTCTCCTTCTCTCTCCTCTCTCTCTCTCTTCTCTCTCCTCTCTCTCTCTTCTCTCTCTCTCTTCTCTCTCTCTCTCTCACTTACCCCTTCTCTGCCCGTTCTATAATCCTGACACTACCCCCCCCCGCCCTGTGCCCTTTTCTCCCGCCCCCTCCAACGCCCCCCCCCCCTCTTATTCTCCGCCCACTATACTGTATCCTTCTTTTTTTCTCATCCCCTTTCCGTCTGACGTCGTTCCCCTTTGCTCCTTCCCCTCTTTCAAGCCCTTTTTATCCCATCTATGCCCATTATTTTCCTCCTTCCCCCTGCTAATGCCCGTTTTCCCTCCTCCCCCACCAGCCAATGCCCCTTTTCTATGCCCTCCCCCCTCCCATGCCCCTCCATACCCCTCCCCCTCCCCCCTCCCTCCTCCATGCTCCTTCCCCCCACCCATACCCTTCCCCCCATACCCATTTCCCCCTCTATACCCCTCTAATGCCCCCCTCCATGCCCCTCCTCCTTCCCCCATGCCCCCCCCCCTCCCCACTAGCTCTTCATTGTGCTCGTATCGTGTATCTTTGCTAAGGTAACTGTGACCTTGGCAGATTATAGTTTATTGTTCTCTGCTGGGCTTCTTTTGCAGGGCCACAGGGATGGAAATAGATACCCGAATGATCTCTTTTGGGGGGAAATAAATACCTCAATTATCTTTTTTTTTTGTGAATTATCTCTTTTTTGTAATTAATCACCTGAATTATCTCTTTTTTGTAATTAATTTACCTGAATTATCTTTTTTGGGGGAATAAATACCTGAATTATCTTTTTTTTTTTGGGGGGGGAAAAATACTTGAATTATCTCCTTTTGGGGGAAATAGATACCTGAATTATCTTTTCTTGTAATTAATTACCTGAATTATCTTTTTTTGGGGGGAAATAAATACCTGAATTATTATTATTTTTTTTTTTTTTGGGGGGGGAATAAATACCTGAATTATCTTCTTTTTTTTGGGGGGGGAATAAATACCTGAATTATCTTTTTTTGGGGGGGGGAAATGAATACCTGAATTATACGTGTGTTTGTGTCTGCACAGTAGATCATTGTTTTACACTGCATCCTTTGTTGCGAAATTATCAGTGATTTCTCTTATCTTGAAATGTTGCTCTATTTTCTTTTGTTACGGTTTTATTTTTCATTATTGTTGTTCTGTTTTCTTTTGTTAAGGTTTTATTTTCATTTTGTTTCTATTTTCTTTTGTTAAGGTTTTATTTTTCATTTTTTTATTTATTTTTTCCACAGTTTGGTTGACTTAGATTCAGTCTTGATTTTAATGTTTATTTTTTTTCACGTAGGCTTAGATACTAGTTGTAGGAATCAACCAGGAAGTTAAAAGGAATTCTGTGTGTTCTATTTGCTGTGTATAAGTGCATGTGTTTTTGTTTGTGTGTACGATGGAGGAGAGGAGAGGAGGGAGAGAGAAGGGAGAAGGAGGGAGAGAGAGAGGGAGAGGAGGGGAGAGAGAGAGAGAAGGAGGGAGGGAGAAGGAAGAGGGAGAGGGGGAAGGAGAGAGGAACGTGTGAGAGAGAGAGAAAGGGAGGGAGAGGAAATGAAATAAAATGACGTTCTTGTTCATCAGTTAATCATCATTACTCGCTATACGGTAAGCGATGTCATCCAAATTATATAATTTACCTGTCCAGATTTCCGCTGATTAGCTGTATCACCGTGACTGACAGTATCAGTGGATGAGGATGACAGTTTAACAGCCGTCAAAAAATCGTCCCTTTTTTACGGTCTTTGGTCTCGTAAGGGGGAAGTGTGTGCTGGTGATAAATTCAATATTCTTAAGATTTTTTTATTTTTTTATTGTGTTTCTTTTATTTTTTTAAAATATTTGAATTGCATGATAAGAGTTGGGGGGCAGGGAGTACGGTGAGGGGGAATAGAAAGGGGGGGAGGGGGGAAGAGAAAGGGGGGAGAGAAAGGGGGAGGGGAGGGGGGAAGAGAAAGGGAGGGGAGGGGAGGGGGGAAGAGAAAGAGGGTAGGAGAGGGGGGAGGGAGGGGATGGAGTTAAGAGAAAGGGGGGAGGGGAGGGGGGGGGCAGCGTCGGGAAGTCCTGAAGTTTGTGTTATCAATATTGATAGGGATCTCTGATTTGAATTTAGAGATATTTGTTATTGCTGGTATCATTACCATCATGGACATTCGTTCATCATCAAAGAGAGAGAGAGAGAGAGAGAGAGAGAGAGAGAGAGAGAGAGAGAGAGAGAGAGAGAGAGAGAGAGAGAGAGAGAGAGAGAGAAAGAGAAGAAAGAAAGAAAGAAAGAAAGAAAGAAAGAAAGAAAGAAAGAGAGAGAGAGAGAAAGAGTGAGAGGAAAAGAATAGAGAAGAGAGAGGGTAGAAGAAGAGAGAAAGAAAGAGAGAGAAAGAGGAAGAAGAAGAAGAACGAAAGAGAGGGATTTAGAGACGAAATATACATTAGCATGGGTTGCTATGCCCTCTGGCGTAGGAGCCTCCTCGTCACCTGTTGCGCCATCTTTATTACACAGATTTCCGTTGATAAGAACCCCACGTGTACTCATGGCCGACGGTAATACATTTTACAACCCGCTTATTGCAGAGTCCCACCATAGCGACTCCTGCGTCCCGTACACTTGAAGGAAAACCCCCCACCTTCCCCCTCCCCTCCAAAAAAAAAAAATATATAGACGAAACGGTAACAATACATGGATATATTAAGGAAAACCCCCACCTTCCCCCTCCCCCTCCAATAAAAAAATATAGACGAAACGGTAACAATACATGGATATATTAAGATAAAAACCCCCACCTTCCCCCCCCCCCTCCTATAAAAAAATATAGACGAAACGGCAACGATACACGAATATATTTTTAAAAATAAGATAGAATAGGAGAGAAATATATTGCGGTAACAATACATGGATATATCAAGAAGGAAAATAAGATAGAATAGGAGAGAAATACATTGCGGTAACAATACATGGATATATCAAGAAGGAAAATAAGATAGAACAGGAGAGAAATACATTGCGATCAAGTAAAGAGGATACGAACACACGAAGGCGTCGGCGGGTCACGTGATCCGGGGATATAGGCCCTGCGGTTAAGTCGTCGGAGGACACCCAAGGCCATGGCGATTCGAGGCGCATTTTTCATACGTGGTCGTAATGTTTATAATGATATACATACGGAAAATAAATGGACGGGTTAATGAAGGGAGGGAAGGGGAGGTGTATCGGATAGAGTGCGTAAATGAGGGAAGGGGAGAAGGGAGGAGGAAGAGGAAGGGAAGGATGATGGGAAGGGAGAGAGGAGAGGAGAAAAGAGATGGGGATAGAGAGAGAGAGAGAGAGAGAGAGAGAGAGAGAGAGAGAGAGAGAGAGAGAGAGAGAGAGAAGAAGAGAGAGAGAGAGAGAGAGGAGAAGGAAGAAAGAAAGAAAGAGAGAAAGGAAGGAAGGAGAGGAAAGAGAAGAAAGAGAGGGTAAGGCAAAGCCATGGGAATGGAGAGAGAAAATATGGAAAATAGAGAGAGACACAGACAGACAAACTCACGTACCATTATTTCGTTTCCTCATTTTTTTCACGATTTCATCAAATGATTCGACATTTTCGATTTTTTTTCCTTGCTTTGTGGAACCTGCTTAATATCCTTCTAATCGTTATCGCGTAATTTGCATATACCGTCATTAGTGTAATTATTATTTTTTATTTCTTTATGTGTATCTTTCCCATTGCTGTTCACTGTGTATTATTGGCCGGTTTGTGAAAATTGTGTGAGGCCCGATTCAGTGACTGTTTGTTATACGGACATGCATATACACATAAATAAATGAATGTCTAACCGTCTAGACGTGCATATCTAACATACAGATAGATAGATGAATAGATAGATATCAGGTGACAGATATGCGTTGATTTCATTGTATAAGTATGTAATTGAATGTTCATTGGGTCGAGCTCGCACAATTTGAACAAACTGGGCGTCTATGATTCGGTTTGTCTTCTTCTTCTCCTTTGTCTTCTTACTATTATTCTTTGTCTTCTTCTTTTCTTGTCTTCTTCTTCTTCGTTGTCTTCTCTTCTTTCTTTTTCTTCTCTTTTGTCTTCTTATATTATTATTCTTTGATTTCTTCATTTTTCTTCTCCTACTATTTGTCTTCTTCTTTTTCTTTGTTTTTTTTTTTTCCTTGTCTTCTACATCCTTGTCTTCTCCTTCTTTATCTTTATCTTCTTCATTCCTCTTGTTCTGTGTCTTTCTATAATGCGCATCGTATCTGACAATAAGTTTCTCTCTGTTATTTGTTTTGTATTGATTTCGCTGACCTTTTCGCTGTGTTATCTGTGAGGTTATATTCGGTCTCTTGGTTGACCTTTTTTGACTCGTGTTATCATTGGCGATATAGACTTGGTTATAGATAATGGCATCTCTGTTTCCTAATAATTTGGTTGTTGTTGTTGTTTTTTGTTTGTGTGTTATTTTGGGCTACTTATCCGGTCTCCCAAATGGCTTTTCTGTTTTCTAAAGATTTTTTTTGCATTTTTTTTTTTGGGGGGGAGGGAGGGGGAGTTATCTTTGGCGACGTATCCTGTCTCCCAGATGGCATCTTTGTTTTCTAGAGATTCGGTTGACCCTTTTTTTTTTTATCACGGTTGGAGTGGTTACCCCCCCCCCCCACACACACACTCTCCCTTTCTCCCTTCCCCTCCCCTCCTCCCTCTCTCCTTCCTCCCTCCCTCCCTCCCCTCCCTCCTCCTCCCCTCCTCCCTCCTCCCTCCCTCCCTCCCTCCCTTCCTCCCTCCTCCCTCCCTCCCTCCTCCCCTCCTTCCTCCCTCCCTCCCTCCTCCTCCCCTCCCTCCCTCCCTCCCTCCCCTCCTCCCCTCCCCTCCTCCTCCCTGCCCTCCCTCCCTCCCTCGTGTTATCTATGGGGGTATTCCCGGCCTCCCTTTTGGCCATCTTCAGCTGATAGAGAATCTAACGCAATCTTTGAAGTGATAGTTTCGACCTGTTTGTTTATTTCGTTTTTTTTATCTTTTTTATCTTTTTTTTTTTAATTCTTTCCCTGTTTTTTATTAATTATTTTTATGTATTTATCTATTATTTTTTTATACTTTCGACCTGTTTGTTTATTTTCGTTTTTTATCTTTTTTTTATTCTTTCGACCTGTTTTTTTTTATTAATTATTTTTATGTATTTATCTATTTATTTTGTTATACTTTCGACCTGTTTTTTTTATCCATTACTATTTTCATTTATTTATAAATTTACTTTTTATTATAATTTCGACCTTTTATTATCTATTATCATTTTCATTTATTTATCAATTTACTTTTTATTATACTTTCGACCT
>NW_020868745.1:185007-197507 GCF_003789085.1 Penaeus vannamei
AGGGACTGGCACGGCACTAATCCCTTGCGTACTTAGTGACATCAGGCTGCCTTATGCGGCGGCCTAACCCACTTTGTGCTTGGAGCAGCGCCTTTCTTGGGCATTCCAGTACATGTGTCTCGTCTCCTGCTTGGGCTGCGCTTGGGGGGCTTCCTGGACGGGTCTATGGAGGGCCCGGCCTAGGCGGCGCCCGGCCCTGCGCTCGCCGGGTCTGGGGCGCGGGCGGGCGGGCGGCGGGGGTGGAAGGATGGTGTTATTATCGGTGTTATTATTGTTATTATTATTATTTCATTGTCATTATCAGTTGTAGTAGTAGTAGTAGTAGAATTGTTGTTATTGTTGTCACCATCATTTTCCTTGTCATCGTATATGTATGAGAGAGAGAGAAGAGAAGAGAAAAGAGATTTACCGTGAACGATGCTTCTTCTAAACCCAATTCATCCCAAAACAACCAACAACGAAGGAAAAACGGACAAGAAAGTCTAGAATTTAGCCGAAAAGAAGATAAAATGAGCCACAGTTCCCTTTAAACCCGAAAGGAGTCGATCAGCAGCGCCCTCTGTACTTGGGCCGCCGTCCCTCTCAGCGGAGACCCAAATGCCGTTTGATGTTGGGGCCGAGAGGGCCGTTGGGACTCCGTTCACGTAGCTGCTGCTCCCTCTCGCGCTGTCCTTCTCTCTCTTCTCTCTCTCCTCCTCTCCTCTCTCTCTCTCTCTCTCTCTCTCTCTCTCTCTCTCTCTCTCTCTCTCTCTCTCTCTCTCTCTCTCAGTTCTTCGTCTGTTTCTTCTTTTTCTATGTCTTCTTCTCCTTCTCCTTCTCTGTTTGTCTCTTTTTTACGTCGTCTTCTTCCCCTTCTCCTTCACCTTCTTCTCCTCCTCTTCCTTCACCTTATCCTCTTCCTCCTCCTCCTTCTTCTTCTTTTCTCCCCCTCCTCCACTCTCTTCCTCCTCCCCCTCCCCTCCTTCCCCCCCTCCCCTCCCCTCCCCTCCCCTCCTCCTCCCCTCTCCCTCTCCCTCCCCCTCCTCCTCCTCCTTCTCCTCCCCTCCTCTCCCCTCCCTCCACCTCCCCCTCCTCCCTCCTCCTCCCCTCTCCTCCCCTTCCCCCCTCCTCCCTCCTCTCTCCTCTCCTCCTCCCCTCCCTCCTCCCTCCTCCTCCCCTCCTCCTCCTCCTCCTCCTCCTCCTCCTCTCCTCCTCCTCCCCCCCCCCCCCGTAATGCGACCTAGCTCAAAGAACAGGACACTCGGTTGCCACACGTCACAACATCGGCTAATTGACGCCCAATTCTTCCCGTTTTCATTGTGATTTGGCTGGCGTGAATGGCCAGGTAGACTTACTTAGAAATTTAAATCGTTTATTTCCCGGTCGGGAAGCCATTTTTCTGCCGGAAGGACCTCGATTCAGGGTAGAATAAGGCACCGAGAAAGGGAGAGAGAGAGAAGAGAGAAAAAAGGGTCGATTTTAAAATGGGTAAAGTCAAGTTGGACTCCTTAGCCCCAATGGTAGCGCGGATACCCCTGCCGCTCTATTACTTGCAGCAAGGGGTTCGTAGGGGTACCATGGCCCGCTACCATCACTACCTGGTCGTTAGGGAAGGGTAGAGCGCTTGTTTATTCCCGTCAAGTACATTCGTTAGAAGCGTGACTGGTGCTATGGCGAACTCTAAATGAGCATCGTAGTGCGCGGAACTTGTGTGGAAAAAAAAGAGAAACGAGACAGAGAGAAAACAAGAAGGAAAAAAATAGAAGCAAAAGATTAATTTCTGTACCTTTGAGGTCGTTTTATGGTGTGATTTATTTTGACATTTGACATCAAGAACAAGATTAGAAACAAACAAAAAAACTTGCTGCTGACCCGTCTTTTATCTTTGTGCTGTCGCGTGTTCTCAATTCGTGTTCTTGTAGTTTTCTTGTTTATCGAAGTTTTCTTGTCTACTTCCCGTCCTTGTCGATGTCATGGCGTCCAGCTGAGAATTCGTGTCCTTTCGTTAGCTACGTAAAAGAGCCTAAAGAGTGAGAGAGACTCCACCATCTTTGCTAAATATGCATCAAGCCAGAGCCTACAGTGACGTATGTATCTGAAAATGTGTGTGTTTTTTTCTCCCCTTAATGAACAGGCACGGAAAGTTCACTCGCTTTAGTGGGTGTTGTGGGTGTTGGAACTTGTGCTGTAAGCTCTCTGTTTTGGTCTTATTTCTGTGTTTTTATTCTTCTTCTGTTTGGTCTCCTCCTGTCCCTTTTTTTTTTCTTTATAAGCTGATCCTTCATTCATTTTTTATCCGTTATATTTTTTAATGTTTCTTTGGGTGATCGCCTTTTATGTTTGTTTCTCTCTCTCTCTCTCTCTCTCTCTCTCTCTCTCTCTCTCTCTCTCTTCTCTCCTCCTCTTCTTCTTGCTTCTCCATTTCTTCTCTCTCGTCATCTCTGTCTCTCTCTCTCTCTGCAACTGCTCTGTTTCTAGCTAAACATCATGTGCTATTTCATTAAAAATCATATCTTCAACAAAATTCACATTCTTTTATTCATATACATTACCATGTCATTACTTCAGTGGAAGTACGAATACCATGTGCGTATTTGTGTGTACATGTGTATACATTTATTTGAATTTGCAGTTTCCTTCGTGTTTCCATATTTATGCGTTTCTCTTGTGTGTATGAAGCCATGCAGCGTATGCAACTGCCAGGGGTCGTGTATAGATATATAAATAGATAGTAGATAGATGAGTGGACAGATAGATAGGTGGGTGGATAGATAGATAGATGGGTAGATAAATGTATAAGTAGGTACGTAAATAGATAGATAAATGTTTGTATATATACGTACACTTATATGTATGTGTGTGTATATATACACACACATACATACATACATACATACACATATTCATTAGTGTGTGCGCATCATGAAGTTTCGCCTAAAGGCGGGTCTGCTGTTGGGTTTCGAGCGGCAAGTGTGATAGTTAATGTTCTTTGAGAAATGGGATGTTCCTGCCTTTTGTTCCTCCTGTTATTCTCTCTCTCTCTCTCTCTCTCTCTCTCTCTCTCTCTCTCTCTCTCTCTCTCTCTCTCTCTCCCTCTACGCTCTCTTCTACTCTCTCTCTTTCCCTCCAACCACCCTCCCCATATCTCCCCCTTCTTCGTCTCTGTTATGCAAGGTGTATCTCCCCTCCCTTCCCCCTATCTTTAGTTAGTACACTATAATGAGTAACAGGACTATACATACGCACGGCAATATCTCGCGAATCAGACAGCATGGGGCGTGTGGATACTCTGTGGCGCCATGCGTGAGGCCTGGTGGGGGTTAGTGGGGGGTTGGGTGTTGAGGGTGGGGGGGAGAGGTGGTGGGAAGAAAGGGTGGGTCCTCACGATATCCCATTTTCTATGGTCTGTTTTTTTATATAGGTTGTGTGGTTCTCTTGTTTTGGTAAGGGGGTCTGTGTTATTTTATATTATTGTTATTGTTATCAATTTTTTATTTTTTTTTTTTTGGGGGGGTGTCTTTTTCTTGTGATTTCTTTTTTATTTTGTGTCTTCCTCTTTTTTTTTTTTTCCATTTTTCATTTTCTCTCTCTCTCTCTCTCTCTCTCTCTCCTCTCTCTCTCTCTCTCTCTCTCTCTCTATATCTATATATATATATATATAATATATAATATATATATATATATTATATATATATATATATTATATTATATCCATCTATGTAACTCTTCTTCTTCCTCTTTCTTTCACCATTTCCCTCCTTCCCCCTTCCTCCTCTCCTCTTTCCTCCGATAACATGCCATTAATGGTCATGTTGCTTTAAATGTAATGATAGATGCCCGTCTTAAACGATGCTCTAGGGCTTGGGCGCGGGTAAGGCCCTTTTTGAAATATCGTGCGAGGCAGTAACTGATTGTCACTGTTTACTTGCGCTGTGACTTTTTTGCTGTTTACGTACGCTGTACTACTTTTTTTAATGTTTACGTGCGCTGTGACTATTCTTTTTAATTCTGTGTGCGCTGTGACTATTCTTTTACTGTTTATGTGCGCTGTGACTATTCTGTTTGGTGCGCTGTGACTAATTCTTTCACTGTCACGTGGTGCTTGACTATTCTTCTCGCAGATTTTAAGCAACTATCATTTTTTTTTATCATTTGTGTTTTTCATTATTATCATTAATCTAACAAGATCATTATTTTTTAAGTCCATTTTCTTCATCATGTTTTTAGACGTGTAATGTATTCTCTTCCTTTGATAAGTTTGGCTTTTTCTCAGCAGAATATAACAATTGAGGTTCTCTATGTTTTTTTTTTTTTTTTTGTTTTGGTATTTTCGTCGTTATAATGAAAGAATAACGTTTTTTCTTCATTGATTAAGTTTAAATGGTCAAATGTGTTCTTTAGTGTTATTAGTAGTAATTTAGAACAAAGTAATGTGATCTATTTAAAAATTAATTTCCCAACTTTTCCGCAAAATACGTTTGTTATTTGCATTACAAGAAAGAAAAACAGAAGACAGGAGATAAGCTTATATAAATAACCCTAATGGCAGAGTATTAGAGGCAGTCTCAATCCTTAGAAATAAAAGTTCCGCCCTAGATTCTCCATTGCAAAGTTGCAAAGAAGCAACAAACGTGACCCAGGTTTTGTTTTTGCGTGTTCTCCCATGCTGGCACTTGGGTGGCTTCCTCCCTAGCATAATGGGGTGGTTAACGTACGTATTTGTAACACACGGATTCGGAAAAGGAATATGTTGTCCTTTTTTTTGGGGGTGGGTGGGGGTGGTGGGAGGGGGAGGGGAGGATTTAGTTTACCTTGTTGAAGATTGGAGAGTTCTTCCCGTAGAGTTTGACTGGCTTTCTGTCGGATGGGGAGGGGGGAGGGGGAGGAGGTAATGGTGGGTGTATTGCTGTTGTTGTTGTTGTTGTTCTTGTTTATTATATTAATTATCATCATCATTATTTCATTAATATTTATTGTTGTTTTACTGTAGTTGTTTTGTTATTACACTAATATTATTACTATTATTATTATTATTATTATCATTATTGATGTCAGCCATCACCACCACCGTTATTATTATTATAATTGTGTGTTGTTGGTGTATTATCCTCATCTTCATCTAGCGACGTATTGTTTTCTGAAAGACCAATCTGAAGTCTATGAATAGGTAATTTCCCACTTTGTGAATAGCCAATCAATTCCTGAGATATGATTGGTCGATTCGCATTGATTTGGTTAAACTATGTCCATCATTAGGCTTCTTGCTTGTTGACTCATTCCTTATCGTTTGTTTCATTTATTTTTTAAAAATTTAAATCTACTCTATGCGATATAATGCTATGATATATTTATGATATATATATATATATATATATATATATATATATATATATATATATATATATATTATATACTATATATAAATATATGATATACTATATATATATGATAAATAATCTATAATATTATATTTTTAAAAATCTAATATACGATATAGTGTGATATCTGATTAATTATATATTTTTTAAAAATCTAAATATACTATACGATATAATATGATATATTCATGATATATTTATTATATTATTTTTTATCTGAATATACTATACGATATAATGATATGATATGATTTATATTTTTTTATCTAAATATACATACGTATAATGATATGATATATTCATGATACGTTTTAAATTGATTTTTAAAATCTGAATATACTATACGATATAATGATATGATATATTCATAATATATTTATTATATTTTTATAAATCCAAATATACCGTACGACATAATGATATGATATATTCTGCTACATTACATATTTATTATATTTATGCCAGGCTGTACAAGAGATCCGCACCTGTCTTCGCCAAAGTGTGATCCTATTTCAGAACGAGAATAGGCCTACCTTGGGTGGTCGATTATGCAAATTCTCTTCGTCACTTAGACCGAGGCAAACACACCCTTGTAAGTCATTGGTTGTCGGATCTGTTCGTTTTCCAATTTGAGAATCTGTTTGCCGTGTACGTCCCGGGGTGAATTTTGCGTTTTTGATTTGCATGCGGTTCTAAGGTAGGGGGTAGGGGGTGGGGGGGGGGGAGGTGTGAAATGGTTGTATGGCTGATTTTGGAGTTTTTTTTGGTTTGTTTGTTTGTTTCTTTGGGGGGGTATATTGGTGTTTTGTTTATTTTTTTGGGTGTTATTGCATTTGTTTTTGTTTGTTTTTTGTTTTTGTTTTTATTTTTTATTCATTTTGATTCATTTCATGGCCTCCCCCTCCCCATCTCCCTTCATTTCCCCTGTCTTCCCACCCATTTTCCCCTTTCTTCCTCCCCTCCCCCCCCCTCCCCCTCTTTTATTCCCCTCCCAACCTCTTCCTCCTCTCTTCCTTTCCTCTCCTTCCCTTCCCTTTTCCCTCCCCCACCTCCCTCTCGACCCCTACCCAGCTCTTCCCCTCCTCCCCACCCTCCCCTTCCCCCCTTCCTCTTCCCTCCCCCTCTCTTCCCTCCCCCCACTTCCCTTTCCTTCCACACAAGCAAATCTACCATCCCCCCCCCCCACACACACACACAGATTGAAGCGAGATCTATCCTGTTCTCTCTGCTTCCCTTCCTCGTAAATCAGACTGATTAGTATTATGTGCGATAAGGAAACACGTTTATGCCTGGGTGGAGTGTGGGGGAAGGGGTGGGAGGGGAAAGGGGGTAGGGGAGAAGGGGTTGAGGGGAGAGTCGGTGGTACGCGAATATTCTACTAATTTGGCTTACACGTGTCTGTTTCAGTTGGTGGGTGGGTGGGTGGGTGGGGGGAGGATGAGTGAGTGGGTAAGTAGGGGGTTGAATGAGTGGGTAGGGGGTGTGGATAAGAGGGTCGGTTAGTAGGTGGATGGGTGGGTAGTTGATTGTGAAGGTGAATGAGTGGGTGGGCGGGTAGGTGGGTAGGTGGAGAGGTGGGTGTATCTGAGGGTGGGGGAGGTGAGGGAGGAGGGGGGGAGGGGGGGTAGAGGGGGATACACGCATATTCCAGAAAATATAAGAGTAAGTGATATTAACGTACTTGGCTTCATCGTCTTTCAAGTTTCTTATCAAGGAACAGGAAATATATTATTTCGTTACTTATTTTTTGTTGTTATTTATTTTCTCATTATTTACTAGTATTTATTTACTTGTTATTCATTATTCTTTATTCGCTATTTATCATTATTAACTTCTTAATGACTTTCCTTTCATTGCGTCTGTCATAGTTCTGCTTCGACTGGATATTATTAATAAGCTCATTAATAATACGGTAACGAAGTGTGTTACAAAAATGGTCTTTGTAGATATACTTAATAAGGATTATATTAATGAGATCATTTGAATCAGATGTATTATCCGAATACCACCTCACATACCAGATACTTGCATTTGCTATGCGAGATTGCAAGAAGGATTTTGGGGTACATGTTGCGTGAACTCTGGGCGGGCGTATTGCACATAGCATGAGCAGTGGGCGGGCGTATACGATGGGCGCGTAAGGGTCACGAGTTGAGCTGCAATGGGTGCAACGAGAGTCCATAGACACGGCCAAGGATGCTGTATCGTCTCGCAATCGGGTCCTATAGTATTGTGCATAGTATTATGCAACGCCATTTTGAGGTATATATCCTATAGTACTACTGACATACAGTATTATGCAGCGCAATTTTGAGGTATATTTTCTATAGTACTGCTGACATATAGTATTAGGCAACGCAATTTTGAGGTTTAGTTCCTATTTTTTTTATTTTTGTTTTTTTTTGTTTATTTATTTTTTTGTTTGTACGATTAGTTTAATATCATTTTTCTTTATGGACGCGCAGATTTCAGACGAATGGAGAAAACGGGAAATTGAATAGAAAAAGGGGGAGGGGGAACACTTTTATATATGTATAAAAAAGCACGGTATGAAATATAAGACGAAATGCCTTGCGCAATGCTGGGGAATATGAAGGTTCGATTCGAATCAAGTCACGTTTTGTGAATATTTTTTTTCCCTTTTACCTCTTTTTCTGTGTCTTGTCTGGAACTCTGACGTTGATGTTTTAAGTGTCTATTACCGTTTCGCAGAAGCCAATTTATTATTCGTATCTCATAATGACTGGCTGATAATACATTCAGTGCTGTCGGAATATCTTCCTTTTATTGTTGTTGTTTTTTATTGTAAGGAAAGAATAGAAATGCGCTTGCTTACCGGATGTGACTGGATCGGTGGCGAGTGTGATGCTCTTTTGTTTTCCTGTTTGTTGTCTTGCTGTCTCGCCTTGTTCCAGTTATTTTCCTTGGCGACAGGAAGGAAAATTAAGTCTCTTACTTCTCCTGTCTCTCCTTTAAGTCTTTTTTTTTTATCTCCTGTCGATCGCTTATGGGTATTGATTATTTTTTCGACGACGGGGAAAAAAGTCCGGAATCCGTACTTCAGGTTTGAAACGTATTGCACATTGGGGCGTTGTTGGGGAGGGGAGGGAGAGGGGGGGAGGGGCGTTCACGGCGGCCTAGAATATTCACGGCTTTCGCAACACGTGGAAGCTGAGCTCATTACCATGGCCAAGGGTGCTAAGCCCTCTTGCAATCGCCTCTGACTGCACATGCACCCTGCATACACCCTTTTTTTTTTTGCCCCTTGCCCAACACCCTTTACTCTTTGGGGAAGGGGTTGAGAAATCTTCTTCGTCCCCCCCCTCACCCCTCACCCTCTTCCAGTACACACCCTCCACACTTTTTTTTCGCTCTTCGCCCCGCACCCTTTGCGCTTTGTGAGGTGGTAGGGTAGGAAAAGGGGGTTTAAATCACCCTTTTTTGAGGGCTGGGGTTTGGGATTCCGGATGAGGTGCGAGGCGAGAGAAAACAAGAAGAAAGTAAGGGGAGAAAGATGGAGGGAGATAGTAGAATAGGAGAGAAATTCACCCATAAGAGAGGAAGAGAGGAGACAGAAAGGAAAATTTTAAAAAGTACGCAATGAAAGGAAAGAAAGGAGGAGAAAGACTGTAAAATAGGAGAGAAATTCACCCACAAGAGAGAAAGAGAGGAAGAAGGAGACACAAAAGAAGATTGAAAAAACAGGAAGAAAGCGAGGGAAGAGAAAAAATAAAAATAAATGAAAGACAGAGGCTTTTGCTTGATTAATGCAGTTCTTACGCTGTATAAATAAATGAAAATGATAGTGGAAGCGTGCCATGTATGTGTATATATGTTGGGTTCTCTCCTCCTCCTCTCCTCTCTCTCTTTTTCGTTCCTAAATTGAGATGGAGTTTTGTTTGTGTTTTTTTCCTGTTTTTTTTTTTTTTTGGGGGGGGGGGGGGGAGGGGGTCTGTGCTTCCTCTGATGACCCATATTTGATATTTACCCTTTGAGTTCTCTTGCAGCTTTTGTAAATACGTGTGCTTGCATTGCATTAGGGTTAGCATGTGTGAGAAGGACGGGGGGAAGGGAGAGAGAGTGGGAGGGAGGGAGGAAAGGGAGAGGGAGGGAGGGGGAGAAGGAGAAGGAGAGGAGAGAGAGCCTCCGTCCCTCCCAACCCCCCAAAAACGTTTCCCTCGTTTTCCCCCTCCTCCCCCCCATATACATACATTTACTCCGCCTACACGCCCCCCATGTAAACTGGGTATCCATGGCAACGCCCACAAGTTCCATTGGAGTTCCCTAAAAATCCCTCACATATTGTTTATCCCGCAAATGATGGCATGGTGGTCTCCAATCGAGTCCTGGTGTGTGCAGACATCGCTTTCGCTGGAGTATGCTTAGGGATTCGATTATGTGGGGAGGTGCTGGTCGGAACTAGGAACTCGGAGGATGTCTCTTGTGGAGGATTTTATTGTGTGTGTGTTTTCGAGTCCCGAAATGGGAGGAGAAAGGGAAGAGGCACAAAAAGCAAAAGAAAGTGATTAAGAAAGGAAGGTAAAGTAACGCCGGGAAGCGAACAGGGTGCGATGAAGATGTTTCCGCCATCAGATAGGGCTCGAAATATGCAGTATTTTGCATAAATCTCAAAAATCGAGCTTCACTCGCCCAGCCGACCGGGACCGTCGGGTTGGTAGCGGATGAGTTATGTCAACATTTATCATTTTAAGCCCCTGTTCTCGGGGGGAAACGAGGCGGTGATGTCATCCCATTCATGACGAAACATCATAGTAACATTGGCAGGCGCGTCGCGGTGAGTACGAGGGTGAGTGACGGAGTGTGAGTGAGGGGGAGCGCGCCAGGCCCCGCCCCCTTGTGAGTGAGGGCTGGGGACGCGGGTCAGCTGGAACCAGCAGCCTCAGTCCCCCCGCGGCCTGCCGGCCGTCGGCTACTCGCCCTCCGACATTCTTCTCTCTCGCACTACATTGGACGCCCGCCGCCCGTGCTCGTCGTGGGATGCCTCGCTCTCCGCCCTCAACTCGGTGCGACCTCGCCTCCGTCTGACGCCCACGTGACGTGTTCGGGTCGGTGCCAGCACGTGGCGGCGGCGCCACGCGTGCGCCCGCGCGCCCTCGCGCTCACCTGGCACCTGCCCCTCGGGAGGAAAAGGAGCTGTGGAAGCGGTGCCCTGGAGTGCGACCTCCCTTTGCCGTCGCGGAGTGTGGGGGAAGGGAAGAGTGCTTTCGGAGTGGAGACCGGCCAAGGGGAGGGTGTGTTTGCGTGTGTATGCGTCGGGATTTAATTCCTTTGGGTGAGCGACGCGTTCGTTAGACGAACACCGGATCTCTCTCTCTCTCTCTCTCTCTTCTCTCTCTCTCTCTCTCTCTCTCTCTCTCTCTCTCTCTCTCTCTCTCTCTCTCTCTCTCTCTCTGCTCTCTCTCTCTCTCTCTCTCTCTCTCTCTCTCTCTCTCCTCTCTCTCTCTCTCCTCTCTCTCTCTCTCTTCTCTCTCTCTCTCTCTCTCTCTCTCTCTCCTCTCTCTCTCTCTCTCTCTTCCTCCTCCTCCTTTTTCCCCTCCTCCCTCTCTCTTTCTCTTCCCCTCTCCTCTTACTCTCTTTCTCTCCCCGTGCCTCTCTCCCTCGCCTGTGGTCCATGTGTCTGGCCGCCGTGACCAGAAGAAAAGTCGGCCAGCGAGGTTCCAAACGTGTTTTGATTATCGCCGTCTAAACGAAGGGACATTAGACAAAACTCGTGCGTTCGCCCCTCTCTCGATCTTGCCCTTGCCTTGCCCCCTTGAACGCACCTGCACCTGCCTTGCTCCGCTTCAACCCACCTTGCCCCCTTCAACCCACCTGAACGCACCTGCACTTGCTTTGCTCCCCGCTTCAACCCACTTGCCCCCACTTCAACACCTGAACGCACCTGCACTTGCTTTGCCCCCACCTAACACCTGCCTTGCCCCCACTTCAACCCACCTCGCCCCCCCCGCCATGCCCCACCACAACCCACCTTGCCCCCTCGCCTTGCCCACTGCACCGAACCCACGAGGATGACGAGAAAGTGGAAGTTCAGTGGTCTGAAACGCGCGTGAACCCACAAAAAAAAGAGATGGCATATTTCTCGTGTGTTCACCGACGCCCCTGACCTTCTACGGGGGAAGGGGGGGGGGGGAGGGTCTGTGTGGAAGTGACCATTGAAGGGAACTTTTGGTGTTTTTTTTTTTCGTTTTTATTATCATCGTTATCATTATTGTTGTTGTTATTATTATTATTATTTGTTTTCCGTTTTTTATTATCGTCGTTATCATTGTTGTTGTTTTAGTTATTATTATTTGTTTTCCGTATTTTTATTATTATTTTTCATTTTCTTTATTATTATTCTTTCCTTCTTCCACGTCTTGAAGGAGAGACGTTGATGATCGTGAGAGTAATTTGTAATGTTGTTATTGCGATTTTTGTTATCATTGTTACATAATTTTGGTGTAATGTTGTCTTTATTAGCGTTATTATTTTTATTGTTATTAGTATGATTATGTTAGTATCATCTAACATAATAATAATTATTACCATTATTGGTGTTGTTATTATGGTTATTATTATTATTATTATTATTATGGTTGTTAAGTGTTATTATTGTTATTATATTTACTACTATTATTATGGTTTTTGTTATTGTTATTATTATTATCATTATCATTATTATTTTTTTCATCATTATTACCATTATCATTATTCCTCCTCATCCTATTACTACTTCTACTGCAATAACTACTAGTACTATACTGTTATACTACCATTGCCAAGTCTACCATTACAATACCTCACAGAATCATCACCATAACTGCCATGACAATATGATTATTATCATGCTTATTATCACCATAGCCGTCGGGAGCGTCCATTCCTATCATCGTTATCATCTCATAAATCACTGTATCTGATTTTTTTTTTTTTATCGCTATCAAGAATACTGTAATCTCGTTATTCAGATGATTGGGGGCTGGGGTGTCTGGTGGATCGTGTTTGGTCGTGTTTGGGGCTGGGGTTAGGTGTTTGTTTTTGTGTGTGTTTTTTTTTTTTCTTTTTTCTTTTTCATTCTCTGTCTTTTTGTCGGTGCCTGCTTACACTTTCTGTCTTTCTCCATTCTCATTCACCTTTTTTTCG
>NW_020868745.1:202507-217507 GCF_003789085.1 Penaeus vannamei
GGGGGGGGGGGTGTGTGTGTGGGGGGAGGGGGGGGAGGGTTGTGTGTGTTGTGTGTGGAAGGATGTGTGTGTGTGGGGGGGTTGTGTGTGTGTGGATGTGTGTGTGTGGGGGGGTGTTGTGTGTGTTGGGTGGATGTGTGTGTGGGGTGTTGTGTGGAATGTGTGTGTTGTGGTGTGTGTGTGTGTGTGTGTGGTGTGTGTGTGTGTGTGTGTGTGTGTGTGCTGGTGTGTGTGTTTGTGTGTGGGTGGGGTTGTGTGTGTGGGCGGGTGGGTGTGCGTCTGTGTTTACATGCATGTATTGTATGTGCATATTTATTTTTGTTTGTGGATTGGTTGCACGTGATGTAATTCCCTTATCATTCCAAACGTGTTCAGATGCATTATGCTATATATGTTTGTTTGTTTTTTCCTTATTTTTTCTACGTATTTTGTTTGGAATTTAATTATCCTTATCGCGATAAGGAGATGCGCCGGGGTGATTAGGGAGGGGGTCAGGGAAGGAAGGAGGGAAGGAGGGGAAAGACGCAATAATTAGTCCGGCAAATAAGTCCGAGGAGTGTTGACGAAAAGGGAATATTTTGCTGGCCGTCTGTTATGCTCTGTGGCGGCCAGTTGAGTCCCCCCTCTGGTGGCGGAGAGACGCGCCGGGTTGGACGCAGCCTTGGAAAACAACAAAAACAAGAGTGGCACTGGTGACTGTGTTTGTTTTACTAAATGTTCGTTTCGGTCCGTCCTTTCCAGCTGTTAGACGAGAGACTAAGGCGTTTAGGTGCGTGTAACTTTAGGCCGTGTGTTGGCCTGTCGAGAAGCATTTGTTTAGTGAATGTTGACCTAACGTGAGCGCCCGTGTCGGTGACCTTGACCCAGCCTCCCGGACGGGCGTGCTTGCGAGTGCAATCCGACGGACGAGAGGAGTCAGTTTGGCACCAGTGGTCGCAGAGGCGGTGCCGCGGAGGTGCCGTGGTGCCTTCGCTGCTGCCCTCCCACCCACCCAGCCCGCCCGCCCGTCTCCCCGCCCCACCTAAGCGCCCACCAGCCATGCCCGCCTACATCGTCAAGATCCGCAAGCGGGAGGACCTGAGCTGCCTGCCGGGCATCCAGAAGGGCGGCACCACCGTCTACAAGATCAAACTGAACAACAACAACAACAACAATAACAACAGTGACCAGAACGGCGGCGTGAACGGAGGCAACAACAACAACAACAACAACAGCGTCAGCCACCACAACAACCACAACCAGCAGAACCACAGCAACAGCAGCGTCAGCCCGCAGCAGAGTCCGAACGGCGCGAACGTGGTGCTGAACCCGCTGAGCGTCGGCGCCCACCGAACCGCCGCCCTCACCGCGAGCGCCAACAGCCCGCTTTGCGCGAGTGTGCGCGGCGCGAGCACGAACGACAGCACGCGGAACCAGCTGAACGACAGCTTGCGGCCGCTGGGCTATAGTGTCGAAAAGCGAACCGTCAAAGTGGAGGAGTTCGCCAGAAATAAGTTGTGCTCGGTCATTGGCAAGAGCAGCTGCAACAAGGTAAGATTTCGTGTGCGGGATGGCGGGCGTGGTGGTGTGTGTGTGTGTGTGTGTGTGTGTGTTGTGTGTGTGTGTGTGTGTGTGTGTGTAGAGGAGGTGTTGTGGAGGGGGATGGGGGGGGTTCTGTGTATGGCGAGGGGGTGCTGTGTGTGTGTGTGTGTCTGTGTGTGTTTGTGTATTCATGTGTGTGTACTGATGTCTATTCTCTATGTGGTTTGTGTGCATGTTCTGTAATACATTTATGTGGTCAAAATTACTACTGCAGTTTGGGGTATAGAATATATATATATATACTGTACATATATTGATAGATAGATGGATGGATAGATATATAAGAATGTATATGTAAATATAGTGTATGTCTGTATATGTGATATAATGTATATGTTATATGTTAAACGTACTTCTCTAAACATAATGGACAGATGTATGAGTACATAATAAAAAAAAAAAATGAATTGATAATCATAAAAGCATGATGCATGTTCTTGACTAAGGGAGATAGTTATCAGCTGTTGCGGGATCCTGGGAACTCCAGAATAGAGAGTTTCCTGTGATGTTACGTGTGCGAGGTGTCGAAAACAAGTAATCTTTCTTTCGCTTTTCTTTGGCCCAAACAAAGAACAGGCGTGGATATAATTAATGTTCTTTGTTTTTTTTGTGTGTGTGTGTTGTTGTTTTTTTTACACTTTTTTCCTTTCTTTTCTTTTCTATGCCCATTGTTTTTGATGCTTGTCGCGGTGGCAATGGGCGGGGATGGAGGTAGGGCTGGGAGGGGAGGGGGAGGGGGGAAGGGGTCGCTCGCTCGATTGCGTCATCGAGCAGCGTGCGAGAAGGGGCGGGGGCTAAGGAGGGGGGGAGGGTAGGGGAGAGACGAGGCGGAGCAAAGGATAGGGGGGTAAGGGAGAGGACTGGGATGGGGGGGGGGAGGGAAGGGGGAAGGGTAGGTGAGTTAGGGAAAAGGGGAGGGGGGGAGAATAGGGGTAGAGGAGAAGGGATGGGCAAGAGGTTAAGAAGTGGGGGGGGGGGAGGAGGGGGAGAGGGCAGTAGGGGTGTGTTTGTTCTTTGATACGTGTACCTGTAAGGCTACCTGGGATGGGATTACACTATTGGCTTGAAGCACACACTGCAAGTACGTTCTTTTGGGGTGTGTTTGTGTGTGTGTGTGTGTGTATGTGTGTGTGTGTAAGTGAGTGAGTGAGTGTGTGATTGAATGAGTGAGTGAGTGTGTGAATGTGTGTGTGTGGTGTGATTGAATGAGTGAGTGAGTGTGTGAATGTGTGTGTGTGTGGTGTGATTGAATGAGTGTGTGTGTGTGTGATTGAATGAGTGTGTGTGTGTGTGTGTGTTTGTTTCTGTGTATTGTGTATGTGTGTGTTGTGTGTAAAAAAAGACGATAGCATACTATATAAAGTGATGGGAACCTGCTTTACAAATGTTAATTTTTGTAGTCATGGCATTATGGTAGTTATTCATGTCCAGATTAATTGGTTTTGACAAATGTTCCCTCCTCGTAATGGTTTTAAAGGGAACGTCGGCCATGGGAGTTATGGTTCCCTTGACAGCATGAAGTATGGTTTGTACGAAGGAAATAGGGGGATGGTTAATGGTTATGGCGAAGGGGGAAGTGGTGTTCTTAAACCTTTAGAGGGAGGAGTGAGTGGTGAACTTCTGTTTGGATAAAGTGAAACGGCTTTCTCTGTCTCTCTCTCTCTCTTTCTCTTCCGTATACTTTCTCGTTTCTCTCTCTTGCTCTTTCTCTTAATGTGATTTTCTTTTTTTTTATTTTTTCCTCTTTTATTCTTTCATTTTCTCTCCTCTCTCTCTCTCTCTCTCTCTCTCTCTCTCTCTCTCTCTCTCTCTCCCTCTCTCTCTCTCTCTCTCTCTTTCTCCTCCCTCTCCCCTACCCCTCCCTCTCTCCTTCCCCTTCCTCCCTCTCCTCCCCCTCCCTCCCCTCCTCCCTCCCTCCCCTCTTTTCTTCCTCCCCTCCCTCTCTTTTTTTTTACCACTCACCCTCCTTCCCACCTCCCATTCGCGTTCTTTCTTTCTCCGCTTTGTCCTTCACCTCATCCTTACATAATTAATTACAAAACGCCTTTCGTAAGTCGTGTGTGTCGCGCCTTTTGAATCCTTTGACACGCCACGCCTTTCGATTTCTGCGAAACAGACACGGGGGGGGGGGGAGGGAATAAACAGCGCCTTTGGTTCACTGTGTCTTAGCTTCGAACAACACGTTGCCGAAGACACGTTTTTCGTCCTCGTCGTCATGGCTTGGTTTGGTTCGGATGAGAGGGAGGAGAGGAGGAGGAGGAGGGAGGAGAGGGAGAGAGGAGTAGAGAGGAGAGAGGAGAGAGGAATGAGAGAGATGAGAGTGAGAAGAGGGAGAAGGGACAGGGGGATGGATAGATGATGGGGTCAGGGTAGAAGGAGAGAGGCTGCTGTCTGAGTGAGATCTTGGGAGTGTTGTAGTTGAGGATGGATGTGAGGTAGTGAGTGTAGTTGATCGGTGAGAGATGAGATGAGAGAGGGAAGAGAGAGATGAAGAGATAGGAGATAGAGTCTGAGTAGAGTTGGATGACTGGACTGAGATGAGATTATTCCGAGTATGCGACCTGAGAGATGAAGAGAGGATGAGAGAAGAAGAGAAGGAGAGAGAAGACAGAAAGGAGAGAGGAGAGAGAGAGAGAGAGAGAGAGAGGGGAGGAGAAGAAAGGGGTGGGGAAGGGAGAGGGAAGAAGAGAAAGGGAAAAAAAGGAAAAAGAGAGAAGAGAGAAAGAAAAAAAAAAGAAGAGAGGAAGGAAAGGAGATGGAAAAATCAGCTGTTTGACGACCTGAACGGCGTGCTGCGCGTTATCGTGTGGAAATTCCCTTTCCCCCTATAGAAAGCGAGTGGTGTTGTGAGAAGGCATCATTCTTTTCGAGTTTTTTTATAATGAGTGGTGTTTTAATTAAAAAGGAGTGAGGGGGAAAAATACAAAGAGAGAAGGAGGGATGGTGGTTTAGGGGAGTTTAATAGAAGGAGGGTTACGGGAGCCGAGAGACTTCTGAGGATGAAGAGGGGCGCGGAGTCGAGTGATGAGAGAGGATGTGAGAAGAGTGAGTGGGATCGGAGATTATATAATATTATAGTATTATATATATATATATATGGTATATATATATATATAATATATTTAATATAATATAATATAGATATGTATATATATTTATATATATTTATAATAATATTATAATATATATATTAATATATATTCATATGTATATAATATAGAATATATATGTATATATATATATTATATAGTATATAATAATATATATGATATTTATTATATTTAGATATATAGAATGAATTATATGTGTGTGTTTTACGTTTGCCGATAGCATGATATGACAGTAGCTTCTATTTAAGATCATAAGATATGTAATGCCATACATAGAAAATAAAAAGAAAAGAGAGGACATAAACTAAAAGAGCCCAAAGGAGAGAAGCCAAAAACAGAAAGAAAAGAAGCCGCCCATCTTCAGGTCCTCCTCTCTTCCATTTTTTTTTGTTTTTTTTTTTTTTTTAATCATTGCCACGCTTCTTGCAAAAGAAGTATCTCGGACTTGAGTGTCATGCATTCGCGTCACATCCCGCCGGCATTGCGACAGGAGGGGACGCAACCAACATAAACTTCACTCAACTGTTGTTTATCAAAGTTAGAGAGTGTCAGGATTATCTTTCTGACAGCGGCGGATGATGATCAATGCGGAGGGCGACGAAATGGATTGGGACTCGGGACTTTTTTTTTGTTTTTTTTTTTTTTTTGGACGAAAATGTGTCAGAAGATCTGCAATGTGTGCATATGCATAAATACAACATGATCAATGCATATATACAGCATTACTGCATTACATGCATGCTGTAATATATATGATATATAATATAGGATATATAGTAAATAGTATATAATATAATATATATATACTAGTATATTATATATATATTATATATATTATTATAGTAGTATATAATATTATATTTTATAGATTTTTAGTATATATATATATTATATAATACCCTATATATATATATATATATACTAGTAATATTATATATATACATATATAGACACGAGTATATATACATATATATATTGCATGTATATGAATGTGTGAGGGGACTGTGTGGGTGTGTGTGGGACGAGTGGTACTTGCGCCACATGTGCGCAGCACCGCGAACGGGAAAAGAGGGGAGGGGGGAAGCGCGGCGAGGGGAAAAACGACGTCGCGCCGAAGCTCATTCGTGAGCGCGTTGACCGCAGCGCCGCGCAAGCATAATGGCAGCCCTAATTTCTCATGGACCTGTTCATGTTTTCCCCAAACCTTTTCTGCTAATTTGCTAATTACTTGCATTTTTCCCCGATGAATCGAAACGTGCAAAACCAAGGGGGAGAAGTGCTACTGGGCGGGATCGGCGCTCCCGAGTGCGTGGGGGCGGCCGACCGCGGAGAGCATAAGAAGATTATTTGCATGAAAAATCAATAGTAATTAACTGAAGGGAGAATGACAAGTGAATAAAGAATGAATTAATAACACAAACAATCCGATGGTGTGGAATGAAGATAGAGGTACATAAACAAACGAATTTTTTGGAGAAAAATTTAATTAGAAGACATTAAACAACCATAACCGATGATAGAATGAATAGATCCCTGAAAGAGAAACAAAGGCCAAAACATTAAAAAGCACACCCATCAAAAGCAGAAGGGTGAGCCCAGTCTTATCTTTTTACATTGACGAATATCTGCATATAGAGGCATTAGTAGTGTCAGGTGTCGGAGTGTAGGAGATGGAGAAAAGGATAGACGGGTGAAGGGTGAGGTCGGGTTAGGGTGTCGAAAAGGGCAGGGATGGGGGAGATGGAGATAGTGTGTAAGTGCGAAGCTGGGAAGTGTAGAGAGGGCGTAGACAGACAGACAGACAACACAGGTAAACCGCGAGGAAATAGCAGAGCTAGCCGATGTCTTTTCTTACGGAGACATGAGTAAATCGACATCTGAACCCTCGGCGCACGTAGGAGTGTTTGCAATATGGAACCCGCGATAAGGAGCCAAGGACGAGCAGAGGCGTAAAAGAAAGAGCTTGGACAAGAGAAGAATAGTTATAATGTTGGATTCGTTTTTTTTGTTTGATGTAATTTTGATTTTTGTGTATTTTTATATTATTGTTGCTATACGTCTTTTTTGTATAGTCTTGTATTCATTCACCTATGTGGCTAGCTCTTATCACTAACCGTTGATAGGCCGAGAAATACATCAGGCATATAATGGAACACAGGTCCATTCAACTCCTGTAGGTCCTAGCTTGCCTGCATCCTGGTTGTACATCACTCTGCGAGTTATCGTACATCTGAACACGGCTCCCCTCCCACCCTACTTGCATGGCGTTTGCAATGGTTTTCTCGTATGTAATTAAGGCTGGCAATGAGAGTCGTTTTGACCTAGAGTATCATGAGATATTATGAAATCCTGTAAATACCTGGTTTTCTTCAGTGATATGAACGATATTGAAATGATGGTAAACTTGTTGTAAGCATTTAATAAAAAAACAAGAATACCTTTTGTGTGTGTTACTATATTATCGTATATACTCTCTCTCCTCTTCCACTCTCTCTCTCTCTCTCTCTCTTCATCTCTACTATATATATAATATATACTCATATCTCTCTCTTCTCTCTATTACATCTTACATATATATACCTACTCTTCTTCTATTATTATACTATATTCCCTCTTGCAGCCCCTATCTCCACTTTTTTACTATGCCATGGGTAATATATATATTCATTATAATTATGTCTATACAGTTACACATAAATACATACAAACATATATATATATTATATATAGCTGTGCGTGAATGTTTCTCGTCTAATTTATATATTCCTCATTTTATATACCCACCCAGTATACATACTCTTACTTTACTATCTTGCTCTTACTTATCTCAGTATCTTCATCTATTACTCATCTCTCTCTATCTCTTATAGCATTCTATGACTTCTTTACTACTTACCTATTGTATTCTATCTACATCTAACAATTGTACATACTCATACTCATCTTCTTCTCTCTCTCTATCTCTCATTATTATATGTACCATCTACCCTTATATACTGTACTCATATATATACCTATACTACTGATACTCATACCATATTATTTTCAATATGCTCCATGATATATAATATGTCACTCGTTATCACTACTGATGATATATCTTCCATACATACCATACATACAAACACTTGACATATTTACTATTAATATAATACTAGTGATGTTGTTATCTTCTCTTATAATAAATAAATATAATAATTATCTCCTTACTACCTCCACTAAGTTATCATTCATCTACTTACGTCTTCTTCTTCATCTATTACACCTCACTATCTTACTTCTCTCTACTTACTCATCTTACTTCACTTACTATTACTCTCTATCTCTCTCTACTATATACTTATACGTTCATTACTCTCTATAACTACTTACTATTACTTATACTTACTATTCGTAGCATCTTACTCTTCATCTCATTACTCTATTATTAATACTTATATTCTTCTTATACTTATATTCATACCTTATATACTGAACTACTAATCTCTCTATCTATTCTCTCTTTATCTTTCTTCTCTCTAATCTCATCAATAATCTCTCTCTTCTAATCTCTCTCTCTCTTTCTCCCCTCTGCCCCTCTCCCTTTCATGCCCATTGTAATGCTCGTACTTGTGCGTGATGTTGTTTCTCTCTAATTCCCTTCCCCCCAGTCTCTCTCTCTCCTCTCTCTGTCTCTTCTCTGCTCTCTCTCTCTCTCTCTCTCTCTCTCTCTCTCTCTCTCTCTCTCTCTCTCCTCTCTCTCTCTCTCTCTCTCTCTCTCTCTCTCTCTCTCTCTTTCTTCTGTTCATTGAATTCTTTCGTTTGCATCCGTTTTTCTGCCTTTCCTTGGAGCGTCTGGTATCCATCGCTCTGTGGAAAGTAGTGGCTCCTTCGCTGGGGACATTAATGTGCATTTTCCTTTTTTTTCATCCACGTAAGAATGCGAATGATGCAGCCAGAGAGAGGGTTAGCGAGTGTGTCAGAGAGGCTTCTCACTCTCGCTCTCTGTGTAGTGAAAAGTGTGTGTGTGTGTGTGTGTGTGTGTGTGTGTGTGTGTTTGAATGTGTGTGTTGTCATTGTGTTTGTGTTTGTGTGTGTGTTAGTGTGTGCATGTATGTATGTATGTATGTACGTACGTGTGAACCACTCATGCCTCTCCCCCTCCCCCTCCTCAACCCCCCCCCTCCCCGCCCCGAACCTGCTTATTTAAAAGAAAGGCATGCGACACTCCCCTCCCCCTCCTACCCCCACCCTCCCCCCCCCCCCCCTCCCACAGCCTTCCTCGGGTACTTTCTCCCTTGTTGCAGCGGTTGCATTCTTGACAGCGTTCACCAGGGCGTCGTCGTGGCCCGTGTGGTCGTGTCTCGGGCGCCCATTACGTTCGGGGAGGCTGCGGGATGGGCGTAATGATGAGGAAGGGCGGCGGTGTTTATGTTTTGGTGTTCCAGGTTGGGATTTGAAAGGGAGGGTTTATCTGTTTTTTTTTTCGTGTGTGTGTGGAAGTTTATTTGTTGTTTTGGATTCGTGTTTTTTTTGTAGATTTTTATTTGGCATTTCTTTTATTCGTTCTTTTTTCTTTTCTTTTTTTTGGTCTGTTTTTTTTTCGAATCCAAAAATGTTGGGAATCGAACGCATCTCACAGGTGGACGACGAGTCAAACGGGTTCGTTTTAAGTGCGTCGTCGCTCATAAAAAAGAGGAAAAAGAGATTAATGTTCATGATATAAAAACAAACAAACAGACAAACAAAAGAATAATCACATAAAGCATAAAAAAATTTAAAAATCAAATGAAAAATCAGAAGTAGAAAAAATACATGAATCAGAAATAGAGAAAAAAATACATGAAAAATCAGAAATAGAGAAAAAAATCACATGAAAATAAAAAAGAAATAAAAAGATAATCATATAAAAAAGAAATAAAAGAATCATATAAACAATAAAGAATAAAAAGAAACATAAGAAATAACACACCAAAAAAAAAAATAATTGAAAAATACATAGAAAAAAGAGTTGAAGAAATACGAAATCAAAAAAGAAATTGAAAAAAAAATATAGATAGATAGGAGTGAAGAAATAAGAAATCAAAAAAAGATAAATGATATGACGAGATTGCCCGAGAGGGAGAGTCGCTATGACCGATAAGTGTTGATATTGCACTTGCTGTTGCGACTCTCGGATGATTATTTTGTCTCCCTTTCGTGGTAAAGGGAGGGTAGGTGGGGGAGGGGAGGGAAGGATGGAGGAGGAAGGGTGGGGGAAAGGTAGGTGGGAGGGAGGGTGGGGTGGAGGGGAAGGGAGGTAAGGAGGAGGGGAGGAGGGAGGAGCGGGAGAGGGAGGAGGGAGGGATGAAGGAGGAAGGGGAGGGTAGGTGGAGGTGGGAGAGAGGAAGGGGTGGGGGAAGGGGAGGGTAGGTGGGAGGGATGGAGGGAGGAGGGAAAGGGAAGCTAGGTGAGTGGAGAGGGAGGGAGGGGTGGGTGGGTAGGGGGAGGGAGGAAGGGTGGAGGGAAGGGAGGTAAGGAGGGAGAGAGAGAGAGAGCGAGAACGAGAGAGATAAGGATATATATGTGCGTGTGTGTGCTTATACCCTTTTATAGCACTACCGCCCCTCATTTTCTCCACGAAAGCGTACCTGCATGTGGTAGAATAACACGTGACTACGACAGATGCTTCACTTGCGAGACGAAGAGACGAAAAGAGACAAAAAAGCGACACGAAAAATAAGAAAAAGAAAAGAGGAAAGAAGAAAAAAGGAAGAAGAAAAAAGAAGAAAAAAAATAAAAGAAAGCGAAGAAGACATAGAAGAAGGAAACGAAGAGGAAAAGTGAGAAAAAGAAGAAGAAGAAAAAGAACAAGAACAAGAGAAGAATGAAACGAAGAACAAGAAGAAAAAGAAAAAGAACAAGAAGGAGGAGAGGAGGAGAAGAAAAAAAGGGTATCTCCGGGTAGAGTCCGAGAGCCAGCGTGTCACCTGTGCCATTTTGCATGTCGGTCGAGGTGTACGAAGCGGACGAGAGACAACGAGGGACAAATGGACCGTGCGAATTGGGTGTGGATTGGGGGGGGGGGGGAGGGGTGGGATTGGGGGAAGGGGGAGGGGTGGTTGGGGGGGAAGGGGGGGGGGTGGAGGGGGGAGGGGTGGGTTGGGGGGGATGGGGGAGGGGTGGATTGGGGAAGGGGGAGGGGGGTGTGGGGATGGGGGGGGGTGGGTTGGGAGGGGGATGGAGGGGGGGGATGGGGGGGGAATTGGGAGGGAGGGGGGGGGAGGGAGGGGGATTGGGAGGAGGGGAAAAGGGGAAGGGATGGAAGGAAAGAGGGATGGAGGGAAGGAGGAAGGGGGAACGGGTGGTTGGGTGGGATGGGGTGGGCGATTGAGGGAAAGGGGATTGGATGAAAAGGATTGGGAAGAAGTGATTGGGTGAGGGTGGGTAATAGGGGATAGGATGAAGTAGAAAGAGAGGTAGATAGGGATAAGGTGGATAGGATAGAGGGTGGATAGAGAGATGATGGGGAAAGAGGGTGCAGTGAAAAATGGGGGGTAGGAGAGGGAAAGGAGTAAATGAGGAGGGTAAGGAAAGTGTAAATAGGGAGATAAGGGAAAAGAGAATGAAATAGGGGAACAAGGCATGGATGAGATGTATGGGAATAGGGAAAAGGCGGTTAAATGGGGGGAGATAGGGAAAAGAGAATTGAATGGGGGAAGGGGGGAGTGAGGGAGGAGGAGAGGAAGGGGATGGGAGAAGACTTTACGAAGGGTGCGGATAGAGAGAGGGGGAAGGGAAGGTGGGGGGGGGGGAGTAGGGGATACCGTGGGATAGAACTTTCTGCAGCGAGAACTGGTCTTTTTTTTAAATGATGGGATTAATTAAGAGATGATTAAGACTTTAGACCTTTTTTTAATGCGGGTTTTAATTTGATGCTTTTATAACGAGGTGAAGATTATATCGAGGTGAAGATGGGAGAACAACAGCACCGCTACTTGCTTCAATTTGTAGAAAAAAATTGCTTTAGAATTCATTACGATATATTAAGGCGAATGGGGTTTAAAAAAAGAAAGAAGAAAAAATAAGAATGTCGGGAAGTATGGAAATAATAACTAAAAAGAAAAGGAAAAGATAAATATAGAAAGATTGGAAATAATAAGTGAACTGAGGAAATATTTCAAGGGTTCGATCTGAAAGTTTTTAAACGGAAAAAGGAAGCAGAAACTTTGTCGTGTGGCTGTATTCTCTGCTCTCTCTCTCTCTCTCTCTTTCTTTCTCTCTTCTTTTCTCTCTCCTCTCTCTCCTCTCCTCTCTCTCCTCTCTCTCTCTCTCTCTCTCTCTCTCTCTCTCTCTCCTCTCTCCTCTCTCTCTCTCTCTCTCTCCCTCTCTCTCTCTCTCTTCTCTCTTCTCTTCTCTCTCTCTCTCTCTCTCCTCTCTCTCTCTCTCCTCTCTCTCTCTCTCTCTCTCTCTCTCTCTCTCTCTCTCTCTCTCTCTCTCTCTCTCTCTCTCTCTCTCTCTCCTCTCTCTCTCTCTCTCTCTCTCTCTCTCTCTCTCTCTCTCTCTCTCTCTCTCTCTCTCTCTCTCTCTCTCTCTCTCTCTCTCTCTCTCTCTCTCTCTCTCTCTCTCTCTCTCTCTCTCACTCTCACACACACAACAACACACCACACACACACACACACACACACACACACACACACACACACAACACACACACACACACACACACACACACACACACACACTGCACACACTGACAAGTTTTGGCGCTAGTATGACTCCTGGCCTTTAGTGTTGAGTGTTGCCTCACACTTTCTCGTCTTCTCTTGTTCCTCTCGTGTTCAATTATCGGTTCTCTTTCTAGTTCTCTTGTTCGTAGTTTTTTTTAGTATGTTCTTGCCGTTGAAAATTATATGCTCGAGATTGACGATGTCTTTAAACCTACATTTTGAGTTGAAGTTCGAAGGTGAATTAAGTGTTGGCGTCAGTGTGTGTGTGTGTGTGTGCGTGTGCGTGCTGTGTGTGTGTGTGTGTGTGCGTGTGTGCGTGGTAGGTGTGTGTGTTGTGTTGTGTGTGTGTGTGTGTGTGCATGTGAGTGGGTTGATGATACGTGCGCGCGCGCGTAACACTGTGTGTGTGTGTGTGTGTTAGTAGATTGAATTGTGTGTGGTGATGTGATGCTGTGTGTGTGTTGATCGTGCGTGGAGTGCTGTGTGTGTGCGGTGTTGCGCTGTGTGCGTGCAGTGTGTGTGAAGAAAATAATGATAATGAGAAGAAACAAAAAATGTGATGTGAAATGATAATAAAGAAAAAAATAGATAGAAATATAGATACAAAAAATAAAAAAGAGAAAAAAAATATAGAAAAAAAAAAAATGATGAAATGGTGAAACGAGTAAGGAAGATAGAAAAATAAAAAAGATAAGAGAAAAGAAAAAAGAAGATGTAATAGTGAGAGAGCAGAATAGAGAAAAAAGTGTTGCATGCAAAAAAGAAAAAAAGGGTATGATGAGAGAAGGAAAGAGAAAAAGGAAGAAGAGAATAAAGAAGAAAGAGAGAATTTTTCTTTCATCCCTCTCTTCTCTTAACCCTTTCATCCTCACTTATCAGAACTAAAATATTCCTCTCCAACTTCCACCTTCTCCACCTACCTCCTTTCAACTCATCCCTTTGCCTAACCCCTCCTCTTACTTCCCTCATGAAGCCTTATTCAATGTATCCCTACCATAGGTTTCCCTACCCCTCCCTCTTTCCCGCAAGAAGCAGAGAAAAATAGAACTGCTTATCCTCTTCCCCCCCTCCCCTTCCTCCCCCTCCGGTCCCTTCAATCCCCCTTCCTCCCTCCCCTTCCCACCCTTCTCTCTCTCCCCCTTCTTCCCTCACCCCCTGCTCAATGTGAATCATGCGCTCCCATGTAATCATATGAGACTTTATGCTTAGACTGATTTCCCCTCACATTTTAATACCTGAGTCGCTTGTGCCTTTCTCCTTCTCCCCCTTGCACTCTTCTCTACTCTTCGATCTCTACTTCTTCCTCTACTCATCTCTACTATCTCTCTACTGTCTCTCATCTTCATCTAATACCTTCTCTACATCTCAAATCATTACTACTCTCTCTCTCAATGCGTCTCTAACAAATACCTCTACTACTTTATGCATACAAATTCTACATTCTCATCTCATCTGCTGATTTGACTCTCTATCTCGTCCCTCTCCTCACTATGAACGTCAATATACTCTATCTACTCTCCTCTCTCTAACTCTCTCTAACTCTCTCAATCTCTCTCTCTCATAACTCTCTCTCATCATCGAATCTAACTTCTCTTCTCTCATCTTTTTCTCTCTCCCTTTCTCTCTCTCTCTTCTAATCTCTCTCTCTACTCTCTCTCTCTCTCTCTCTCTCTCTCTCTCTCTCTCTCTCCTCTCTCTCGTCATCCTTACTCTCTCTCTCTCTCCTCTCTCATCCTCTCTGACTTTATTTCCTTGCTTGTTAAGCATGTAAAATGAAAATAGGATTTCTGTTTGAGTTTTCGTGTGTGTGTGTGTGTTTGTATTATTAGTTGATTTATAAATACTTAATTCGATGTTGAAGTGTGTATGTAAAATTATTTTTTTAAAAAGTGTCCGGCATGTCAAACATAATATTATGTAAAACACATTTAGTGATACAATCAGCATGATCCCGATCTGTCACAAACCGCATATTGAAATATCAAGTTGTCCACAAACACACAGCTACTTGTTTGATATCATGTGATCAGGTGTCCCAATTTTGGCGTTTTGTTTAATATCGTTTTAATTTTTCGCTGATGTTCCACTTGACCCCTATATCGTAGAAAAAAATGAGCAATAAGATAACCAATAGATGGATAAAATGAACGACAATGAAATATATGGCAACATAGAATACATGAAGGAATTAATAGGAAATAAGATTGATAGGTAAATGAAATGTAATTAAAAATGGGGGAAAAATAAAAAAATCTATCAAAAAACGAATTCGGGAAATTTGATGTATACGAAACAAGAAATAGAATATTCGAAATGTCCATCTTATGCACCCGTCTACCATGTTTTTCCTCCTAGAGAAAGACCGGTTATATTCTGAAAGAAGGGTCTTAATACAACAGAGAAAACTATCTAAACACAGGTGAGTACTGCTATCTGCGAAGTCATAATCACCTTATGCCCGACGGAGTTCAAAAGAAAAAGGCGGGTTGAATTTAACTCTCTAAAAATGATATCTGAAACGCAGTCCAAAAAGAAGGATCCTCTTTTGGTCGAGTTTTATAAAAGCAAATTTTGAGAAAAGAGAAGGGAAATTCACGCGACAACGCCGCATCAAGCTCCTC
>NW_020868745.1:222507-223561 GCF_003789085.1 Penaeus vannamei
AAGGAAGAGAGAGATAGAGACAGAAACAGAGGACATAGACAAGAACAGAGAAAGAGAGACAGAAACAGAAAAAGAGAAAAGACAGAGACCGAGACAAAAGAGACAAGAAGCCACAGAGAGAGCGAGCGAGCCAGAGCGTATAAGTGTATTTAACAGAAAGAGAAAACGCACAAGTAACCTTTAACCAAAAGCCGGAAATTGTACCCCAATCGCATTTCACACGGTCAGTAGGCCTATCTCCCCCCCCCCCTCTTCCCGAACTCCTTCACTAGCTGCAAATAGCGCTGGATATTACAGGGGAGAAACGAGGGCGGCGAGAGGACATATAGGGGGGGAGAGGACACATTAGAGGGGGAGAGACACATGGGAGGGGGAGAGGACACATGGGGCGCGCCGCAAGAGCCCTTAATAAGGGACAGTTCCCAGAATTTAAGGGCTGGGAAAACGGCCTATGGTGATGATAGGGCTTTGTAATGGCTAGGGTCGTATTAAACTCGCAATGGTCATTTTGAAGTACTTGGTCAGTTCGGCCTTATTGAGAAAAGAGGAGAGACGAGTGAGAGAGAGAGACGAGCAGGATGAGAGTAGAGAGAGAGAGGAGAGAAGAAGAGATGGAGAGAGAGAGAGGAGAGAGAGAGAGAATGCGTTCATGGTGAGAAAATGCAGCTGACAATATGAGAGAAGAGCAGAGAGCAGGAGAGGCACAACCACCCTGAAATAGACAACAGAGCTACAACCGTAGAAATAAACCACAGGACAGAGCTTACACCGAAATAACCAGACAGGCTACAACCCCTAAGAATAGCCACAGGGCTACAACCCTGAATAAACACAGGAGGCTACAATCCTGAGAAATAAACACACAGAGCTACAACCCCTGAAATAACCACAAGGCTAGACAAACCCCTCGAAATAGCCCACAGAGCCTACAACCCCTGAGAAATAACACAGAGGCTACAACCCCCCTGAAATAACCCACAGAGGCTACAACCCCTGATAATGCCCATCAGAGGCTAACAAACCCCTGACAATAACCACAGAGGCTAACAACCCG
>NW_020868745.1:229736-247236 GCF_003789085.1 Penaeus vannamei
ACATATATGAGAGAGAGAGAGAGCAACGAACACCAGAGACGACAACACAGCAACAGAGAGAGAGAGAGAGAGAGAGCAAGACGCGAAGCACGCACAAGACGAGACAGAGACGACACGCGAAGCACAGAGAGAGAGCAACGAGACAGCACGTACAACAACCACACACACGCACACACAACACACACACACACACACACACACACACACACACACACATCACACACACACACACACTCATTCAAAAAATAAAAAAATAATGACTGTACCAAAAAAAAAAAAAAATGTGCTTCCAAGTAAAATTCACCATCAGTAATTCATGAAAAATATTCTGTGAAATATGTAAAAATATGCGAAGAAAACGGATTCTCTGAAATATTCTGCTTTGATATCCCGTCCGGAGGAAAATTCGACGGAATTCGAAAATTTCTCGGAATGTTTTTTTTTTTTTTTTTTTCTTTTGTTGTTTATATATATGTATATATATATATATATATATATATATATAATACATATATATATATATATATATATATATATATAATATATAAGTATATATATATATATATAATATATATATATATATATATATATATATATATATATATATATATATATATTATATATATATATATATAATATATAATATATATATATATATTTATATAATATATATATTATATATATATATATATATATATATATAATATATATATGTATATATATATATATATATATATATATAGATAGAGATTAGAGAGAGAGAGAGAGAGAGAGAGAGAGAGGGAAAGAAAGAAAGAAAGAAAGAAAGAAAGAAAGAAAGAAAGAAAAGAGAGAGAGAAGAGAGAGAGAGAGAGAGAGAGAGAGAGAGAGAAGAGAGAGAGAGATAAGAACGCTTCTTGGGACGTTTACTGCACATCATAAAGTCGACCACAATTTATTTACTGGAAATCTCTTTAACGTTACAACGACCATTATGACTTTGTGTGTGTGTGCGTGCGTGCGTCTGTGCGTCTGTGCGTCTGTGCGTGCGTGCGTGCGTTGTGCGTGCGTGCGTGCGTCTGCGCCTACGTGCCTATATGCATATATTTACACATGCAGATTAACCGGTCTGCGATCACGTAAACACAGCAAGGGGCAACATACGATAGTGGATCAGGCAATCCCAACATAAGACAGAGCAATGACATGTCACCGCATAGCCGTTGATTTCAGACTATTGTAGACATTGCACGATGACTCCCCCTCTCCCCCCTTCCTCCTTCCCCTCTCCTTCCTGCCCTCTCCTCCTCCCTCCCCCTCTCACCTTCCTCACCTCCCTCCTCCTCCTTCCTCCCTCCTCCCCTCCCTCCCCTCCCCCTCCCCTCCCTCCTCTCCCTACCTCCCTTCCTCCCTCCCTCCCTCTCCCTCCTCCCTCCTCCCTCTCCCTTCCCCCCTCCCTCCCTCTCCTTCCTCCTCCCTCCCTCTCCCTCCCCCGCCCCCCCCTTTCATCTGGATGAGATTATGAGACGCAGAAACGAAAAGGCTACAGAGGGTGATGGGCGGGAGGGTGGAGGGTAGAGGGGGGGTATGGAAAGGGGGGGGGTGGAGGGTGCTTAATGGGAGGGAAAGGGAAAGGGAAAGGGGTGGGGACATGTTTTAAGAGGGGAGGGTCGAACGAGGTCGAAAGGGGGGGAGAGGGGGAGTAGGGAGCTGTGGGAGGAGGGTGGAGGTATGGTTAAGGGGAGGGAAAGGGAGGAGAGGTTAAAGGGAGGGTTGTAGGGGGAGAAGGGGGGAGGAAAGGAGGGTTTGTAAGGAGGAGAGGGGGAGGGAAAGGGAGGGAAAGGGAGAGATTGAAAGGGAGGAGAGGGGGGAGGGAAGGAGAGATTATAAGGGGAGAGGGAAGTTTCGGATTAACGAAATATAATCAATTACAGATGGAAGATAATCGCGTAAGGAGTGACGGACTTAGGCCCTCGGGAGTAGCATAATAACAGACAAGACAGACAGAAGCGCAAACAGAGATAGAGATAAGGAAGGGACGGAAAGGTAGAGATAAACAGAGACAGAAAGGTAAAGATAGAGATTGAGGGAGAGTGTCTGTGTATCGTAGGATTCCCCGTGTTTGTTTTGAGTCAGCAGGAGGAGAGAGAGAGAGAGAGAGAGAGAGAGAGAGAGAGAGAGAGAGAGAGAGAGAGAGAGAGAGAGAGAGAGAGAGAGAGAGGAGAGAGAGGAGTAGGAAGCGATGCGGTGGGGAGGAAATGGGGAAATGGAGGGGCAGGGAGAAAGCGAAGGCCGGGCATGGGGGAAAAGAGAGAAGGGAAAGGTAAAAAAAAAAAGGAAAAAAGGAACAAAGAAACAAAGGTAAAAGGATGGAGACCGTAGACTCGGGAATTCAAGGAGAAGATAGAGAAACAGAAAAAGAAAACAGAAAACAAAAAGAAAACCAGTACTCACTTAGGAATTTACGCGTCGCTTGTAATGCCTCGTTAAGAATGACGCGCGTCTGTTATGTGCGGGGGGGGGGGGGGGGTTAGGGTGGAGGGGAGGGAAGGGAGAGAGGAGGGAAAAGAAGGGAGGGGAGAGGGAGGGAAAGGAGGGGAAGGGGGAGGGGGAAAGGAGAGGAGGGGGAGGTGGGGAGGAGAAAAGGAGGGGGAGAGGGGGAAGGGGGAGGAAAGGAAGGGGCAGAAGGAGGGGAGGGGATGTCGCGGTCTCTCACCCTACGATGGAAGTGAACCCTGAGGGCGGTCGGGTGCATGTCGTGATAAGGAGCTCAGGTAAGGCTAGTGTTTGCTTGAAGTGATGGGCGGAGGGGCGGAGGGCGGGGCGGGGGGGGGGGTAGGGATGGAGGGAGGGAGGGTAGGAGAGGGAGGTTTGGGTATACATTGGTCAGGTAATAACTTGACCTCTCTTCCTTCTCTCTCTCTCTCCTTTCTCTTCTCTTTCTCTTTCTCTTTCTCTTTCTCTTTCTCTCCTCTTTTTCTTTCTCTTCTTTCTCTTTCTCTCTCTCTTCTTCTCTTTCTCTTTCTCTTTCTCTTTTCCTCTCTCTCTCTCTCTTCTTTCTTTCTTTCTTTCTTCTCTCTCTCTCTCTCTCTCTCTCTCTCTCTCATCTCTCTCCTCTCTCTCTCCTCTCTCTCTTCTCTCTCCTCTCTCTCTCTTCCTCTTCTCCTCTCTCTCCCTCGTCCCTCATCCCTTCTCCTCTCTCCCTCTCTCCCTCTCCCTTCTCCCCCTCTTCCTCCAACTCCTCCCCCCCTCTCTCCTCATCTTCCTTCCCCCTCCCCCCTCTCATCCCACTATCTCCTCTCTCCCACTTTTCGTAATTTTAGGGTAACAGGTTACTCGTTCAGTGGCTCACCTGCTGAGCGTTGCGGGTTACTCCTCTTCACCGAAGGAACCGCAGCCAAGAAGGTTCTGGAGGCGGGCCGTTTCGACTTTTTCCTTCTCCCTCTTTCCCGGTTTTCTTCTTCTTTGTCTTCTTTTTCTTCTCTCCTCCTTCTTTTTCTTCTTCTTCTTGTCTTGTTGTTGTTTTTCTTCTTCTTCTTCTCCTTTTTCTTTTTTCTTCTTCTTTCTCCCCTTCTTCTCTTCTTCTTCTTCTTCTTTCTTCGTCTTCGTCTTTGCTTTGCGTTCCGATTTTCTGCCTTCTTTTTGTCTTCTTTTTGTGTTGTGGTTTATTTTTGCTGTGACTTTATTTATCCTGAGAGTCGGGCGTATTGTGTCGTGTGTTTATGTGTTTGTGGATATATGTTTATGTGTAGATGTATGGGTAAATAGATAAATAGATGTCTATCTATCTATATGTGTATGTATATTTATATGTATACTATATTGAATAAATGCACACACAACACACACACACACACACACACACACACACACACACACACACACACACACACACACACACACACACCACACACACACATACACACACACACACACACACAACACACACACACACACACACACACACACACACACACACACACACACACACACACACACATCACACACACACACACACACACATACACACACACACACACACACACACACACACACACACACACACACACACACACACACACACACACACACACACACACACACACACACACACACACACACACACGTACACATACATACGTACATACAAGCCCATACACATACATACACACATTTTATGTACAATACGTAAGTATTATATATAAACATATACGCAATTGTGTGCCGCTTCTGTCGATAAGGCTGAGAAAGATAAGATTCAAGCTGTGGAATCCGTCCTTGCTTACATCTTGATAATATCGCAGATCTGTGTTATGCAACCAAGGACAATTCCACGACGAGGAAAATGATGCACTTGTGATTGATAAGACACTTCGATATGCAGGTCAGAGGGAGGAAATATTGAGCAAGAATATCTAAATAAAATGAATAAATAAATGAATAAATAAATAGATAATAAATAAATTAAGTCGAAGAGATATTTCTGTGGTTTTCAATGTTGTGGTTTAATTCCTGAGGCGGGGTGGTGTGGGGGGGGGGGTAGAATTTACATGTTTTCCCTTCAGTAATATACGAAGTTGCTTAATTACCTAATACGATAATATTACAAGAAATATACCAAGTGCTTGTCATTAAGTGAAATTAACGGTCATTAAGGAGAAGATTGACAGTGGATTAGTTCTCTCTCTATTATCTCTATCTCTTACTCGTCTCTCTCTCTTCTCTCTCTCTCTCTCTCTCTCTCTCTCTCTCTCTCTCTCTCTCTCTCTCTCTCTCTCTCTCTCTTCTCTCTCTTCTCTCTCTCTCTCTCTCTCTCCTCTCGTCTCTCTCTCTCTCTATCTATCTATCTATCTCGTCTCTCTACTCTCTCTCTCTCTGCTTCTCTTCTCCATCTCATCTCTCTCTCTCTCTCTCTCTCGTCTCTCTTCTCTCTCCTCTCCCGTTCTCTCCTCATCTCCTCTCTCTCTCTCTCTCTCTCCCTCTCCTCCCTCTCCTCTCCCCTCTCCCTCTCCCTCCCCCTCCCCCTGCTCTCCACTCTGCTCCCTCTCCTTCTTTTCTCTGACTGTCTGTCTGTCTCGTTGCACTCTCCCCTTGCCGCCTGCACCTGCCCTATCTCTCGTCCACCTCAGCTTATGCACTGGCCGTAGCAGGTTGTACCGTGAACGCCCCGCCGTATCGCCCCCGCCCTGTGCATTCCCCTTGCGTCCGGGCGTCTGAAAGGGAGAAGCCGGGTTGTCGCGATCGCTTATTTACCCATGCTGATTGGGTCGCTGCGTTTTCTAGGCCGATGACCTCCAGCTCTCCCGTCCGTGCCGGCGGTTGCGCGTCTCCAAAAGGAATGACACCCGAAGCTCATCATGATTCCCTTCCCTTCCTGCCCGTGCCGACCTGCCCCGATGGCGTCGTCCTTACTACCCCTTCGCGGCCTTCCCTCTTCCCTCTTCGCCGTCGCGTCGTGTGTGGTTTTTGCCCTTTCGGTCTCGTCCTTTTCCCGACTTTTTTTTTTTTTCTTCTTCTTCTTCTCTCTTCTTTTGTGTCTTCTCTTCTTCTGCTTTTCCGTCTTTTCCTCTTTTTTTTCTTTTCCTTTCCCATGTTCTTTCAATAATCCCTATCCCTTTTCTCGCCCCACCACACCCCCTCCCCCACCCGCTTCCCCTCCCCCTCCCTCCCCCCCTCCCTCCCCCCTCTCCCCCCCCTTTCGTTCAGGCGCAACAACACCGTAGATCACCTAAAAGAAGACGATGAAATGTCGCCGTATGAATAATTAATAACAACTTTGGTGGCAGATTATATATCAAGGGAGAAGGATTAGGTCTGTCTCCCAATCCCTGGCCTCGTGCGCCGTCTATGGTCTTATGGATTCGTGCGCATAATATACCCTTCTGTCCCTCTCTTCTCTTTCCTCCTCCCTGATTCTCCCTCCTTTTTCCTTTGCTCCCCTTTCTCCTTACTGCCTCTTTCTTCCCCTCTATGTATTCCCTCTATCGTCTTTCCTCTCCCTCCCCTTACTACCTCTTTCTTCCCCTTTCTATGTATCGCCTCTATATCCTTTTCCTCCCGTTCCTAGAAGTCTTCCCCCCCCCTCAAATTAACCGTCGGACCTTGGGTGAATCCATTCCCGATCTGCATTTCGGGAATTTCGGGAACTTGGGGGCCTGCATTTCGGGAATTTTCGGGAATTTCGAAAACTACATTTCGGGAATTTTCGGGAACTGCATTTCGGGAATTTTCGGGAACTCTGCATTTTCGTTTCGATTTTCGGGACCTGCATTTCGGAAAATTTTCGGGGAAAAAATCCCGGGACTTGCCTATCGGGAATATCGGGACCGACATTTCGGGAATTTTCGGGAATCGCGCGCCGAGGTCCACCCGTTCAGAGCCGGCGTCGGGAGCGTCGGGCGTGCAGAGGCGACGGCGGATACGTATTCCGCGTCCGTCCGACTCCCTGGCAGCGCCTGGCTCAAGTCGGACGGTCACCGGATGCGAAGGTGCCTGACCTCTCATGCCGGGTCAACGACCTCTTTTGTACATGTTTTGGTAAATATTTGTATTTTTTTTGGGGGGAAAGGGGTTCTGGTTGAGAGGAGGGATTATTTTTTTCTTATATTCGTGTGGTTTTTTTTTTTTTTTTTTAATGTCTTCAGTACGAAAGCAGAACCTTCTTTTAAGGGATCTCTCATCATCTCTCTCTCTCATCTTCTCTTTCTCTTTCTCTTCTCTCTCTTCTCTCTCTCTCTCTCTCTCTCTCTCTCTCTCTCTCTCTCTCTCTCTCTCTCTCTCTCTCTCTCTCTCTCTCTCTCTCTCTCTCTCTCTCTCTCTCTCTCTCTCTCTCTCTCTCTCTCTCTCTCTCTCTCTCTCTCTCTCTCTCTCTCTCTCTCTCTCTCTCTCTCTCTTCTCTCTCTCTCTCTCTCTCTCTCTCTCTCTCTCTCTCTCTCTCTCTCTCTCTCTCTCTCTCTTCTCCCTCTCCTCTCTCTCTCTCTCTCTCTCTCTTCTCTCTTCTCTCCCTTCTCTCTCTCTCTCTCTCTCTCTCCCCCCCTCCCTCTCCCTCTTTCCCCTTTCCCTCTCCCCCCTTTCCCTCTCCCCACCCCCCTCTCCCTCTCTCCCCTCTCCCCCCTTCCCCTCTCCCCTCCCTCTCTCTCTCTCTCTCTCTCTCTCTCTCTCTCTCTCTCTCTCTCTCTCTCTCTCTCTCTCTCTCTCTCTCTCTCTCTCTCTCTCTCTTCTCTCTCTCTCCTTCTCTCTCTCTCTCTCTCTCTCCCCTTTCCCCTCTCCCCCCCTTTCCCCTCTCCTCCCCTTTCCCCTCTCCCCCCTTTTCCCCTTTCTCTCCCCTCACCCTCTCTCTCTCTCTCTCTCTCCTCTCTCTCTCTCCTCTCTCTCTCTCTCTCTCTCTCTCTCTCTCTCTCTCTCTCTCTCTCTCTCTCTCTCTCTCTCTCTCTCTCCTCTTCTCACTCTTCCCCCCCCTCTCTCCTCTCTCTTTCTTTCTTTCTTTCTGTTGATTCTACGCACCGGAATCAGGACACAAACAGACGAGATCTCAAGAGCGCCAGTCTGCGCGCCTTCGCTGGTGCCCGTCTCTGCGTCTCCGTCGGTTCCTTCCTCCGTAAACGAGGGGAAGGAACGCATGAAAGGAATAATGACTTTAATGAAAGGAATAATTAAATAATAGTAATGAAAGTAAGGAGTAATGAAATAAGTAAATGAAGTAAGGAGTAATGAAAGGAATAGTGACGTTCTGTTAACGGAACGAGCGCTTCTGGTCCTTCCTCCGTAGAATGAGGGAGGAAGGAAACGCGAAAATAATAATGAAAAGGAATAATGACGTGAGGGAGGAAGGAAACGAGATGAAAGGAATAATGACGTTCTGTTAACGGAACGAAGCGCTTCTGGTCCTTCCTCCGTAGAACGAGGGAGGAAGGAAACGCGAATAATAATAATGAAAAGGAGAATGACGTTTCTGTTAACGGACCGAGCGCTTCTGGTTCCCGTTGGCGTCTTGGAGGGAAGGCGGGACTGCAGGCGGTTCGGGGGCCTCGCTGTCCCGCGCCTTAGGGGACTACGAGGGCCGACGGAGGTGTTAGGGGAAGGGGGGGGGGCTGGAGTTTGGGGGGATGGCGGGTCGTTGGTCAGGTCTTTTTTTTTTTTTTTTTCTTTTTCTTCTTTTCTGTTTGTCTGTCTGTCTGTCTGTCTGTCTTTCTCTTTCTCTCCTACTCTATTTTTTTTCTCTCCTGTCTGTCTTTCTCTTTCTCTTTCTCTTCTTTCTTTCTTCTCTCTCTCTCTCTCTCTCTCTCTCTCTCTCTCTCTCTCTCTCTCTCTCTCTCTCTCTCTCTCTCTTCTCTCTCTCTCTCTCTCTCTCTCTACTCTCTCTCTCTCTCTGCAGCGTAATGTTTGTATTCTATTCTTTTACGGTAGGGTTTACGAGTTTTATTTATGTACATCTCTATTCATTTATTTGGGATACATCTATTCCTTTTCTTTTTTTATTTATTTATTTTATATATTTATTTTTTCCATCCGTTTTCGTCTCTTTCGCCAAGCAAGTGGATGAGAGAATCGCTTCCTGACCTTCGACAAAGTGATCAGTTATGCAAGCTAAGTGCAACAAGAGGTTATCAACCCCTTTGTATGGTCCAATCTGTAATGGCCGCATAACATCGAAGAAGGTGAGCCTAAGAAGAGGAAATAAAAGAGAGAAATAGAAGGAAATGGATAGAAAAAAAAATGATCGTAAAAAAAGCAAGACGTTTGAGTCACAGCCTAAGATGAGGAAATAAGAGAGAAAACAGAAGGAAATCGATTTAAAAAATTATTGTAAAAAAAAGACGTAATTCACATCTTCCGGAGGTAGGTCCTAAGACGGGGAAATAAAAACAGAAATAAGAGGAAATCGATGCAAAAAAAATCGTATTAAGAAGGAAAAAAAAAAACGTTTGAATTCACAAGGCTCCGGTTGAGGTACCTGTCGGATTTGAACGGAAATATAACCTGTCGTAATTTATCTGTGTGGCTGAAGACGGAACATGCACCCGCGGTTTGTCTCTAAAACGTGAGCTAATTTTAAATATCCGCCTTCTCTCTCCCCTCTCCCATCCCCCATCTTACCTCCCAACCCCTCCTCTCCCTTCTCCCCTCCCACAGCATCTACCTCCACCTTTCACCCTATCTACCTCTTCCTCTCCACCCTATCTTACCTCCCCCCCATCCCCCCTGCATCTACCTCCCCTTCCCCTTCCCCATATATACCCCCCCTCCCCTCCTCCCCTCTCCCCTCCCCTCCCTATTCCCATCTACCTCCTACCTCCCCTCCCTCCCCTCCCATGGACATGGTGTGTTCGATCCATAGAGTTCTGTCCATTTCTTCAATCCCCCCCCCCCACACACACACACCGTGTTTCAGTCGAGATGAATATTCTCTTTTCCTCTCTCTCTCTCTCTCTCTCTCTCTCTCTCTCTCTCTCTCTCTCTCTCTCTCTCTCTCTCTCTCTCTCTCTCTCTCCTCTCCTTTCTTTCTTTCTCTCTCTCCCTCTCATCTCCCCCTCTCCTCTCTCTTCTCTCTCTCTCTCTCTTCTTCTCTCTCTCTCTCTCTCTCTCTGTTCTTTTCTTCTCTCTCTCCCTCTCCATCCTCCCCCACTCTCCCTCTCTTCCTCTCTCTCTCTCTCTCCTCTTTCTCTCTCTCCCTCCATCTCCCCCTCTCCTTCTCTTCCTCTCTCTCACCCAGCATCTCTTTCCCTCCCCGGTGTCGCATCTCGCACACGCAGGGATGCTGAGATGGGAAGATGCGATATCGAAGGTTGCGACGTAATTGCGAAAGGACGGAGCGCTGGTTATGGGAATGTCAAGGCACGTGGTTTGGCGTAACCCACATTTCACCTGGCTGCTGGCTGTGTGCTAATGTATTTGTGTGGGGGTTATAGGTAAGGTAGGGGGAGGGGAAGGTGTAAATGTGGGTTGGGGGTGGAGGGGGGAGATAATAGTTGGGGGAAGGAAGGGTTTGTTTTGTAGTGTAGTGGGGTGGGGGGAGGGTGGGAGAGTAGAGTGTGGTGGGTTGATTTTGGTGGGGTGAGGGAGGTTTGTTAGGGGAGGTTTTAAGTAGCGTGGTGAGGGGTTGGTGTGATTGTTGTCTCATCCATGTGTTTTGTAGGGGTTTAGGAGAGCAGTCATTATTAGTATTAACATTATTATCTACCATCATCATCCATACTCCTATTACCATACCATATCATCAATTATCACCATTTCACAATCATCATAATCATCATATAATACTAAACTAAAATTAATCGTACAGAATATTACTACCGTTTGTCATCACTGCTAACACTCGTTATACCTACCATTTGCTTTTGGACTTTTTATAATCATTCTGCATTTCCCATTTTATCGTGAAATAATATGAACAATCATCACGAGCTTCTTTGTGTATGTATGTTTATGTTTGTGTTATTTTATGTTAGTTTATGTTTAACATTGATATTCACTTACAACCGAACAACGGTATGGTTTTTGTGGACTGCACTTGTATAAACATTCCTGCATTTGCACTGGGAGTGTGGGTTAGGAGTGGGAGAACAAGGATGAGAGAGAAGGAGTGGGAGAGGGTAGAACGTGAAGAGAGAGAGACAGCAGAAGAGAGAGAGAGGACAAAAGATTCCGACATGAGAGAAATAAAAGAATGAGACGGAAAGAGAAATAAGAGACGAGAGAGCAGAGTGAGAGATGAGCAGAGAGAGAGAGAGAGAGAGTGAGAGAGAGAGAGAGAGAGAGAGAGAGAAGAGAGAGAGATGAAGTAAGAGAGACAGACAGACAGACACAGACCACAGACAGAGAAAGAGAGAAAGATACAGAGAAAAAAAGAGATAGAGAGAGAAAAAGAGAAGGGAAAAACAGAGTTGGGATAGTCAGACGAGATTAATCGCCCTGTTATGCTCCAGACGAGGGTTAAGGATCCCAAAGACAGCTGGAACAACCGGTCATGAATCCCGCGGGTGAAGGACCTCTCTTTGTAATAATAAGAAGGTCGTTTGCATGTGCGGACGTGTGTTGTGTGCGTGTGTTTGTGTGTGTGTGTGTGTGTGTGTGTGTGTGTGTTGTGCGTGTGTGCGTGTGGGGGTGGTGTTGTGGGTGAGGTGTGTTGTGTGTGTGTGTGTGCGTGTGTGCCGTGTGTGTGTGTGGTGTGTGTGTGTGTGTGTGTGTGTGTGTGTGTGTGTGTGTGTGTGTGTGTGTGTCGTGTGTGTGTGTGTGTGTGTGTGTGTGTGTGTGTGTGCTGTGTGTGTGTGTGTGTTGTGTGTGTGTGAGTGAATGAGTGAGTTAGTGTGTTTGTTTGTTGGTGTTCGTGTATGTCTGTCTGCCTGTCTTCCTATGGGGGGAGGTAGAATGGGGGAGGGGAGAGAGAGAGAAGGAATGACATAAATAATACCCGGTTAACGATATGAATGTGTGAGGGGAAACGAAGAATCGTAGTATCATGGTACTTTTATCCGTACCTGCCCTCTCGTTCATTTCTAGTAAGGCTTCGATTGTTATTTACCAACACAAGCGTCTGGCATACGGAATGAGGGAGAAAAAAAAAAAGATAACGAGGACGCTGCAACTCAACCGGGTCGTGTTGCCATACGGAGGGCGCGTTATTTGTCCGTTACGCTGGGAGAAAGGAGGGTTTATAAAACCTGAGCTTATCTTAAAAAAAAATAATAAAATATGATGAAATATATTATGGTATAACGATAACTGGTGTGTAGTTTTAGAATTATGAAGATTCGAAATAGTGAATAATAAGGATAAAGAAGAAAAAAGGAAATTGAAAAAAAATAGGGGTATCATCTTTTGATTTCATCTTATGAGGTTAGCATGATGTATTGTTTCATTATGGCGATGCACGTCATTATCCGTGTAGAGATGAGAGTCCCCCATATGAGAGACCGTCGTCTGAAATACCCGGGGAGGCGTGAGACTCCTTAGTAACAAGCGCATACCCCTCTTGTGGGTGACCGGTACAAAACACCGGTATTCTTGGGTATGTAGCCGTTTGTTGTGTGGCTGTTCGTGTGTCTGTTTCTCTGTCTCTTTCTCTTTTTCTCTCTCTTCCTCTCTGTCTCTGTCCCTTTCTCTCTCTCTCTCTCTTCTCTCTCTGTCTCTGACCCCCTCTCTGTCTCCTTCTTTCTTTTTCTTTCTCTCTCTCTTCCTCTCTCTGTCTCTGTCTGTCTCTCTCTCTCTCTCTCTCTCTCTCTCTCTCTCTCTCTCTCTCTCTCTCTCTCTCTCTCTCTCTCTCTCTTCTCTCTCTCTCTCTCTCTCTCTCTCTCTCTCTCTCTTCTCTCTCTCTCTCTCTCTCTCTCTCTCTTCTCTCTCTCTCTCTCTCTCTCTCCTCTGCTCTTTCTCCCTGCCTCTCCCACTCCCTCCCCCCTCCCCTATCCCTATCCCTCCCCCCCTCCCACTATCCCTCTCCCTTCCTCCCTCCCTCCCCCTCCCACTATCCCTCTCCCTCCCCCCTTTGTCGTGTGCGTTAACGTGTGAACGCACTTCCTTACACGATCATGGAAGCACATCTGCCGCCTTCTTATGCACCGAAGTGTCTGTTTACCTGCATGCAATTACGACTTCGACTTAGGCTACATAGTGGAGGCTGGCGGTCGAGAGAGGAACAGCTGAGATGAGTGTGTGTGAATGGTATTACGCGAGTTACGGGGCTTTCACCTGTCCGTATCCTTTCACCTGGTGAGGCGCTTGTTAAGGGCCGTAATCTGGTGACAGCTCGTTACTTGAAGGCCTTGTGTACGTGTGCAATACGCGTTTTGTGTTTGTTTGTGTTTGTGTGTTTATATATATATATATATATATATATATATATATATATATATTGTGTGTGTGTTTGTGTATGTGTGCGCGTACGTGTCTGTGTTTATATATGTGTTCGTGTCTATTTGTGTGTGTATATGTATGTATGTGTGCGTGTGTATGTTTATGTATGTGTGCGCGTGTGTGTTTATGTATGTGTTTGTGTTTATTTATGTATTTGCGTGCATGTGTGTCATGTGTTTGTTCCGTAAAGTGTCTTTGTATAAGTATGAGGATCGGCTTTGTGGTGATGCGCCATTTGTACGTATGAGATCGAACGTGGAGGAATGAAGGCCGGTTGTACAGCTGTACTTTCTTAGTATGAGATGTTTTTTTTTCTTTCTTTCTTTTCTTGTACAGCTGTACTTTCTTAGTTCGTTTTTTTTCTTTTCTTTTCTTTTGTTGTCTTTTTTGAGAATTCCGCGATGGAAGTTATGATTTCAGTGACTTGGAATGCTGATCTTTGTACAAAATTATTATAGTGATAATAACAATATTGATGATAATGATGTACAAAATTATTATAGTGATAATAACAATATTGATGGTAATGATATACAGATAATTTGGTTAGTAGGAGAGGTATTGCTCTTATTTCTAGAATAGTGGGAATATCGCTATCATTATTCTTGTTATTGCCCTCGTATAATTACTATGACACCAGTTGCTCCAAACAGTTACGTCTGCTTGCCCCTTCAGGTGCGCTGTTTTGCCATGTTGGAAGGAATTTGAGACGAAATAAGATTATATATTTTTCTACATCACATACTTTTGAACGCAGTCATCACAAAACGTCTCTTTCCCCCTTTCTATTATCTTTTTTTCTTTCTTTCTTTCCCTCTTTCGTTTTTGTTTTAACGTCACAGCAGATTTGGCGTGGAGGGGAGAAAATGAAGGAAAAGGAGAGGAAATTCTTGACTTGGCTGTACTTGTGTCCTGTGTCAGTTCGGTATGATTGTAAAAGTCTTGGTGGTCCGTGTGTGTATTATATTTTGTTCACATGTATGTACGTATTTATGTATGCGCAGTATGATTATTTGATAAGACCTTGTCGCATATGTTTCCTGTGGGAATTATAAGGAAAGAGATTAATGACAGGTATGTGATTAATATTTTTTCTTTAATATCAAAATATAGAGAATTTTGTTATTGTACCAGATGAGCAATTCTCATTTTTTCAATCCAATAAACTTTTTTTTTTTTTTTCCTTATCGCACCGGGCGACCACCACGTCAAAACACAAGTGGAATCTTATTATTCCTCTTACAAAATAAAGAAATAAAACAAGAGAAACACTACATCTTCCCCGGGCAACTTCCGCCCACAAGACCCGAAGCCTCTCAAGGAGCAGCGGCGACCGAGGCTTCGACCAACGGGGGAAGAAGCTGCCGAGCTTATGGGCGTCTCGGAAGCTGCTGCTCGGAGGAGGGGGAGGCGGGGGAGGCAGGAGTGCTGGTTGGGGTGGGGGGGAGGGGTCTTGGGCTTGTGTATGTAGGTAGAGCTTATGTATGCAGGGACACATACGTACATATAATTCGTATGTATGTACATACGTATATATATAGGTACATACATGCATTCATATATACGGACATGTATACATACATACATATACACACACACCCAGACACACACACACACACATGACACACACACACACAACACACAGAGAGAGAGAGAGAGAGAGAGAGAGAGAGAGAGAGAGAGAGAGAGAGGAGAGAGAGAGAGAGAGAGAGAGGTACATGCCATACACCATGTTCCCCACTTCCACCAAGGCAACGTCGGTGCCCGGTGGAACAAGCAGCACGACAGATAAGAGACTCGACCGGCAAGGAGGTGTTGTGGCTACCATTGTCCATACCATTGCTCGCCCTACAAGTCAGCCTACCCCCCATCCCCCCTTACCCCCTACCCACTAGCCTCGCCCACCTCGCCTGGAGATAGATAGGTCTACTGATTACGTGCTGCCCTCTGTCTACCTGTACTGTACGCACGTATTTTTATTCCTTAATTACTCGCAAACAGCTCTCTTGGCTGTCTGAAAGGCTTACTTGCGTCTGGAAGAGAGAGCAGGACGCAAACACACGCAAGTGCAGGCGCGCATGCACACGCACGCACCCACACATACACTACCCATCTATATATCTTTTCCACATTCTTAAATCATTTTTTAACTATTTTTATTCCCTGAGAAGGATATTATCTTAGTTTGACGTAAGACTATATTGATTATTTAGAACATAGTTGTAATACACTAAATTTTCCAAAAAGACGAAACAAACAGGCAAGAGAGAGGAGGTTAAGGAGGAGGTGAAGGAGAAGAAAAAGAAGAAGATGAAGGGGAAGGAGAAGAAGAAGAAGGAGAAGGAGAAAGAGAAGAAGAAAGCCTTGGACCTTGGTCGAGGGTGAACAGCAAGGCACCAAGATAACCTTACGGCACCTTCTGTTGGAAAATATGAAGGCCTAACGTCCGCTGTTAATTCAGGCAGTTTTTTCTTAAACCAAAACCGTAATTTTCCACCAGGTAAATGTAGACAGGTGGAAGGAAGGGGAGGAGAAAAGGGCACAGGTAGACCAACCCAACAGTGACAAATGTTAAAAAAAAAAGAAAAAGAGAGAGAGAGGGAAGGAAACATAAAAAAGGTGACAGTAATAGCGGTCATTTCGATGGATATGTTTATATACATGTGTTAGTTACGAAGTATATGGTCGTTTTAGTCGTCCTCTCTCTCTCTTCTCTCTCTCTCTCTCTCTCTCTCTCTCTCTCTCTCTCTCTCTCTCTCTCTCTCTCTCTCTCTCTCTCTCTCTCTCTCTCTCTCCATTTCTAATTAGATGCGTTTCCCTCCCTTTCCAAACATCCTTATTCCTACGCTTTACGTGTATTTTCTTGCAGTCCTTTTTGTATTTTGCATTTATTTGCGCTCTTCCGTCAGCATATATTCACATATGCGCAATCGCAGCCTTTTACTCAATGTTGTAGACTGAAGACAAGGTTGATTTGTCACCAGAGGACAAGGTGAATAGGGGGGGGGGTTGTAAGTGGGACACAGCAACACTATTTAAGGTCAGCACATAAAAGAAAAGTAATATTGAGTTAGTTTGTAGTGAAGAGAAGGTGGCAGGTTCGATTATTTTTTATCCTCGAGTGGTATTCAGATTGAAAAATAATCATGAAAAATATGGGTTGTTTTTATGTAAGAGTTCTTGAGGAGACCTGACCATCTAATCGAGAGATCCAGATAAAAGCGATAAAGAGAGGGAAGACAAGGGGAGTGATACGGCTGGGGAAAGGCACAAACGGACGGCCATTTGGAGAATAACAAGCAATAAACCTTGATCAAATGGTTGGATCATTACGTATTCAAATTTAGACGTATCGCCTTTCTATGTTTTCCTTTTGAATTTTGATTCTTCATATCTGTAACTGCATTCTAAGAGAGCGAAAAAGAAGAAAGAGCTAAAAATCGGGATATTTAAAACTGACGGGCAGTATGCGACGAGAATTTTCGTAAAGGGAAAGTTTTTGGAAACGAGTCGAATGCAGTTTACACTTTTTTTTTCTCCCCTTTAAGATCGGCGCCTGTGTTACGAAACTAGCACACGGAATTGGAGAGTTGTTCCGTCTTTTATTCTCGAATTTTTGATTCGCCAACAACGGCAGACTGGAGTAGAAAATAATATGAATTCGAATGAAAACTGAATGAAAACTTTACGCTCTGACATCAAGTCCATGATTCGAAAACAAAGATGGCCGTCGAGGTGGAGCAAATCGCCGGTGTTTATTGGTTAACAGAAGGTCGGCCTACATTAGCATTGCATTCATTCCCTCGAGGGGGATACGCACACATTACATTTATCTTATTGGTGGTGAATGTAACGTTCGATCTGCTATGAGAAAGCTATACCATCGTAAGAGAAGGTCGCTGCTCCAACCCACCTTGGTTATGCTCACCATGTCCTGCATAACAAAATAACGGGCCCTCTCTTTACTATCCCCCCCTCTCCTATCCCCCCTCCCTCTCCCCCCTCCCCCCTTCCCACAGGTCCTGTCGCCGACCGTTCTTCGCCACTCCTTCGCCGCCATGCCCCGTCTTGGCGTGCTAACCTGGCCTCTTACCTTCTGGCCTACTTCGAGGCCATTTCATTTCCTGGACTCCGGTTTTTTTTTTTTCAAAGGGGGTGGGGGAGGCAGATGTTATTGCTTTTGGTCTTTTGATTTCGGATCGTGTTTTTCTTCCGTGTTACGTGTACGGTTTTCTTTATATTCGAGAAAAATAAAAAGGCGATAAGAAAAATAATTTGAGAAGAGTAAATGCGAAAGCATCCCAGAACATTTTTATGTATTGTTCTTCAATAAACTTATTTTTTAAATTGATTTTTTTTCCTTTTGTAAGCCTGTGTCACTCTGAAGTTACTCAGGTTTACTATATCAATATTTTTTACCCTAAGATAATTCGTACAAACCCTAGTTTTATTCCATCGAAGCCGCCTTTCCGGTTCCTTCTCCGTTTCGCTAAGGCAACCTCCCCGACGATCAGCTTGGCCGTCCTTCCTTCTTCGCCCCTCATACCCTGACCCCCCTTTCCTACGTCCCTCGCTCCCTGCTGGCTTTCATCCAAGCGACGACCAAGCGTTGGGCAATAGATGGAGTAGATTGGTAGATTGTATGTAGCTTTCTTGTACGGAGGTCGCGTCA
>NW_020868745.1:252236-254736 GCF_003789085.1 Penaeus vannamei
TTGCGAAGCTATTCTGTTCACTCTTTGAATCCCTTCTGCATAATTTCAAAACAATTTTCTTTTCTTGTATTAACTTCCTGCGACAATTGGAATTCCAAATCCTTCCGTTCGAAATGAGACTCAACAGTGGAGTGGAGGCACCAAACAATCGACCAGAGTCCTTGTCCTGCTCGTCCTACAATTTGCTAATTAAGTCAGAGGTGTAAATAACACTTGGGGGATACATACTGAATGATGATTCAGAAGAAGCCGTGATGTGGTGTAAACTACAGTCTCTCCTGGAATCCCTTGCTTGAGCGTACTTGTGTGCCAGTGCCCTTCCTTAGAGTTTCATTTACGTTATTCGTTTTTTTTCCGTACTTTTTTCTTATCACCACCCTTCGTTGACATAGTCAATCACCAGTGAAAAACCCCTTTTCATCCCACCGTGTGGTTTTTTATCTTCTTTACCGTTCTCTTCTTGTTTCGCCTAATTAAAGCATTCATTTTGCCGTGTGTTAAATACTTGGCCTGATATATTGTGCAGCCTTAAATTTTTCTTATGCATCTGCGATATTTTTTCAATGCAGTTCTTGTACACCAGTCACTAGTGATTGTTACCTGATTTCCCCTACTAATTCTACCAAGGAGCTCATGGTTACTTGCCTTTCATAACGTTCCCAAAACAGCTTTTGATCTATTCTTGGTAAAACTTCACTCCCTTTAGTGCTGCACTAATTGACCCACCCAAGTAAGCTGCTTGCTTTGCATTGCTTATAATATCCTAAATCCTCACTGAATTGCTGGATGCCACCCCCACCTCTTCCATTTTATTTGCAAAGTCTGTAATGCCCTTGGCTTTCCTTATTGCCCCCAACACTTAGTCAGAATTTTATTTACTTGCCAACAGATGCGCATAAAAACTGTTTGTGTCCAGCTTGTAATGGGGTTAAAGCCCATTTTAAACATCCATATGGTATTAAGATACATTAACTGATATAGTCCATCAATTTTTTTTTTTTCGTATAGTGCATAGATCATTAATGCAGCACCTGTAGGTTACCTAGACAAATCCCTTTACCCATGCCCTTTTAGATTATTGGAAGTGTTTCTTTGATAAATCAATTGCAATAATGAATCTTGTGATTTATATATATATAAAACACATACCACACCACACCACACACACACACACACACACACACACACACACACACACACACACACACACACACACACACACACCAACACACACCAGCATCACCACACACACACACACAACACACCACACACAATGAAATATAGTAAACGAGCTAAAGAAATTAGAATTGGTAATTAAGACCCTCTTTTAAAAAACATACACGCATTTAACCAACTAGTGGTCTACTAATTTTTTTATGTCATATCTTTCTCTTACTTTCTAAACGTCTTTTTCAGATCTTCTCTTACAGGAACTCTTAGACGACTTCACATCTGGAGGCTTTAACCTGGACCTCATGGATGATGACGGGCCAGCATTCACAAGTGACCCGGTCTTCTCTTCGCCTCAGGTCTCATCTCCGAATTCCTCCCATCATTCATTCGATGATGCTCTTACTCCAGACTCCATGGACATCGTTGCGTGATCTTGTGCTTTAAGAGCAGTGAAAAACATGCATATCTCTCATTAAAACGTTTATTTGTTTTAAGCCAGCTTAGAATATACAAGGAAAAAAATATTACTGTTTGAAGTCACATATTTCTCACGTTATGTTCAGCACTGTAACCATTAAACATAACCATTAACCTGTATTCAAATTTTGATTATCAAGAGAAAACACACATACACACAGAAACTTCTTTCAGTAACTCTCTGTTTCTCCCAATTCTGCTCTTTTGAAATCTGCGATAAGTTTGTTAATTGTATTGTTATCTTATAAAAATGTTGTACCTCAAAGGTTCATAGAGATGTAAAATTTTGTTGATATCCTGTAATTGTTGATCTAAATTTGTATAATACCAAAAAACTACTGAACCTTCAACTCCCCAGCTTAATGGCTGGTCAAGCTGCAGAGGCTTTTTTATGACCTTTTTCTAAGACATTTCTCAGTCTGTACTGATTGGTAAATTCCGATGTTTAGATCAAAAAGATTATTCAGTTCTTTTAAGAAGTATTGGTGTACTTATCGAAATTGCTGTGTACCTCTTAGAAGAATGTAACTGATAGGTACCTGACACCACTAATCCATATTACAGGTAAATATTTTTTGCTAGTAGTCCACATAATTTAATTAAAATATGATTAAGGAGAAATTACTAACTATTTTTACTTACATGAAACATTTATAGGTTTTATTTTACCTCGTTGCTAGAGTGTACAGTTTGTTCCTCTGGCAGTTTTGAAGATTTGATATTTTGATAAAGCAGTCAGCAGGAGCATTTAATGATCTTATTTAGCACTTTAAACATGATTTCACTTGCACCTTAATTATTTTCTCAACAACTTTTAGAACAGTTTTTTTCTATGTTGCTGGCTACATTG
>NW_020868745.1:259736-282236 GCF_003789085.1 Penaeus vannamei
TAATTGGAAGCAAAACTAAGAAAAAAAAGAGAATTGCAATGAATAAAGGCATAGAGGCTGAGTTTAGCACGGAAGTTGCCAACTAGGATTTTCATCAAGACTAGAGTGGAGAAGCCTGTTTCAAACTACCTTGGGCCGTTCACACAAATCCACACATAGGGAAATTCCACCCACTCAAAACCATGTGGAGGGAAATGCCCGCCCGCGCCAAAAAATAGCGGTAGGGGGAAAGTCTAGCCAAGGAGAAGTCCCACTGTTTATCAACAAGCATGAGATGATACGCAAAATATCGAAAGCCAAAATAAGTAGAAAATAACCAATAATCTGTGACCAATGTTTAATTTTTGTGTTTTCTTTTCTTTTCTTTTTCCTTTTTTTGCAATGCTCTCTTCTCTCCCTTTTCCTTGTTTAAATCATTATTTGGTATTTATTAAAAGGCAACCCAAACTAAGTTCGTGATCGAGCTAATTGAATTTGTGATTTAGCATCAGCAAAGGTACTAGTAAAATAAAAGGACAATATTTTTTATTCAAAGATGCGCCGGACAATGTAAAGGATAACATATCTTATCAGTATCATCTACCGATTATTTTCCAGAAACACGGATTAATAACAAGGAAAAGTTCTCTAATTTGAAAACACTCAGGTCAAAATACAGAATAATAGAACCCTTAGAACAACGATTCCGCACTTGGCGTTGACAGTACACCTGGAGGGCGAGCCACACAATTATTAAAGGTACCGCTTCAGGAGAAAAGATCAGAGATATAGTAAAGGAAAAAGGTTCAGGCCACAACAAACCTTTTAGCCAGGTGTAGAGTATACCTTGCGGTACCTGCGACAAGGTATACACAGAGGATACAGGACAAGGACTCCACGGACACAGAATCAAATTATTCGATGACTTAAAGAAGCGATAAGATGCACCTGATGATGGTCATTATGGACATCCTTGGTACACTCAAGATGTGAGTTAGAGTAAAATATATTTGTTACAAAAAAATACAGTACAATAAAGGTACATTACAGTAAATGCAATGCTAATGCTTAAAACAACGAGAAGATGTAGAAGGCCAATTAGCATTGTCTTTCGTTGGGATCACACTTGCTCGTGTTTCGCGGGTGACGTGTGTTTTCCAAGGGGATAACGTGCCCTTTCGAGGTCATAGGTCACTTAGGTCGGCTTCTATACAGACAGCAACATTATCGATTATAAGTGGGGTGAATTCGGTACACTGGTTCTGGTTTGCCTAACCGGGAGTTTAGCAATATTTACCATTTCAGTCACAGTAATCTTTTAAGAACTGCCATTCTGACTTAAATACATTTGACATTCTGACTGACCACCTGCCAATGCAACCACAACGAGTCGAAGTAGATGAACTCATACAAGAAAAAGTGTTATCTATTATTCTATATTATATATATATATATAATATTATATATATATAATATTATAAAGTATGTGTCTGTTGTGTGTGTTGTGTGTGTGTGTTGTGTTGTGTGTGTTGTATGTATGTGTGTGTTGTGTGTGTGTGCCAAAATGAGAATAGATGAACTCGTACAAGAAAAAGTGTCACCCAAATACGCTTGTTCGTTACTTTCCCATTTTCATTAAGAGAATAATACAGTCCATGTCATTGAAAATAAAAGACAACAAATTGGAAGAATATAAGGATACACGGTGATAACTTCTTCATAACTTCTAAGCCAGGTTTCATGATACTCTTGCCTCGAAAACCTCGCAAATTCCTCATGGTTGAAGTGGCCATTAGTAGGCATTCAGTCCTCGAACTTCCGGTTACAGGACTCTGCTATGGAACCGGAACTAACATTATATAACGAGAGGACCCGGATGTATACGAGTTTGAAAACAAGTCCCAAATATAAGATATCATGAACTGGAGAAAACTTCAGCGCGACTCAGTTCAATTCTCAATTCAAAATACGGTTGTAAGTGACTGGGTAATGCAATTTGTGAAGTCAGAACGTCGTGTACTTCTCGCAGACAGCCTAAAGGAGCTGACACGTAGAGCCTTGACAACACAACAGGTTTTCAACTAACTGCAATTAACATGGACACCAAAATCTCCGTCGGCAGTAAGTAACGATTTTGATAAACTTTTATAATCGTAGAATTGTATGTCTGTGTCATAAAAATATCAAAAGAAGACTTTATAGAGCAGTACCTTATTGGTTTTAACTCTAGTGTTTAAATTTCTTTATTTTTAGAAATATATTCATCCACGTGTTGCTCAAGGTTTAGACTATATAATATTTATATATTAATATATAATATTAATTTATATCAATATATAACACACACAGAAAGATGAAAACATAAACAATGTGTTACTGTACAGTATAAATACTGAAGTGGGCAGCCTCTATTTTTGTTACATTTGGGGCCCCCCCCCCCAGATTTTGTTGTTACCCCCTGTGCCCCCACCAGAAAATTCTCTGGACCCTGATAATAGTGTAAAAAACTACAGAAGAGAGTAAACACCACAATATTTCGTACGAGCAGTAAGAGTTTTGGAACAAACAAAAAATAATGTATGTAACAATAAATGCGGGTGTTCTTTCGCTTTTCAACTGAAGAACAGGTAAAGTCCTTGGACACCGTGTGTAAAACAACTGTTTTATTTTCTCCGCACACACATTACACCAGGTAATGGTAAACTTGTCATGAAACTCACAACGCTACCATGGTGTGTTTTTTTTAGAAAGAAATGTCACCTACTTACGTAAGTCTAGCTAACAAAGAGTGAGAATTGTATATGTGTTTATTTGACTGCAATAAAGTTATAAAATTTAAATACGTTTCAGTGTTTATGTGTTTCGGATTCGCAAAAGTTTGGGGTTATATATATGACGATGATAAAGATAATGATAGTAATAATTATTATCATCATAACGATGATAATCATAACAATAATAATAATCATAATAATTATAGTAATACTGATAGTGATGGTAGCAATAATTATATGAATGTGTAAAGAATAATCAGTAAGTGATAATATAAATAACATAATCATTAATAATGATATAAGTCATAATAACAATATGATCAATGATAATGAATAATAATTATATGTAATCACTGATAATAATTGAAATGATCAAATGAAGGTCGAATGAATCTTATCATTGTATTGATTAGAAATATTGTTTTTTTTTATCAACGCTCATCTATTGTTATTATAATTATTTAATCATCTTGCATTGATATTAATAAATGTTTGCTGTCAAATAATTTCTAAATTACCAGCGTATTTTCAATGATTACTTATAAATATTTTTTATTAGGTATTTAAAGACAACCATTCATTTTATTAAGTCAACCGTCTCAATGTTCTTATGCTAGCCTCCCTATTAAACAAATCAATTCGCCGAATATTATCACTATCAAGAGCTGCTTTTCTAGTCAATTTACTAACCACCATCTGGTTATAATAGAAAGGTCAGATGACAACAATAATATTACTACAATACTACTAACTATACTAAAACAATAATATAGTAATGATAATAACACAATATCAGTAATAATTATTTATTATTATATATCCTTCAACATTGATCTCAGATAATAATGATAATATGATGATGACTTGTAATAATATGATTATTACTACTACTATTGTCGCTGATATTAGTATTAATGATATCAAGCTCCTTTCCACCAAGGAGTTCTCTTATCAATTACTGCCATTTTCGCCATCTACTCTTCTCTCTCGCCTTCCTTATAATCTGTCAATATAGTGAAATCGCAAGCTGCGTCTTTATTCACGTTGACACTAGAACCACCAGGCATCAAGTAAAAATGGATTTATTTTTGTTTGATGTTTGATAAAAAAAAAACAAAAACAAGTTTAATCGTGTTTGGGCCGTTTGTGTATTCAGTGAATCCGCATTCCAATCCAAGGAAAACGCGCTATTCCACACGTACTCGTATATAACGATATTATGATATACATATCTTTAAAGTTTATACAAGTACATTGTTTTCGTGTTGTCGATATCAAGATGTCAATGTAAGATAACCTTTAATTTAAGAGAAAAGAATATGATGGCCAGTTTACGGAGGGACAGGAGCGGGTGCGGGATAGACAGGCATCCACGAACGTAAACATTGCTTACGCAACACACTGACGTCAAGGTGATCAAAAGTCTTGCATACATACACCAAAATATTCCTACAATAATTTTAAACGTAACACGAGGAGAAAGACGACCTATGGAAAGAGTCCAGGGGATGTAGACAATAAAAGTCTAAAACTCTATAAAAGAAGAAAGAAAGGAAGAGAGAAGACACCGAGGTAAGAATTTATGGAAAGGTAACTTACGAAACCTCTTTTCGTAGTCTAGTGTGCAACGACGCAGCAAGAAGCTGAAGTCTGGACGAGGAGGAGGAATGTTGATAATAACAATAAGACTTGATGAGGAAGAGAGAGAAGAATAAGAAGACCTTAGATAATCATTACCTTGTTCTTGAGTGCATTCACATGCTGGAAGCAAAATAACACCGAGCCTAGATACACAGGTTCTCCCAATTGCAAGCTGTCTTTGTACAGGTAAAGTGATCTTTTATCTTCTCAGTTCTTTATACTTACATATATAAGATAATATGCAGCAAAAAATATGTTGTTGTTTTGGTTAGTTATCAGGATTTTCACCGTAACAATGGGATAGGTTTGGATGCAAGTACCTTGAGTAATTGTCCTTAATAAAAATGCCATAGGTAAGATGCCTCTGTGCCTTGCATTCTGGCAATTGCCAACAAACATTTGCCACCATTGTTCAGCACAGACTAGTTCCATGTTTCTTAAAAAATTGTGGAAAAGTTTTAAATCTTTGTCTTACTTTTGTCTATAGTGGAGGCTTCAGTTCCTTTCCTAGAGCTCAAAGGGTGGAGGCAGCAGTGTCACTGGAATTAGCCACACGGGTATCAATTCATGGAGTGATTGTGACCTTGTCTCTACTTTGTAGAATTGATTAATTTTGAATAATTCTCCCTGTGTGCTGTGTTTTAATGCATGTTACATAATTATACTTTATTAGTAAGCAAGGAATATCTGATAATATACTTATAAATATTCATAGTTTTGCAGTTCACAGAAGAAAATCATAACATGTATTAAGATATACAACATGGCCTAGTAGTTATACAATGCATAGCATCATTTGAAAGCAAAATTACCATTGTCACCTTGGTAGTAAGCAAGTAGAAATAGCAACTGTATAGTGAAGATAAGAAGTAGGATCTAAATTGATATAGACCACAGAGAGATGGAGAAAGCAAAAAAAAAGTATGAAAGTCAAGGATATGATATATTACTTTGTTGAAAAGGTTAGACCCCAGAAAGTTATGTCATCCATACATGAGAGGAAAGAAAACAGACAAACCAAAAAGAAAAGAAAGAAAAAAAGGAAGGAAAGAAGGAAATAATAATTCAAAGTAAACATAAAGAATAAGGAATCATATGTCCCTGGAGGAGTGAAAAAAAATGGATTACAGATATTTCCTGATAGGTTAAAACTGCCCTTATGGCCTTGCTGAATTCCTCATGCTCATTCTCTATGGTCAGAGTGGTATTTTCTATCATTATGCACGTCTTTCTCCAATCCAAAATCCTAAATCTTGGTATATAAGCCACATTCCTAATTTAATGTAAAAAGAAAGGAAAAATAGATAGTTTCCTTAATTTTAGGAAAAGTAAAATTAAAATATTTGTAATTTTTAGTGCTTATAATATAGCATGACAGTCAGTATACATATTGATTTTGTTACACTTTTTGTTGTTAAGTACTAGATTGACTGAATTTCAATATGTACTTGTAGGTATAAACAATATCTCATTTTGAATATAGACTGTTTTTTCTCTCTTTTTCAGATTTGACTTCAGAAAAGATTACTGAGTTTGGCTGCAATATATTGAAATGAATAATTCATTGGTTATAAGAAAGCAGTACAGAAGGATATTTTCGGAAGTGACAAGACTGTGCTCGCAATATGCCTTTGTTCCGAAACACCACCCATGTGAAAATTGGGCTGTGGATCAAATGCAAGAGTTTGTTGACAATCACAGAAAGATATTTGTACTAACAGGAGCAGGTATATCAACAGAGAGTGGTATTCCAGATTACCGCTCAGAAGGTGTTGGTCTTTATGCTACAAGTAATAAACGTCCAGTGCAGTTTAAGGTGAGGAAAAGGTGCATGAGGTGGGATGTATTAAATTTGTGTATAAGATGAAAACATTGATTATTTTTCATTTGACACGTGATTCTTTTCTCTATTGAGACAGTGAGGTCTTTGAATTTGAAATATGTGTATAGATTGGTTTATGATATTTTGTTGTTATTATAAGTAAAGTAACAACTGTTTCTTTCACAGACATTCATGGATTCAGCAAAAGCTAGACAAAGCTACTGGGCAAGAAATTACATAGGTTGGCCGAGGTTCTCCACTTTCCAGCCTAATATTACTCATCTGACACTTGCTGAATGGGAGAAAAAAGGGAAAATTCAGTGTGTTGTGACCCAGAATGTTGATCGCTTGCACCACAAAGCTGGGAGTACAAAAGTTCATGAATTACATGGTAAGATGGTAAATCATTCAAAAGATAATACTAAAGATATGTTTGATTCCATTAGTTTTAAGAATGACCACAGTCTTATACTGTTTGCATCAGTTTAAGTAAAGTAACTAACCTCTCGGCTCTCTCTATCACTCCAGGTACAGCTTTTAATGTTATATGTATGTCTTGCTCAAAGATGGTGGACCGACACAGCTTCCAAAGCAGGCTACGGATCTTAAACCCCCACATGTCCTCCCACTCATCTGAAATACGGCCAGATGGTGATGTAGAGCTTACAGAGGTATGCTCTTTTATTTCATTATTATTATGAACAGTTTTTATGAGCCATGAGTGTTGGATAATTAATCTCTTTTCATAGGTGATTCTAGTATATGTTTTTCCAAGATTTCAGTATATAAAGTAGTTGGTGATGAGATTAGATTTTGCATGTTGAAAATGACATCAGCATTTGATATGTACTGATGTTTACTTTTGGATTAAAAAGCTAAAATAATTATAAGATAGCATTGTAAGAAGAAGGATGTAAGCTTGTGTGAATTATACATGCAGTGATATACATAGATAAGGAGACAAGAAAGTGGCACCTATGCATTATTTTCTACATCATGATAGAGTACCTATGCATTTTTTTGTGTTTGTTTCAATATTTAATGAAAGTTATACAAATGATACAAATGAGAAGGTAGTGATGATAAGTAAATACATGTATAACAATCTTTTTCTTTTCAAGGAGGAAGTTAACCAGTTTCAAGTACCACCATGCAAACACTGTGGCGGCATCATGAAGCCATATATTGTCTTTTTTGGAGATAATGTTCCCAAGGATCGTGTTGAGAGAGTGAAGCAAGAACTCAGTGAAAGTGATGGCCTGCTAGTGTTGGGCTCCTCCTTATTTGTTTACTCAGGGTATAGGTAAGACTTCAGCTTATTGAGACTGTAAATTCAGTCTATGCTAAGTATATAGCAGATTTCAGTTTTATTGGTACTTTTGGTAGTTATAAATTTGACTGAAAACAATAGTCTGAGCTATTAAAGATAAGTTTTTCTTTCTTTCTTTTTGAGCATCTTTTCTTTTTTGAGCATCAGATTAAGATTACATCATGAGCTGTGTACTACATTTAGCATGCAAAAAATCATTATAAGAAAGGGCAGCCAAATTGAAATAAGTTTTCTTTTTTACAGGTTTATTCTACAGGCTGTAGATATGGGGATACCACTTTGTGCAGTAAATATTGGTACTACCCGAGCTGACAAGCACTTAGATTTCAGAATAAGTGCGCGTTGTGGAGAGGTGCTTCCACAGATTGTTGTTTAGCAACAAGTATTTTAGACATTGTCAGTTTTAATTAATATATTGTTATATGTTTTAATCTTTTGGAATTTAGTTGTTTATTAAATGAAGAAAGGTTATGAATGTTTATTTTTTATTGGTGTATCAAAACAATGATTGAATATTTTTTGAAAGACTTTTGTAAATATTGTCATATGTACAAACTTCAAAGTAAAGAAAATTATTGTTATGAGAGAAATTGAATTTCTGTCTATCTGTTTATCTCTCTATCAGTTTGTATGTTTGAATATTTATATATTTATTTATCAATGAGATGATTCTTTGCATCTTGGAACAAAGCTCAACAAAGTCAATCCATTAGCGCTATGATGCAGTCATATGTAGCATTCATTCATTCATGCCTACATGCCATTGCCATTGAAGTGCATTTGATGCCCGAAACAAGACCTGACATTGGTGCTCTATATTTCCCCCCAAGGTTGCCATCCTTTCGTTGGTTTCCCCTCAAACTATTTTGATAGTGCCCCTTCGGCATGTCTCAGGTAGATGACATTGTAGGATGCATAGACCCCAAATCTGGCTGATTAGGTGTAACAAATTAGAGCAAGAGCAATGTAGATTTGATGCTTACATTGCTGACACAGACACATTTACGTGATACACATACACAAGCACCCTTTCATGTGCAAATACACATGAAAAACACACATGAACTTGTGCACACAAAATTATACATCTGTATTTGTAGGTGTATTATTGAATGTGGACAATAGCTGTTATGATTTAACAAATTTTATATTTACATGTACTATTTATTTACTGTATTGAGAGCTAACATTGAAAATTCTAATTATTTATTCAATTTCTGAGTATTCAGAATTTGTTATTAGTGTATATTGGCAATTACACTAAACTATAATTATTTTTTTGTAGTCAAGAAAAAAAAAACAACAGATTACACTGTGTAACATATCTACATTTTAAATTAAACTGTGAGATAAGTCTTTGTATCACTGACCTATCTGATATTATAGTCCAAAGGTTGTTTAATGAATTTTTGAAATTTTTGTCAAATAAAACTCCTTTATTCTGGTGTTTCCTATATTTATTTTCCCGTAAGAAATGGTGTAAATATACAGAACTGCTATAATTTTGGAAGCCATAAATTAGGATGTTTTGAATGAATTAAGGCAGCACTGATAATAATGATGACAATGCTAAAAGTAATAGTAAGAAAAAATACCAGTAATTGTAGTAATGATGATATTTGGTGATTCAGTCATAGTAATGATAATGATAATAATGATGGTTTTGATGATAACATTATCAATGATAATTGATAACGACAATAATAATTATGTTTATAATGAGGATAACACTAGCAATGACAATTGATGATGATAATGATAGGATTAGTGGTAATAATGATAATTACAGTGGTGATAACAATAATAATGAAGATAAAAGTAATGACAAAAATGATCATCATTATGATGTAAATACTACTATTAATATTGATAATTATAGAATAATGATAATAATGATTATGATAATAAAAACGGAAATAGTGGTAACGATCATAATAATAACAATTGCAATAAAATGGAGATAATAATCATATTAATGATAACCATAATCATAATGATGCAAATAATGATAATGATAAAAGTAGTATTAATAATAATAATGACAATGACAACAATGATAATAAAGAAATTAGTAATAGTTATGATAAAAAAGATAATAATGATGAAAAACAATGATAATGAAGATGATAACAATGATGATAGTGACTATAACAATAATAATAATGATAATGATAGTGATAATAGTTATGTCTGTGATAAGGACAATAATAATGATAGTGATGATCATAACAGTGATAGTGATAAAAAAATATGATATGATGAATGATAATAGTAAAGATGATAATGATGATAATAATAATAATGATAATAATAATAATAATAATAATAATAATAATAATAATAATAATAATAATAATAATAATATAATAATAATAATAATAAATAATAATAATAATAATTGATAATGATAATGATAATAATGATAATGATAATAATGATAATAAAATAATAATAATAATAATAATAAATATAATATAATAATAATAATAATAATAATAATAATAATAATAATAATAATAATAATATAATAATAATAATAATAATAATAATAATAATAATATAATAATAATAATAATAATAATAATAATAATAATAATAATAATAATAATAATAATAATAATAATATAATAATGATAATAAAATAATAATAATAATAATAATAATAATGATAATAATAATAATAATAATAATGATAATAATAATAATAATAATAATAATAATAATAATAATAATAATAATAATAATAATAATAATAATAATAATAATAATAATAATAATAATAATAATAATAATAATAATAATAATAATAATAATAATAATAATAATAATATAATAATATGATAATGATAATGATGATAATGATAATGATAATAATAATCATCGTTATTCCTATTGCTATTACTACCATTATTACCATTAACAATCCACCTCCTCTTCAACAACAAATTCCCTAGAAGGTATTCATTAAAAGTCCTTCTTCGTTAGTGAGTGTTCGTTAGCGCAGATTCCATAGAAGAAGGTGTTCGCTAAAAGTCTTTCTTCGCTAGCGGCTGTTCGTTAGCGCAGTCGGAGCCGCTGTAGTGTCATCACTGGACCGAAACGTCAACAAAGTCCCCCTTTTCACCCTCTTTGGGACTGGAACAAGATGAGTGTCGTTCAGGCAGTGAAGAATTACGTGAACAAGATGATATCCGAGAGCGAGCCGGGTTATAAGATCATGCTGATGGATAAAGAGACGGTGAGGAGGGAGATAAAGCGGTGAATTATGAGAGGAAGGAGATCGGGAGGGTCAGGGGGTGGGTGGAACGAGTAGGAATTATGATGTTTATTTTGGTGTTGCTGATTGTAGAGTGAGGGTTGTGCCTTTAAAACTGGATTATGGGTATCGAGGTGTAGGAATATAGGGGTATTTATGGGTATTTATTGTAGACTATTGTAGGGGAGATAAGGAAGACGGGATACTGGATAGTAACGGGCCTGGGAAATAAAGCTAATGATTATTGATTAGCATATACTTCATGTAGAGGTATTATTGTTTTTAGTATTATTGGGAGGCACTCTAGATTTACTGCTGTTGGTAGGGCTTTAAAAAGGGTGAAAATTGTGGGAGTTTTGTTCCTAGGATAATTTCTGTGGGATTGTAGTCTTCAGAAAAAAAAATAAGTAAAAGAAGGGATACGAAATTAAAAAGAAGGCTTTGTATTTTTTTTCAGATAATCAAAACTTTTATTATTTGAAGATGGGTGTCTTTGTCTTAAGATGGCAAGAAATTTATTGTTTCCTGATTAAAATGTATGAATTTTACTTCGACCCTGATAAGGGAATTTTATCATTTCTAATGTTTCCAGACACAGAATTTTCCCCACACATAATTGGACAGTATTATCATAAACAGTCACTCAGTATCAGAGTCAGCAATATATAGAGAGGAAAAAAATAAACTGATATTTGAAATGATCTGTGCAAGCAGAGAATAACATAAAGGAAGAAAATATCTCATGAAAAATGCTTCATGGGAACAAAGTCCATGGTGATTAAGTAGGGCTCCCGGCTAAGTAAATACTGTAGTTGGGTGGGGGTTAAAAAGTTTTTTTTTTTCATTTGTCAATGTTTGTGGATCCCCAGGAGTACCCCCAATATTTTCGGCTTGGGTAATAGGAACTTAGTCTCACCAGGGTGCAGTCACTTCATAAACAATTGCCTTATTCAGAATAGTATTGAATAAAAAAAAGTGGTATCCAAGTTTTTCACTCTGACAAGGCAAACAGATCTGCACTTCTCATATGCTGTTCAAGATAGTCCTTAGACTAATTTCTTATTTGATTATATATTTCCAATCAAATCTCTACCTGGAGCACAGATCACGGAGGCCACAACATTACTACAGACTTAGATCTTAGATCATACAAAAAAGTGATTTCTCAATGACTGCTATATTAGTGTTCCTCTGTCTATGTGTTCTTATTTTGGATAATTGATGTAATGAATAAAGATATATGTATTATTTTAGGGGAAGTTATACTTGATGTTTATTTACTGTCTTTATCCAAGTTTGTGTTCCCTTACTTGTTCATAGAAATGGATAGGTATTGCTATACTTTCACATTATTTACTGTTATATGTATAGGTAATGTTATTGTCTTTGCTTTGATTTTTATTAATTTTTGTTGCTGTTTTACATGTACTTTTATATTTATTTTTATTTTTATATTTCATTTTTTTTTGTTTTGTTGTTGTCTGTTATTATTAACTTTAACTTTGAAATATTGAAAATGCAGTGCTACAGTTTACTCATACTGTATTTGTTATGCATTTTGAGTTGCCTTCCATTTTCTAATGTTGGAAAAATACAGTAGCAAGTGTCCACAATAGAACATTAAGAAATTATTGTGGCTTCTGTGCTTCACACACCAGCAAGCAAAGAAGCCTCTAGTATGTATATTCTGGCAAAATTGAGCTTGGAGTATTTTATTTCATGATAAAACAGCAAGCTCTATTTTGCCATTACAAATGTTGTGAAGGCTACTTGACCTGTAGGACTCATTTTTAGGTCTGTGATGAATCTTTTATTCTTCATTTGTGCATATCAGTTTTGCAGCTGTAATAATTCAAATCATGTACAGTATATTGAAGCATGTTACACTAATCACTTTTCTTAAATCTCTTCCACAGACATCATTTGTAAGTTTGGTCCTAGGGATGAGTGAAGTCATGAGGCAGGAAGTATACATGTTTGAGCGCCTGGACCAGACAAGCTCAGGGGAAAACATGTCATACCTGAAGTGCCTAGTTTACGTCCGACCTACACAGGACAATATCAGAGCCTTGTGTCATGAGCTGCAGAAGCCACGCTATGGAGCTTATTATATATGTAAGTAGTATTATTGGTCTATTTTTTGGGGTGGATCTAGCTTGTGCATGTGATTTTATAGTTTTATTTCATTTTTTATTCACTATTTTTTAGTTATTTTTATAATGGTTACTTTTTTTTTTTTTTTTTTCCTATTTTTTAACAGGTTTTGTCCAGTACCTTTAGGGTGTGAATTAGGTTTATTCTGCACTCTTCAGCCAGGAAATATACTTATCATATCAATAGAGTGTCAGTAGAGGGCAAAGCTGAAAAGGTTATCGAGGTGACTCGTATAAAGAATGAAAATGGTTATAGATTACTATAAGTATGTAGATAAAACATATATAAAAGTTATGTATCTGGAGGTATAAGTAGTGAAATTACATTACAGTATATGACACTACACCAGAAGGTAGTTTTGTGACTGTGTGATTGACTGCACTTATACATCTCTTTCATGCCAAAAAAAGTTATGAGAAAGAAGTTTGTTAGGTTTTCAGCAGATGAATAGGACTGACAACAAATTGTGCAGTTTACTATGATTATGGGCATTAATTATGTAGGTTTAGGGGAATTGGTTTTCTGTTTTTAGGATTGATTAAGTCTGAATTTGAATGAACAGATGATCATAGTATGATGTAGGAGAAAAGGGTTGCATCTGTCTTAATGATTAGGTTATATTATCTTTTTTAACCTGAATGAAAAAAAAAAATAGAAAACAAACCTCAAAAGTCTCAAATGATTACATCTTTACTGATACTTTTTCACCCTTAGACTTTAGCAATGTGGTCAGCAAGAGTGATGTGAAGCTCTTGGCAGAGGCCGATGAGCATGAAGTTGTGCGTGAAGTTCAAGAGCTCTATGCAGACTACCAGGCTTTGTCGCCTCATCTCTTCTCTCTCAACATGCCCATCCACTCACATGGTAAGCATGAACCCCCCTGGGTCCAAGTAAGTCCTGGGTCACTGTGGCCTCTGCTCCTTCCGAGCTCCACCAGAGGTCAAGATCCTAGTACACTTATTCTGGGAAGATAGAGCTTGGACTAATTCTGTATGGGACAGTATTACCAGGGAGGTCTACAAGATGGAGCATATCAGACTATATGTGATACAAGTTTGTTCAGGTTTGCTGGAGTGCCAAAGGTACAAAGGGCAAGATGATTGCTTTAAGCACTATGGTTATAACTCTGAGAAGTGACTATGGGCCTAACTTGACTTACTAGATATTATTTATTTACTTGATGATATTTTCTAACAGGTATGAAATGGGGCTCTGGGTGTCTGCAGCGTACTGTCCAGGGTCTTGCTGGTGTGCTGTTCAGTTTACAGCTGCTGCCCACAATCCGTTATCAGAATAACTCAGAAATGGCTCGCAGTTTAGCTGAAAATATTAGAGTAAGTTTGTTTATTTTAATTATCCTTTTTATTTAACAAGAAAAGGCTTTGTACTAGATGATGTTTCTTATATGATTTTTTTTCATATTTGATTTGTTTGACAAAGTAAAGACTTGCAGGTTATAGAAAATCCCATTTATTTTAATCCTATTTAATATGATGCAACAAATATATGAAAGATACTAGACTATATACCATAGATTTCTGCAGTAGAGGGAATGACTTTGATTCAAAGTGTTTTAAATAGTATAAGAAATAGTTCTTGAGGTATACAAACATAGTAAAAAATATCCGATGAATACAATTGATAAAATGTATGTTGTATTAGAAAGCAGTATATGAAATTCATTACACTATCTTATTTATTTTACCTTCCAGCAAACTATTGTAACAGAAGGCTCCTTGTACACAAATGTCGACACGGAAGGTAATTCTTTGTTACTCATCTTAGACCGAAGAGATGATCCAGTGACACCTCTTTTGCACCAGGTGAGTGACAATTAGTGCTATCTCCCTTTAGGACTGACTAGCCAAGTTTGTGCCGTGTATTAGATACTGCTGTTTATAGTATTCATGTTTTAGATAATATGTTTAGATTTTATATTTTAGATGTTGATTGTTTTTGGGAGGTTTTCATAGTTAATGAAGATGAACTTAAGTAGTATTAAATGTCCTAATGTTTTCTAGATTAATGATCATGGAATCACAGATGCCTTACTCTCTGTTAAAGCGAATCTCTTTCTAAAAGATAACTGTTATTTTTTTCCCCAGTGGACATACGAAGCAATGGTGCACGAGCTCTTGGGGGTGAACAATGGCAGGGTTAACCTTGCACATGTGCCTGGGGTGTCAGATGACTTGAAGGAGGTCGTCATGTCACCCACTCAAGATGACTTTTATGCTCGGGTATGTGTGCTCCTTCTATAAGGTGGATAGGGTTACAATGTTTTGTTATTAGGCCCAACAGTATATATAGTTTCATTGTACTGTGAATTATTCCTGCCAGATTTACAAAACTTTTTCTGAATATGTTATGGTACTGTCACCGACAAAAGAAATACAAAATAACAGTCATTTGATTTTCAACTAACATCATATAATAAAAATTGATGTTAGTAGCACTTTGATGTATTTGATAGACAATAAACCAAATGAAAATAAAACAGTATTCCAATACATAGGCTTATCTATGCTTAACACTGTGTATGGGTGTATGTATTGTTGTGTGCTTTATACTGTATTATTTTCTAAATTTTTTAATAGTCTATGATATGAGTTTTCTTCCTTATCTAAAGTTACAACAAGTCATAGAAAGCGACAGCCAGAACTAACGTAAGATATCACAACACTTCTCACGTTACATGTGTAAAAGAATAGACTGATTTGTTTGTGGGCATCTTGCAATACAGCAAAAATAACCAGGTGAAAGTTAGTGAGATTTTAATGAACATATCCTCCAAATAGATTTTACTCACTATACTTTGTGAAAATTGCATTATTAGAAGACTTAGAGCATTTATTTCTTTATGAGGTTTAACAGGAAAATGTCTGTAGTGTTGCATGACTCTGTGGCTTTATGAAGACATTCTATTTTAAGATGGCAGTGCAGTTTGGTTTTCTGAGTTGTCTACAATGGTAAAAGGACTGGAAACTGACTTTATAGATGAATGATAAATTATATGATTATTTTACAACAAGTGCATTGCTTTTGTTGGTGATTGTATCATGTCACTTGTATTACATTTCCTAATATAAATGTTTGTCACTTTGTGTACATATTTATGAATATACAATTCACTCACGCACACAAACACACTTGCATGCATGTACCCACCCACTACACTGCACATGCACACACACTCATGCACCCACCACTCCACATGCATACACAGCACTCACTCACTCCTCACTCACTCACGTCACTCACTCACTCACTCACTCACTCACTCACTCACTCACTCACTCACTCACTCACTCACTCACTCACTCACTCACTCACTCACTCACTCACTCACTCACTCACTCACTCACTCACTCACTCACTCACTCACTCACTCACTCACTCACTTTAGCTCATCTTCACTAATATTTCAGAGCATGTATCTGAACTATGGTGAGATTGGCCAGACTATCAAGGACCTTATGGAAGATTACCAGAAGAAACTGTCCAAGCAGCAAAAAGTGGAATCCATTAACGACATGAAGCATTTCGTCGAGAGCTATCCCCAGTTCAAGGTAAAGAGGTTTGGCTGTGAGATTGCTGTGAGAATTTGTTTATTGTTGTTTTTGTTGACTTTGCATTTATTTTCCTTTTTTTTCATTTTTTATGTTTCCTTTGTTGCTTGTTGAAATTTACAAATGTATTGAAGAGAATGGAGGAACTTGAATTTTTCTGTCAATTGTTTGTTTTGTTATTGTTGAATCTATTTATAGTGTTTTAGGTATTATTATTGTTTTTTTATTATTGCTATATTCATGATTATTGAGGATTACAATTGTAATTACAATAATTATATTAATGTAGTGATAAGTATTGTAATTATAGTAATTATAATAGTAATGATAGTAATTGTACTGCTGCTAATAGTAATGAAAATACAGATATTATTATTGATCTTGATAATATTGATGATAATGAAAATATTGATGATATTAATAACAATGACAATAACCATGATAACAATAAGGATAATGGTAATACTACTACTAGTGATAATGATGATAATGATATTGATAATGATAATGATAACAATAATAATAATGATAACAATGATGATAATGATAATGATAACAATATTGATAATGATTAAAATAAAAATAAATAACAATAACAAGGATAACAGTGAATGATAATAGAAGATAATAAAAATAATGATAATGTATTTAATAATGAAATTAATGAAATAAAGATTGTGATAAAGATAGTAAAATAATGATAATGATAAAGATGACAAATTAAAGGTGATATAAGAAATGATAAAGATATGAATAAAATTGATAAATAAAAAGATAAGAATAAAAATAATAAATATAAATAACAAATAATAAGGAATAGAAATAAAAATCGAAAATGAAAATGAAAATGAAAATGTAGATGTAAATGTTAATATAAGCAAAATGTAAATACAAACATAAAAATTTATGAAAATTAAGATAATAAGGATAAACACTGAAAATGATCAGATAGAGTTTATAATAGAGATAATAAAGATAGAGGTAAGGAAATAAAATAGAAACATAGTATTAGTAATAATAATAGTTGTTATTATTGAATTATGATGATCATAATATTCATATTAATGTTAAGGATAGTGATAATGGTATGTAATTTTAGTCTCAATGATTTATTTCTTATATGCCTTTGTCATCTATTCTTTTCCTTTTTTATGGGATGTATAAGTCTATTGAAGTTTATTATATTATGCATGAAGTTTGTTTCTCATGAATTGTTGTTGAACCTATAAGATTAAAAAGATATTTTTATGACTAAAGCTTCCAGTTGACATATGCTGTAAATCTGTGGAAATATTGTAGAAATGCTGTATATGGATGATCCATGAAGAAATAAATCTTTAATTTTGGCTCTTTTTTGCACTAGAAAATGTCAGGCACAGTGAGCAAGCATGTGACTGTAGTGGGGGAGCTGTCGAGACTGGTTGGCACTCTTGGTCTTCTCGGCATTTCTGAGTGCCAACAGGAACTCGTCTGCGGCTCAGATCACTCGGCTAATCTCCAGGTAATGCGAGTTGATTTTTTTTGCTTTCAGGTATAGCATGTTTCATATGTATATATATATTTTTTTATGCTTTTTTTGGGGGGGTCTTTTCATTGGCTGGATTGTGCAAACTTGTCATAAGATTTATGAAGAAAATTTCACCTTTTTTTGTTTTGTTTTTAATGAATTCATAATGGACATTATATGATGTTAGTTATTTGTATGTACCTTTTTTCACCTTTACTCGATATTTGGTATTTGTTTGTCATTTCTTTATTCTTTTTCGTTAAGTATGATTAAGAAAGAAAAGAGTGGCGTTTATTTTTCCATTTTCTCTTGCTTTCCAGAGGATTTACCAGCTTGTAACAGATGTGAAAGTAAGGGAGGCAGATGCAGTCGCTCTCGTCATGCTCTACGCCCTTCGCCATGAGGGTCATCCTAACAATGACGTCCGGGGGCTCATTATTGCCCTGCGCAAGAGGAATGTCGGCGATGACTACTTGAAGGTGGGTTGGATTTCAGTGTATTTGGTTTTTTATTAGGGTCTTTTTCAGTTTTTGATTTTAAAAATTATTTTGTTTATGTTCAAGAAGTAGAAAATGGATGATAGGGAAATGGATTACTTCAGAGAACAAGAAATGTGATTGATGTGTTTTGATATTATCCTATATCTTCAACAGAAGTATTGCTCAGATAAGATTATAAATTACATATATATATACACACATATATATATATATATATATATATATATATATATATATATATATATATATATATATATATATATATATATATATATATTATATATATATAATCTGTAGAAAACCAAGGTTATCTGACATCAGAACCTGTGGCAGCCCGAGATGGTTATATATGTGATTTGCTATTGTCTTTGGTTATGTAATTTTAAGGACAAAACACTACTGAAACATGACTGACTCCTCTTATTTTTAAGGATATGTTATTGATACAGTACCTTTTTGTCTTAATGGTATTTTAAGTTTGTGTGGTTTTAGGAATATTTCTAGGTGAAATATATGTTGATTTTTTTTTTTTTCTCATCTTATAGAAAAATGCTCTCAAGACTTTTACCTTGTTTTAGGTAATAAGAAGTTGTGTGTTCCATTATAGTTAAATTGTTGTTTTATTGTGAAATGAAGAGGCTCAATCAATGCAATTTGCTCACAATTTGCATTTTGTACATGAAGATGAATCAGTGGTTTAGATAATATATGTATTAGTACAATTTTGGATATAATTCTATTGTACTCTAACCCTTTTTGATAACACAATGATCTTTTAGAAATGAAAACAGATGCTCTTTGTTATATTATAGAATATGTGAATTAGATACAAAAATGCGATGCACCTTCTTTAATTTCTAGTTTTGTTCTGTGATTTTCAATGGATAAGATAGATTCTTTGGGATGTGATGGCCACATTTTTTTTTCCAAAGGATTCTGTACAATTTAATTCAACTTGTATTGTAGTTATTATCATCGTTGATGGACTACGGAGGAGCAAGGGCTCGGCAGAGTGACCTCTTTGGCACTCAGGCTCCCCAGGACGTTTCGGCTATCAAAAAGCGTCTCTTCAAGGTAAGATCTTTACCTGGTGTGGTGGATGAATTGTTTTATTTTTTATTTATTTTTATTTTTATTGTGTATGTGTAATATGCACACACACATGCACATGCACAGATGTGCAAACACTGTACACATGTTCATATACACAAGTTTCCTGATTTTATATATGTATCATAGCAATTTAGCTCTAGATTTTAACAGAGCAGACATTTTTGATTAATCAGAATTGTTAACTCACAGGGCCTTAAAGGCGTCGATAATGTGTACACACAACACAAGCCATTGGTTCTAGACACCATCTCAGAGGTAGCTAAGGGACGTCTGCGAGAGGGTGCTTATCCGTACTGTGGAAATCCCGCCCCCACTGCATCAAAGTAAGTGAATGCTGCAAAATGAGTTGGTTCTTGTTTCTTGTGGGTGGTGCTGTTATTTTTGTCAAAGGATATTGTTTTTGTACAGAAAAAAAAATGTACTGAAGTGATGGAGTTGTTTACAGGTTTGTGTTGCGAGGTGTTTAGTTTTGAGGTCTGAGTAAACTGTTGACTATGATATTTTATTCATATTCTGGGTCACTAACCCAATCCGACACCACTTCCACATAGTCAGTTGATGTTAAATTTGCTTAGGAGTCATGCCCATATTCTGCAGAAGGAACTGATATAAATTAATCAATACACATGATGAAATAAAAAAAAAAAGTACAGTATGCAGTAAGTATGATTTGCATAAACTAGATATATGAGACTGTAAATGTAGAGTGTGTGTAGAGGGGTAGAATAATACTCAAAGGAACAGCCATGGAATGTGTTCATTACCAACTGATGACATTCTATATAAGGCTTTTCTAGACTTTCTATATGGTCTTTTTCATTTTTAGTTATTATGTAATAAGATGAGATGTGTCTAATTTGAGTGAACTACTGTTTAATCACATTTTCTTTTTTTTAACCTATATTTCCAGAAAACATATGAATAGTGAGAACATTTCCAATTTTAGACATTATCATATATAGAAAAGCACATTTAGCATGAATAAATGAACATTATATCAATTTCCTAGCTGTGGAAAAGGGCTGTGGCTTCTGGATGAATTTGGCATATGGTGACTGTGTAGGAAGTATAAGGCTTTGAAGTCCAAACTAATCCTTTATGTTAATTAGAAGATGCTAAAAAAGAGAAAAAAAAAAGAAGAAAAAAAAAATTATATTAATAATATTACTCCACTTCATTATCTCTCTTGACAGACCACAGAACGTAGTGCTATTCATCATAGGGGGTGTCACATATGAGGAATCGGCCGCCATCCACCAGTTCAACACTAACAACCCAGGCATGCGCGTTATTCTGGGTGGCTCGACAGTCCACAATTCAACCTCATTCCTGGCGTCGATGGAGGCTGCTATGGATGGGCTGCCTCGGAAGACGCTGAGAATATGAGCTGTGAAGTTGCCGTTGGAATCGGATATTTAATTAATTTTATTTAATGGCAGTTTCGGATGGGTTGGGGGGGGACCATGGCTAGCTAGCTTTTGATATATGATTATATTTATATATATATATATTGTAAAAAAGAGGAAATATGTATATCAGTAACAATGACGACAGTGCTGTGTTAGGGTAGAGTGATAGCCAAGAGATAGTGTATATAATACTGAGAGATGGATTTGACAAGATATTTTATATCATTTTCATTTTTGTAAATAACAGGAATAAGTCATTACAACTAAAACACACAGAATATTTGGAGGTATGATGATATAGAGATGGAAAGGTGTGTTAATGTGTATGCTTGTGTATGTATGTGTGTCTGCATAGGTATGTGTCATAGCAGACCAGAAAGTTGTTGATCTGTTTGGATGTTGTCTATTATATCTACTAAGATATTTTCCTTCCACTGATAATTAGCCTGTTAAACAATGAATGCATTAATTCTGTGATTTGCTCATCTTCCTGCAGTATGCTGTACATTTATATTCCATTGATATTTGCATGCAATATATGATATACCAATATGGCTTCATGATATATGACTTATTGTTTCTGATTCAAGGGCATTTATTGAGACGGGAATTTTTACAGCGGCATCTCAGAGAAAATGTTTTCAAGAATCATGAATATCCTACTGTACCATCTCATAACAGGAGTTTATAATAAGATGGAAAAGCATAATGTATATCTGGATTGCATATTTAAACAGACTATTGCAGAATATTCAAACATTTTTTCCTATGCTCCATGTTGCTTACTCTTTCATGTAAGTTCTATATTACTGTAATTCTCAGTGTATATATATCAACAGATGTAATACATAATACATATGTATCATCAAATGGAATGTGTTATTTATAGTCCTTTCTAATTGATAGAAACAACAAGTAAATCAGTTTGATTGTAAGGCCCTTTTCATGTTTATAGTATACAGCAATACTTTAACATTGATGATTATGATAAAGGATCTAATAATACCAACTATAACATTTGTTTTAGAAATCTTTTGGTTGCTTCCATTTGGGGTTGCCACACTGAATCACCCCTTTCCATTTTGCCATATTCTCTGCATCTTACTATGTTACACAAACCACATTCATATCGTCTTGTCCCAAAACCCATAAAACTCTTCTTTGGCGTTCTACCAAGCAGCTCCATCCTCAGTATCCTTACCTTGCTACCGTGATTCACCTTCTCTAGATTTCTTAATCATCTTAGTCTCCCCTCAATCACTTTCTCCCCGGACCTGTCCTTTTGATATACTGCTTCTTAATCCTATCAGTCCTTGCCACGGTCAAGAAAAAATTCAGCATCTTCAGTTTTGCCACTTTCATCTCTGCCTTCTGTGTCTGGGAAACTTTCCCGTTCACAGAAACATTTCTGTCACAAATCACTCTTACCACTCTTTTCCACCCACT
>NW_020868745.1:287236-292236 GCF_003789085.1 Penaeus vannamei
AAAAAAAAATATATTGACTCTTAACGCACAAAAAAAAAAAGAAAAAGCAAAGAACATTACTCATGGAAGGCCAAGCACGCGCCGCCTCCACATTTCTTCTCCAACTGCTCCTGTCTCTGTAACTACCACTCTGACTACTCTAACAAATGGTAGTTTGGATGACGCCAAGGTTCGATTCTGGTGAACACAAACACGAATATTGTCGAATCTTTTCGTTTGCTGAGTTAACTTTCGTGGATTCGGTTAACTGCGGGTTTTGTTGTAATCATTAGTTAAGATTTATAAAGATGGTAAAGCAAGGGGCGCAGTTGCGAGAGGTTGAAGATACTGCAAAGCAAGTCGAATACACCGAAGCAAAATAACTTCACCATACGTCGTGAACCTCGTATGTTTTATTTACATAAAGGTATTTAAACACCAAGCGGTCCACACACGCGCACTTAATAATGCCCTATTTGCATACTCTTAATGGAAAGCGAAGAGGATTTTTGCCAAGATATATTTACGATTTAAGCATGTCGTATGGCCTTGGGAACGGCACAACAATCATATCTCGAGCTGTTGGATGGCCTAATAGTACCCGCAATATCCACAGCACGCACTCGCGTTTTTCTACCGTTCGTGGGGGACTTGGGAACGTAACTCTGGCGAATGTTAAGTTGGTCTTTATTGTGTGGAAAGACTTAGTACAGGACTGAATGGCAATGCTGGAGAGAGAGGGTTTTTCTCAGAGGGATGGCTGTCCCGGGCGATCTGGCTAAAGGGTGCCAAAGGGTGCCAATGGTGTCAAAGGTGCCAGTGGTGTCAAAGGGTGCCAATGGGTGCCAATGGGTGCCAAGAAGGGTAGTACGAAATGTTCCGAAAAGCTAGGTCGAGGAGCGTGGTCCCACATGGCCGGGCATATAGGGACTCTACCAGAATAATGTGCCACGTTTGGTTATCCTTCTGACACCACGGCAAAAAATCCCCCTTCCCCCACCCCCCTATCCCTCGCCAGCAGCGTTCGGGAAGCCAGGAGTCAGCCAAGATGCCAGTCACGTCCGGGCAGCAGGGTCAGTACTCTACAGGTCATCATTTCCTCGTCTAGAGAGAGGCAAGAAATCCGAGCTGTCATAAAAGAAACTTCGAGACTTCTTCGACTCCACGTGGTGCTTCATTCCCGTCTCCGAATCTCAGCGGGATTCAATCTCGCTTCCTCAACTTGGGTTTTTTGGATGGCTGACCAGAATATTTTCGCGTCGTCATCTCGCTTTGAGTTGCCTTATGGTGTCGCTGTGACCAAGATGTTTGGGATTACGTGTTGTGTTTTTTGTATCGTTCAACATCGTCGTTAAGAAGACTTAACCCTACTGTCAATTTTATGTAGTTTTCTAAATAAAACAAGCAAAGTGTTATTGCTAAACAAGCGTTATTCCTACCTTGATTATAAATAAGTGATTATCTATAATGTTTGTATTTGCAGTACCCCAATCTGTCGAACAAGAGTCACAGATACTAAACCTTACTTCAACCTATGGGAAAATCAACATTTTTATAACCCTGCAGTTTATTTTATAACCTCTCCGTATCCCAGGCTCCAGCTGAGTAGATAGAGAGGCCAGGGGAGAAACTCTGAACCCATGACTTTTCCCTGTAACCTCTCTATAAATGAACTTTTCAGAACAGCGTATTTTACACTATCTCCCCAACCGATAGAAGGGCCACTCCATACAAGCTATATCAAACACACACCATTTGTTCCCCCACTTCGAGAACCACTTGTACTACTGCCACTCGGCCTATATAAGTTTGCTTTCCATCCCCACTCTTTCTCGTATCCTTCATTTTCTCTTTCCTCTGGCCCTCTTCCTCTCCTTCTCTTTCTCAATGCCTCTCTCCTCATCTTCCTCGTTTTCTCTCACTATTTCTCTCTCCTATATACACCTCTCTCTCTCACTCCTCCCTGCTTCATCTCCCCCTCCCACTGTCTTTTTTCTCTCACTTCCTCCCTTCTTCATCTCCTCCCCTCCCTTTTTCTCTTTCTCTCTCCCTTCCTCCCTGCTTCATCTCCTCCCCCTTCTTTCTCTCTTCTCTCTCCTTTCCTCCCTTCTTCATCTCTCCCTCCACCCTTCTCTCTCTCCCTTCCTCCCTACTTTATCGCCCTCTCTCTCACCATCCCGATTTTTCTATACCTCAGAACCAAAGCCCGAATGCGTATCGTACGTCTGGAATTGCTGTTTTTACGACCCATCAAAGTACCTGCCTCTCATTCTGTCCTTTGATTCGCAGTCTCCTTGTAGAAGTTTGGGAGCTGGGTAGTCGGATTCTTTTGCGCTTGATTATTGTGTTTTTGTTTTTAATTGTGCTTTTAATTGTTTGTTTTGGTTGGTTGGTTCATTGGTTGTAATTAGATGTATCTATCTAATCTAATCTATCTATCTATCTATCTATCTATCTATCTATGTCTGTTGAATGCATATTGGTGCTATTGGATTCTTCTCCCTCTCCCCTCTGTTTGTCTGCACCTCTCCCTCTTTCTCTCTTTTTCTCTCTCTTCACAGTGCCCTTCCCCCTTCCTCTCTCTCTCTCTATCTATCTATTTATCCTCTCCCTCTCCCCGCCCCTCTCTCTATTTATCCCTCCCCCTCCCTCTCTCTCTCTTTCCCTCTTCCTCTTCCTCTTCCCTCCTTTCTCTCTATCTCTATCTCTCTCCTAATACCCTCCCCCTCCTCTCTCTCTGTCTCTGTCTCTCTCTCTCTCTCTCTCTCTCTCTCTCTCTCTCTCTCTCTCTCTCTCTCTCTCTCTCTCTCTCTCCTCTCCTCTCTCTCTCTCTCTCTCTCCTCTCTCTATCTGCTTCTCTCTCTCTCTCTCTATCTCTATCTATCTATCTTCCATATTTCATCCTCTCTCTCTCTTTCTGAGCCAACGAGTGAGGGGTACTTAGGGAGAATGAGAGAACGAAAGAGGAGGAAAGAGAGAGGAAGAGAGAAAGAGGAATGAGATGGAAAGAAATTAACTGTTGTCTATTGTTTCTTTCTTATATTTTGTATTCCTTTATTCATCTCTTAATCCATTTCTTGGCGATTCATTCAATTCGGTAATGTTTTTTTAATTTTCCTTTACACTTTTCTAGTTCTCTCATTATTTCAGTTCCTTATTCTCGTTAATTTATTCCAAACTACAAGGAAAACTAAAAAACACATTGTTCAATATTTGTCTAGCTTTATTATCTACTTTAGTCAACTCTCAACCCAAATGAGCGTCACCGGGTTTTTTTCTGAGGGTCGCCAGAGGGTCTTAAAAGAAGAATAAAAGATTCCATAGATGGGTATGTCAGCAAAAGTTATTTTTTTAATTATTATTTTTATCTCTCTTCCCAATATCTCTCTCTCTCTCTCTCTCTCTCTCTCTCTCTCTCTCTCTCTCTCTCTCTCTCTCTCTCTCTCTCTCTCTCTCTCTCTTCTCTCCTCTTCTCTCTCTCTCTCTCTCTCTCTCTCTCTCCCTCTTCTCTATCCTCTCCTCCCTCCTCCTCTCTCTCTCTCTCTTCTCTCTTCTCTCTACTCTGTCTCTATCTCTATCTCTATCTTCCATATTTCATCCTCTCTCTGTGTCTTTTCGGTCGAACAAGTGAGGGTACTTAGGGGAGAATGAGAGCGAAAGAGGAGGAGAGAGAAAGAGAAATTGGAGGAATGGATGGAATAAAACCACTCTGTTTTCTATTGCTTTCTTATATTTTTATTCATTTATTCATCTCTTAATCCATTTCTTGGCGATTCATTCAATTCGGTAATGTTTTTGTTAATTTTCTTTACACTTTTCTAGTTTCTCTCATTATTTCAGTTCCTTATTCTCGTAATTTTATTCCAAACCACAGATGAACTAAAAAACACATTGTTCAATATTTATCTAGCTTTATTATCTACTTCAAATGAGGGTCACCAGAGTTTTTCTGAGGGTCGCCAGAGGGTCTTAAAAGAAGAATAAAAGATTCTATAGCTGGATATGTCAGCAAAAGTTATTTTTTTAATTATTATTTTTATCTCTCTTCCCAATATCCTCTCCCCTTTCTTTCTTCTCTTCTCTCTCTCTCTCTCTCTCTCTCTCTCTCTCTCTCTCTCTCTCTCTCTCTCTCTCTCTCTCTCTCTCTCTCTCTCTCTCTCTCTCTCTTCTCCCTCTCCTCTCTATCTCTCTCCTAATACCCCCTCCCCCTCCTCTCTCTCTCTTTCTCTCTCTCTCTCTGTCTCTCTACTCTCTCTATCTCTATCTTCCATATTTCATCCTCTCTCTGTGTCTTTCTGGGCCGACAAGTGAGGTACTTAGGGGAGAATGAGAGAACGAAAGAGGAGGAAGAGAGAGGAAGAGAAAAGAGAAATTGGGAGGAAATGGGATGGAATGAAACTAACTCTGTTGTCTATTGTTTCTTTCTTATTTTGTATTCCTTTATTCATTCTAATCCCTTCTTTGGCGATTCATTCAATTCGGTATTGTTTTTGTTAATTTTCTTTACACTTTTCTAGTTTCTCTCATTATTTCAGTTCCTTATTCTCGTTAATTTTATTCCAAACCACAAGATGAACTAAAAAACACATTGTTCCAATATTTATCTAGCTTTTATTATCTACTTCAAATGAGGGTCACCAGGGTTTTTCTGAGGTCGCCAGAGGTCTTAAAAGAAGAATAAAAGATTCTATGCTGATATGTCAGCAAAAGTTATTTTTTTAATTATTATTTTATCTCTCTTCCTAATACCTCTCCCCGCTCTCTCTTCTCTCTCTCTCTCTCTCTCTCTCTCTCTCTCTCTCTCTCTCTCTCCTCTCTCTCTTCTCTCTCTTATAAACTTGTAAAAAACAGAATAATGTAAGCTAATATACAACTGCAAGTATAACTACCATGAAAAAGGTTGGATATATTACTACATGTTCACACATTTAGGTCTTTAGGTCGCACCCCAAAATAAGTTGGGAAACACTGATATTATTCTTATTCCTCTATTCCAAACTACAGAATGAACTAAAAATAAA
>NW_020868745.1:302236-307236 GCF_003789085.1 Penaeus vannamei
CAAAAAGAAAAGAAGAAAAAGGAAGTTAAAGAAAATAAGAAAAAAAAAAACGAGAAGTAGAGCACAGATAACGGTAAAGACGAATGGGAATGAATGGAGAGATACGTGTCGACCGGCCCACTATGAGCTCAGGTCCGGCGTCGTGGCTCCCTCGGCGCGGTCTGGTGGGACGGAGCACGGACTTCGGAATCTGCGCTGGTGAAGAGGCGCCCAAGTGAGTGGGGCCGTTGTGTTTAGGGTAATACATATGTTGCTTCGGAGTAAGGTGAGATTGCTCTGGTCTGAGATGTTAATGATTGCTGTCTGTGCTAGTATGTTGTTGCGTGGCCGGTGGCTGGGTCGGCCGTGTGGTTTCTAAGCCCTCTCTCTGAGTCTATGCTTAAAGTGTGTGATCTGATGCTGTATACGTCGGGTATCGAGCACGATGGACATGTACTGATAGATACGAGTATTTACATTTTTAAGTTAGCTGTATGGTAGTGTATAGTATTTTAGCTCTATATTGATAAAGTAAACTAAGCATTATATATATATCATATATTACAATCACTCGATTTTATCAATATATAAGTATACATATCTTCATATACATATATATATACAATTAATATTAGTCAACACATATATACCAGTAACTGATATATATATAGCTAGTAAGTATATAATCACCACACACACACAGCACACACACACACACACACTTACACACACACACACACACACACACACACAACACACACACGACATACACACACACCACACACACACACACACACCACACCACAACACACCAACACACACAACCACACACACAACCACACACCACACACCACACACACACACCACACGAAAACACACACAACCCACACACACACACACACACACACCACACCAACACAACACACGAAACACCACAACACCACAACACAACACGAACACACGACACAGCACAAGGCTTATACACCAAAAAGCAGCACAAAATAAGGATTAAGAAAACAATCAATAAAAGCTTTAGTGAGGCCAAAAGCTATAAGAGTATCAACATTAAGTAGAGACTGAATCAGCACATTTATCGAACACTCGTTCCCGCCTAAATAACGGAAACGCTTTCAAATTCAAATTAATTCTCGTGAATGTGTAACGGTTGAGGTTAATGAACAATCTACCGGACTGAATCATCCATAAATCAGAAATGCAATTTGTCATGATGCATTTTAGATAAATCATTGTATTTTTTTTTGTTATTATATATCCACAGTGGCCTTCATCTAATCCTTTTGAATAATGGATTAGCCCCTGATTTCTGATCGGGTTATGATAATGTTTAAATATGGATATATATATATATATTAAAATTTTTAATCGGATACCATCCAGGCTCGTCATGTGTGTGTAGTCGCGGATATACCTGTAGTGTGTGGTGTGTAGGTGTGTGTGTGTGTGTGGGCATTTGTATGTGTTGGTGTGTGATGTGTGTTTATGTATATATAGTGTGGTTAAGTGTGTGTGTGTGTGTGTGTGTTGATGTACTAATGGTATATATTAATATATATACTTATATATATATATATTATTTATATTAATATAGTGTTATATAATGATATTACATGTTATTGTATGTATGGTATGTATGGTGTGTGGTTATGTAGTCTATATATATATAAATCGGGTTTGTGCGTGTGTGTAGTATGTGTTTATACTACTCACAACACGCACACACACACACTACACGCGACGCACAACAGCACACACACACACACGCCGCGCGCACACGCACACGCACACACCACACACACACACGCACCACACGCACACACACAACACACACACGCCACCATCGCTGCACGCACTGCAACGCACGCACACACATTCACACACACACCACAACCACACACACACATCACACACACACAGCGCCACACACATTACACACACACAAATATATAATACTAGTCGAGAAATCTCATCTGTGAGGACGACGTCGGGCGGGCAGAGGGAGACCAGGTCCTCTGCAGGGAGCTCCTGCGAAGGAAAGCAGAGATAGTTAGTATCACCGAGTGAAGCGATATTTGGACCTCAGTGACCAGTGAGGCCGTCTCATCGGATATCCAGCCTCTTCACTGGGTCAACCGAGCTTGACCTCAGTGAACCAGGCGTCGATTGATCCTAAGCCCTTCACGGTCTTGCCGGCGAGACACCACGGGCCACGGTGTAGGTACGAAAGTATCCATGGAGTGTGAGCTGGTGAAGAGTGAGCGAGAGATATATATAGATAAAGATATATATAGGTATAATTATAACGAGTAGCGAGATAATATGTATAGTATACTGATATAAATATGAATAGGCAATGGTAGATAAGCCGCAATTTCGCTAAAGTGTACGTTATAGTGCTAGAAGGAGGAGGGAGGAGAAAGAGGATGATATGAGAACGTTCGCAAGGTAACGAGAGACGATATTCGTTACATCAACCTGCTTCGTAATATTTGTAGGTTTGTGGGAGGTAGACCTTTGTCCGCCATAAACTTGCGCGACCCTAGAACGTACCCTGAAAGATGATGAGATGTGTAATGTGTGGTAACAATCATGTATTATCGTTTACGCTGAGTGACTAGATCTGCGAAGATCCAGGATATATAGTGAATCAAGGATGTTATAGAAGGAGAGCGAGGGTGTGGAAGAGAAGAGTATGAGAGAAAGAGGAAGATGGAAGGGGTGGGGGTGAGGTTATGAATAATGGCTTGTTTTGGGGAGTGTAAGAGGGACGAGACAAGAGGAAGGCGGATTACTGTCTATAGAGTTAATATTGGTGGCGCGTGGTTTTGGAGCGGGATGGGTGGGAGCGAAGGAGAGAGATTAGAGGAGGAGAGGAGAGAGTGCGAGAGATAAGAACCAGTGCCCAGTTGTAATAAAATCCAGTTCTGTACTTGGAGGGGACGAGGAGAGAAAGAGAGAGGGATGATGAGGATGAGAAAGAAGAGGAGAGAGGAGAGAAAAGAGAGTTCGAGAGAAGGAGGAGAGAGGAGAGAGAGAGAGAGAGGAGAGAAAGAGGAGAGAGAGAAGAGAGGAGGAGAGAGAGAGAGAGGAGAGGAGAGAGAGAGAGAGGAGGAGAGGGAGAGAAGAGAGGAGAGAGAGAGGGGTGAGGGAGAGACCGCGGAAGCCAGGTCCCGAGGAGGGGTAATGGGAGGCAGAGCACGCCGGCTTTAGGGGCTTGGAGGGAAGGCCATAGAGATAAGGGAGGCTGGAGGGTGGTGACCTTGAACCTTCCTGGGTAGAGATTCGCCTCCGGGAAGAGGATGCGAACGCAGTGGGAAGGTGGCACGAGGCGTTCTCTGGGGTCGCTGGGATTTCGAAACTATTGTCCCATGTTCAAATAAAAGTAGTCTGTGCATTGTGGGTTTTCTACACACACTGCACACCACAACACAACACCACACCCACACAAACACACTCACATACCTACACACACACACACATTCCTACACACACAACACACCCCACCCACACAAGCACACATACACCCCCCCCCTCCACAGACCACCACCACCCCCCCACCACCACACAAACACACCCCACCCACACACACACACTTATATCTATCTATCCCACCCAAAACACCCCACCCACCCACAAGCACACATACACCCCCCCCCTCCACAGCACACACCGCCTTATGCCCACACACACACAACACACACACATCCAATGTACCTATGTTATCAGACGACCGGTGCCATCCCTCACAATGCGTCCTCCTGACGTGGCACCCCCAGTAGCTGTATCCTCCTGCTGCGGCGAGGGAATGGACCCACGTTATGAAAGGATACATATGCAGAATGAGGAGAGAGGGAGACGAAGGGAGAAGAGGAAGATGGACGGACATCAAAGGAGGTGACATGCGTGCGTCTGGGCTGACTATTATCCTTGTGGAGGGGACTGTACAACGAAGGGGAGGGGAGGGAGGGGGGTGCCTGGGGGAAGGGGTGGTGGCGTCTGGGGACTGACTATCTATCCTTGGAGGGACTGTTACACGAGGGGAGGGGGAGGGGGGGTCCTGGGGGAGGTTGTACGGGGCGCGAGGAGGAGGGAGCGAGGGGTGGCGTAGGGAAGGAGCGAGGATGTATCACAGAGATAGGATGTTGGGGAGAGAATGTTGATTGAATGTTAGATTAGTATCGCTTACAGGGTTCATTGTTTTGGCATTTGACGAGCGTACGTTGTTTGGTGTTTGAGNGGAAGAAGAAGATGAAGAAAAAAAGAGAGAAGTAGGGGGAGGGGTCATGGAGAAGGGAAGGGGGGGGAAGGAGGACAGGAGACTGACCCTCCTCCCCCCCCCCCTCACACCTCGAGTGCCATCCCATCTTATCGCCACGAGATTGTTAATTCGCTGATAATGGCACTCGTTCAGGCACCGATACTCCGGGAGTGCCACCGTCCGGACGAGCGGATTCGGGTGCCACAAGGTCTGAGTGCCACCGTATTTACGAGTACCAGATGTCTACAGTGCCATTTCACCCGAGTATCGTCTGAATGCGTCGCGAGTGAGTGCCACATATCAGCTGCAGTATGTATGAGTGCCGAGCGCATGCCTCAGTGCCACGTGTGACGTCACGGGTTTAAAAAGAGAAAACCATCGAAAAAATAAGAACATGAATATTTGGGAATATAGATGAATAAATAAATGAATAAATAAAAGAAATTGATTAGATATATATATATATATATATATATAATATATATATATATATATATAATATATATATATATACATAATTAATTCATCTATTTATCTATGTTTTTTTTTTCTTACTGCCCTCCTCTTTCCATACATGTGACGTCACACACAGCTCGACACACACATACTGCATCTGATAAGTGGCACTCACTCGCGACACATTCACTTGATCCTTAGGTCTTCTTAACAAAGAATAGGGAGGAGGAAGAGGAGATAGGAGAAGGTCAAGAGGTAAAAGTGGCAGACTTCTTCCTTTTCATGGCTT
>NW_020868745.1:327236-339736 GCF_003789085.1 Penaeus vannamei
ATTCCGAGTATCCCTTGTTGACTAAGAAACATTTTTGGCTTATAGCTTTAATTAATTCGATATAACGCTATAATACTAACACTAAATAGATATGACACTATCTCTGGCAAAGAGATAGAAAAAAAGAAAAAAATCCTCATGTTCTTTTCATATACATTCAATCAGTTTAAGTAACTCGTAAGTCAAATGAAAACAGCATCAAAGGAAAAGAAAGTTTTTTTTCTTATTTTCATATATTATTATTATTTTTCATCTTTTTTTTAATCTTCTATTTTCTTCTATGTATTATTTTTATCTTCTATTTTCCTTCTCGCTAACGCTTCTCCTTTCCTCTTTAACGATGTTTTACAATCATGTTGTTCTGTGACACAAACAATCTCCTTTTACCTTGAGTGTTTACGTGATTTTCTGTGCTCTTGAATAATTTTAATGGTCTTTCTTCCTGTTCTCCCTCCTTTTATCTTTCTCTTTCTTTCACTTTCACGTTTTCTTTTATTTTCAAATTAATTTCTCTACGTTTGTCTGTTTCTCGCAATTTTGTTTTTTCTCGAGTGAATTTTATTTTCACTATTCATTATGCGTCTATGCTTTCTTGTCTATTCCTTCATTTCAAAACTGTCATTCGTTTCATATTTCATCATTTCTAGTAATCCGAACGAATAGAAAGAAAGGAAACACGAGATAAAGAGAAAATGACAAAAGATACGAGAATCGGATTTCTCTCTTCATTCTGTTCAGAGCGAATTTTACCGCTAAATATTCATTACTTATTCTTTGGGAACGAATCAGTCAGAATCAACTGCATCCTTCGACTTCATTGTATTTTAGAAAGCAAACAAACCGGAGTTCTTTCTATAACTATTTATACCGTGGATGGTATTCAATTTTCTTCTTATGACTATTTATTGGATGGTATTCATAAACCGGTTCTTCTTTATAACTATTTATACCGTGGATGGTATTCAATAAACCGGAGTTCTTTCTATAACCATTTATACCGTGGATGGTGTTCAATAAACCGGAGTTCTTTCTATAACTATTTATACCGTGGATGGTATTCAATAAACCGGAGTTCTTTCTATAACTATTTATACCGTGGATGGTATTCAATAAACCGGAGTTCTTTCTATAACTATTTATACCGTGGATGGTGTTCAATAAACCGGTTCTTCTTATGACTATTTATACCGTGGATGGTATTCAATAAACCGGTTCTTCTTATGACTATTTATACCGTGGATGGTATTTGGTGGATGGTATTCAATAAACCGGTTTATACCGTGGATGGTATCAATAAACCGGAGTTCTTTCTATAACTTTTATACCGTGGATGGTATTCAATAAACCGGAGTTCTTTCTTATAACTATTTATACCGTGGATGGTATTCAATAAACCGGAGTTCTTTCTATAACTATTTATACCGTGGATGGTATTCAATAAACCGGAGTTCTTTCTATAACTATTTAATACCGTGGATGGTATTCAATAAACCGGAGTTCTTTCTATAACTATTTATACCGTGGATGGTATTCAATAAACCGGAGTTCTTTCTATAACTGTTTATACCGTGGATGGTATTCAATAAACCGGTTCTTCTTATGACTATTTATACCGTGGATGGTATTCAATAAACCGGAGTTCTTTCTATAACTATTTAGTGGATGGTATTCAATAAACCGGTTCTTCTATAACTATTTATACGTGGATGGTATTCAATAAACCGGAGTTCTATAACTATTTATACCGTGATGGTGTTCAATAAACCGTTCTTTCTATAACTTATACCGTGGATGGTATTCAATAAACCGGTTCTTTTTATAACTATTTATACCGTGGATGGTATTCAATAAACCGGAGTTCTTTCTATAACTGTTTATACGTGGATGGTTTCAATAAACCGGTTCTTATACTATTTATACCGTGGATGGTATTCAATAAACCGGAGTTCTTTCTATAACTATTTATACCGTGGATGGTCAATAAACCGGTTCTTATATTTATACCGTGGATGGTATTCAATAAACGGAGTATAACTATTTATACCGTGGTGTTCAATAAACCGGTTCTTCTTACTATTTATACCGTGGATGGTATTCAATAAACCGGTTCTTCTATAACTATTTATACCGTGGATGGTATTCAATAAACCGGTTCTTTCTATAACTATTTATACCGTGGATGGTATCAATAAACCGGTTCTTTCTATAACTATTTATACCGTGGATGGTATTCAATAAACCGGTTCTTTCTATAACTATTTATACCGTGGATGGTATTCAATAAACCGGTTCTTTCTATAACTGTTTATACCGTGGATGGTATTCAATAAACCGGATAACTATTATACCGTGGATGGTCAATAAACCGGAGTTCTTTCTATAACTATTTATACCGTGGATGGTATTCAATAAACCGGTTCTTCTATTGTGGATGGTATTCAATAAACCGGAGTTCTTTCTATACTATTTATACCGTGGATGGTATTCAATAAACCGGTTCTTTCTATAACTGTTTTATACCGTGGATGGTATTCAACCGGTTCTTTTATTTTATACCGTGGATGGTATTCAATAAACCGGAGTTCTTTCTATAACTATTTATACCGTGGATGGTTTCAATAAACCGGTACTATTTATACCGTGGATGGTATTCAATAAACCGGTTCTTCTTATGACTATTTATACCGTGGATGGTATTCAATAAACCGGAGTTCTTTCTATAACTATTTATACCGTGGATGGTATTCAATAAACCGGTTCTTCTTATGACTATTTATACCGGACTATTTATACCGTGGATGGTATTCAATAAACCGGATTCTTTCTATAACTATTTATACCGTGGATGGTATTCAATAAACCGGAGTTCTTTCTATAACTATTTATACCGTGGATGGTATTCAATAAACCGGAGTTCTTTCTATGACTATTTATACCGTGGATGGTATTCAATAAACCGGAGTTCTTTCTATAACTATTTATACCGTGGATGGTATTCAATAAACCGAGTTCTTTCTATAACTATTTATACCGTGGATGTATTCAATAAACCGGTATCCGTGGATGTATTCAATAAAAGTTCTTCTATAACTATTTATACGTGGATGGTATTCAATAAACCGGTTCTTCTATATTTATACCGTGGATGGTATTCAATAAACCGGAGTTCTTTCTATAACTGTTTATACCGTGGATGGTATTCAATAAACCGTTCTTCTTATTATTTATACCGTGTGGTATTCAATAAACCGGTTCTTTCTATAACTATTTATACCGTGGATGGTATTCAATAAACCGGTTCTTCTTATTATTATATAGGTTCTATACTATTTATACGTGGATGGTATTCAATAAACCGGTTCTTTCTATAACTATTTATACCGTGGATGGTATTCAATAAACCGGTTCTTCTATAACTATTTATACCGTGGATGGTATTCAATAAACCGGAGTTCTTTCTATAACTGTTTATACCGTGGATGGTATTCAATAAACCGGAGTTCTTTCTATAACTGTTTATACCGTGGATGGTATTCAATAAACCGGTTCTTTCTAAACTATTTATACCGTGGATGGTATTCAATAAACCGGAGTTCTTTCTATAACTATTTATACCGTGGATGGTATTCAATAAACCGGTTCTTTCTATTTATACCGTGGATGGTATTCAATAAACCGGTTCTTCTATACTATTTATACCGTGGATGGTATTCAATAAACCGGAGTTCTTTCTATAACTATTTATACCGTGGATGGTATTCAATAAACCGGTATAACTATTTATACCGTGGATGGTATTCAATAAACCGGAGTTCTTTCTATAACTATTTATACCGTGGATGGTATTCAATAAACCGGAGTTCTTTCTATAACTATTTATACCGTGGATGGTATTCAATAAACCGGTTCTTCTTATGACTATTTATACCGTGGATGGTATTCAATATTCTTCTATAACTATTCATACCGTGGATGGTATTCAATAAACCGGTTCTTCTTATGACTATTTATACCGTGGATGGTATTCAATAAACCGGAGTTCTTTCTATAACTATTTATACCGTGGATGGTATTCAATAAACCGTTCTTCTATAACTATTTATACCGTGGATGGTATTCAATAAACCGGAGTTCTTTCTATAACTATTTATACCGTGGATGGTATTCAATAAACCGGTTCTTCTATGACTATTTATACCGTGGATGGTATTCAATAAACCGGAGTTCTTTCTATAACTATTTATACCGTGGATGGTATTCAATAAACCGGTTCTTCTTATGACTATTTATACCGTGGATGGTATTCAATAAACCGGAGTTCTTTCTATAACTATTCATACCGTGGATGGTATTCAATAAACCGGTTCTTCTTATACTATTTATACCGTGGATGGTATTCAATAAACCGGAGTTCTTTCTATAACTATTTATACCGTGGATGGTATTCAATAAACCGGAGTTCTTTCTATAACTATTTATACCGTGGATGGTATTCAATAAACCGGAGTTCTTTCTATAACTATTCATACCGTGGATGGTATTCAATAAACCGGAGTTCTTTCTATAACTATTTATGTATTCAATAAACCGGAGTTCTTTCTATAACTATTATACCGGGATGGTATTCAATAAACCGGTTCTTCTTAACTATTTATACCGTGGATGGTATTCAATAAACCGGAGTTCTTTCTATAACTATTTATACCGTGGATGGTATTCAATAAACCGGAGTTCTTTCTATAACTATACCGTGGATGGTATTCAATAAACCGGTTCTTTTTATAACTATTTATACCGTGGATGGTATTCAATAAACCGGAGTTCTTTCTATAACTATTTATACCGTGGATGGTATTCAATAAACCGGTTCTTTCTATAACTATTTATACCGTGGATGGTATTCAATAAACCGGAGTTCTTTCTATAACTATTTATACCGTGGATGGTATTTAATAAACCGGTTCTTCTATTTTATACGTGGATGGTATTCAATAACCGGAGTTCTTTCTATAACGTGGATGGTATTCAATATATAACTAATACCGTGGATGGTATTCAATAAACCGGTTCTTCTATACTATTTATACCGTGGATGGTATTCAATAAACCGGAGTTCTTTCTATAACTATTTATACCGTGGATGGTATTCAATAAACCGGTTCTTCTTATGACTATTTATACCGTGGATGGTATTCAATAAACCGGAGTGTGCAATATTCTTATGGTGGATGGTGTCGAGAGTCCACCTTTATAATTGTTTCGACCTTGGATGGCAAATGGATAGTATGTTTCCCTTACTATTCTTCCTATTCTCCCTTTTCGTCCATAAGACTATTGCCTCCTTATAGTTTTAAAAGATATCCATCTTCATTGACACTTTTTATCACAGAGCATGAAGCTACGTTAGGACAATAGGTGATTCTTCTCCTAAAATACATGATACTGATTTTATATATCTATCCACGTGTATTTTATCACTTATTATTATTATTACTTATTTATATTATCATTTTCTTTTATCCCCATTTCGCATCTGCATTCTGAACCTGCAATAGGATCCTTAAGGGAAAATTTGAGGAGGAAGACTGAACTGGTAAGATTAAGGAAACTCATTCAACTTTTCCTCATATACTGAAAGAACTATCCACGACCAAGCCAACCTTGGGGGAAGCACTGTACAGGAATGCCTCACTTGGTACATGAATGCCTCATACCGGTACATGAATGCCTCTTACATGAATGCGGGTACATGAATGCCTCATACCGGTTGTTATACAGGAATGCCCTCATACTGTACCCTCATACCGGTACAGGAATGCCTCATACCGGTACATGAATGCCTCATACCGGTACAGGAATGCCTCATATCTGTACAGGAATGCCTCATATCTGTACAGGAATGCTCATACCGGTACAGGAATGCCTCATACCGGTACAGGAATGCCTCATACCGGTACAGGAATGCCTCATACCTGTACAGGAGTGCCTCATATCTGTACAGGAATGCCTCATATCTGCACAGGAATGCCTCATACCTGTACAGGAATACCTCATATCTCTACTACACTGCCTGGCGACCACCCGAGTCAAAATCCTACTGTACAGTCACGGTCAAAAAACTCTTTTCAAAACATGCTTCGAATGCCGCTTCGAACATCCGCTGAATACCACACTCTCTGTATAGGGCGAGACAGCTTCGAAGTTTCAGTTCAGCCAAAGACTTCTGTCCGGTACTGTACGGTGAACTTTTTGTCGTCTGGATCATCCAAGCCATCGTCTTCTATATTGGACCTTTGGCTGGTGTTACTCATTCCTTGGGGATGAATAAGTCGGATTCAACTGCTTCATTCGACTTTGTTGTATTCAACTGCATTTGACTTTATTGTATTCAACTGCATTATTCGACTTTATTGTATTCAACTGCATTTGACTTTATTGTATTCAACTGCATTTGACTTTATTGTATTCAACTGCATTATTCGACTTTATTGTATTCAACTGCATTTGACTTTATTGTATTCAACTGCATTTGACTTTATTGTATTCAACTGCATTATTCGACTTTATTGTATTCAACTGCATTATTCGACTTTATTGTATTCAACTGCATTTGACTTTGTTGTATTCAACTGCATCATTCCACTTTATTATATTCAACTGCATCATTCCACTTTATTGTATTCAACTGCATCATTCGACTTTATTGTATTTTAGAAAACAAATAAACCAGAGTTCTTCTTATGACTATTTATACCGCGGATGGTGTTCGAGAGTCCACCTTTTAAAATTATTTCGACCTAGGATGGCGTATGAATAGGATGTTTCCAATACTATTTTTCCTATCCTCGAATGCCGTGGAAAGTTGTAGGTGTATTTTTTTATGCGCTTTGTACTTTTGGTTACACTGGGTACTTAAATTGACGCTGCTACTGTCTTTAATAAAAGGAAGGAGTTGGAGACGGTAGCAGCTATCTATCGGTATTTATTTGACTTACTGTCTTACGATAGATATTAACAAAATTGAGGCCGAAAGAGGTAATGTTTGGAGGCAAGATTCACATTATTTACGATAGATATTAACTTATTACGATTGGCAAAATTGAGGGCGAAAGAGGTAATGTTTGGAGGCAACATTCACATTAATTTTTTACTGTAAATTGTGGTGGGTCATGCATACAAAATCACGGTGGTTTTTGCGTTTCCGTAAGTGAATGTGTGAGTAAGTAAATGACCGGGATTTTGTGAAAGAGAAGAAGCGACACGGTGAATAAGGGATTTTGAAAAGTCAAACACGCGAAATATGACAGTGGGTGATTTCTCAAAAAGAAAAAGAAAAGAAAGAAAGGGGAAAAAACAGGATAAAATTTACAAGCAAAATTTCTAAGCATATGTTCCCGCCCTCACACCAGATGTATTGCTATTATCGTATTAACCTTATGATGTTTAAGAAGTGCATCTATGAATGAATTGTTCAAAGACTATGTTCACAACATCGACCACAAAAGAAGAAAAAAATCGTATTAACCTTCCCAAGATTAATAAAAAACATTAAGAAAAAAATAATTTAGTTATTTATTATATATATAATTTCGAAATCAATTCTCCAATCTGCACATGTACATTTCTTCCAATAATCCACCAATTTCCATTAATCTGTCTCAAAATCTGCATGGTAGCAAGCTTAAAATTGAACTTATAAAAAACTATTAAAATAAAAGATTTAATCACTAGGATGACAAAGATAATACTCGATAAAAAAAGAAAAGAAAAAAATTACATAATTCTCTACGGACAGATACATCGTCTCCAGCGTAAACAAATTCACAAATATTTCGCAACAATTCCACCTAAAAATCACACCAAAATACTCGTGACACATTACAGATGGTTGAGGCTTGGTTTCTGCACACAATTCGAGCCATTGCAAGCCAAAAATTCGAGTATTTTGTAGCCATGGAAGCTATATAGTTTGTTGACGCTGAAAAATAACAAAAAAGGAACAAAAATGGTGTTCAAATTTGTCCGAATATGGGCCTCGCTGAACTAAAAAGATCATGTATAAACTGAGAATTGATACGAATGTCGACAAATTGAAATCGAACGAATTATTTGTGGGACATGTTATGACGTCATTTCCCTCCAGACTTTAGGGTATTTTTTTTCAAATTAATTGATTTTATGAAAGGAAAGTTATCACAGGCAATTTTAGGCATATCATCTTACAAAATAAAAGAATAATAATTTAGAAATTCTTTTTAATCAAGAAATTAAAAACCTATAATCTTGAAATAAACATCAAACTTCAAGGATTAGTTTCCCGAAAAAGTAGCTGTCCAACTTGACATGAACGTTCATAAGATAACAATAATTAACAAAATAATTAAACAAAACAACAAAAGTGACAATACAAAACTAACTCATCCACAACACTGAACTTAACAATGAACAAAGTAAGATAATGAACAATTTAAGATAATGAACAAAAGTGACAATACAAGACTAACTCATCCACAACACTGAACTTAACAATGAACAAATTAAGATAATGAACAAAATAATGAACAAAAGTGACAATACAAGACTAACTCATCCACAACACTGAACTTAACACAGAATGGAGTCGACTTAACACGGGTGGACGAACGAGTGAAAATGGACACGACTTCACTCCAAGAGAGACACTGGGCAACTAGATCTTCTGTGCTTCGAAATGCCCCCGCTAGAGGGATTCTTTTCAACTTAATTTTGGATTTTATGCGAAATAACGATTCATCGGTTTAATAAAAGAATGATTCAGTTTGTGCAAGTTAGTCTATGTAATCTTGATCGACAAAGGAGTCACATTTTTTTAGGATATCCAAGGGAACTGACAGACATTCAGTAAAAAACAAAACAAAACAAAAACAAACAAAAACAAACAAACAAAAAAAAAACAGATTAACTTACGATGTTGTGACTTTAATAGGGTCTTAATCTATTCAAGATATCACATGATATCGTTTAGGTTGACTTAGAAGATGCGAGCAACTCAAAGAAAAAAAAGTATAGTTGATCGGAGAAAATTAGACTATCTGAGACCCTAGACCTACATTTTTGTTACGGAAGCAAAGGAGGGGTCACGACAACGAATAAATAAATAAGAATAAATAGCCAATGAGAAAATCATATTCTTGCTTTTATACATACATAAACTCTCTCTCTCTCTCTTCTCTCTCTCTCTCTCTCTCTCTCTCTCTCTCCTCTCGTTCTTTTCTCTTTCTCTTTCTTTCTCTTTCCTCTTTCTCTTTCTCTTCTCTCTTTCTTATAGAGGAAGGTAGTTAAATATAGATAGATTGACAGACAGACAGACATATAAATAGACAGACAGAGACGTACAAACAAACAAACAGACAAGTAGACATAAAAAAACAGATAAATAGAGACAGAAAAAAATGGAAAGAAAGAAAAAAATCCCGTTAAGCTTTAGTTCCTCCAAGAAATGAATTATGACCAGGAAAAATGTAAAGAAAACGAGGTTAGCGCATTCCATGCAGGTACACTGTGATAAAGTAACATTGTAAATTTCCGACTTAATACTAAAGGCAAATATAATTCAAGCTTTGATGCATATCCTTACTTTACTCGTCTATTAAAGAGGTCGTGAGATATATAGATACATTATATATCCTTAGCTGTGTTCATAATTTAGAGGTATTGCTCCGTTTTCTTTAGTGCAGTTGTAAATTTGTCAGCTGTTATTTATGTTTTTTTTCTTTTTTTTACGTTAATGTGAAAATTGCTGTTTTGTTGATTTATTTCCCTTGAATGTCTTTTCTTTTCGTTCAAAGCATCGTTCAAAGTTCAAGAATGTCAGGTTTTAATCGGATATTTGTTAGTAATTTCTTGGCAAAATGATTATGCATTTCTGTGTATACTTATGTAGGTCTATACTCTCTTTTCCTTATATTCGAATACGCACACGCATACATACACATGTCTCCATTATGTGGATTTTGAATAAACCGATAAAAGACGTCATAAATATCGCTTACTAATCATATTGCAATTCAGTTTCCTTCTTTCTTTTTCTTCTTCTATTTCTTCTATCTCTCCTTCTCCTACTTTTCCCCTTCTTCTTCCACCTCCCTTCCCTTCTCCTTCTACCTTTCCTCAAACTCAATCATAATTTTTCTTTCATATTCTCGCCTTTTCTCCAAACGCCATGATAAATAAACAATAAATATAAGTAATAAGCATAATCACATCTGTAAGAATTGTCAATACAACCAACATCAGTTAATAAAATGAAATATACAACGTAGAGAAATTAATATAAAGATTAATATAAAAAAATCACTGAGCTTGAAAAAAGTATGAAAATCTATAAAGTCAAAACGACCAATAAAATATACAATGTAGAGAAATTAAAGGGACTAATATGTATGTATCTATCTATCTATCTATCTATCTATCTATCTATCTATCTATCTATCTTATCTATATAAATATTATACATATATATTATATATATATATATATTATATATATATATATATATATAATATAATATAACGTCATTGGAGCTTGAAAAAAGTAATGAAAATCTATAAAGTCCAAAGACGACCNGAGAGGAAGAGAGGGAAAGAAGAGAGAGAGAGAGAGAGAGAGAGGAGAGGGAAGAACACGGAGGAGACGAGGAGAAAGATGCAGAGAGAGAGAGAGAGAGATGACGAGAGAGAGAGAGAGAGGCGGCAGGAGAAGAGAGAGAGAGATGAGAGAGACCGACAGCACTCGTCAACTACGTGCACTAAGACATACCGAGCGAGAGAGAGAGAGAGAGAGAGAGGAGGGAGAGAGAGAGAGATGAGAGAGAGAGAGAGAGAGAGATGAGCAGAGAGCACAGAGAAGATGAGAGAGTAGGAGAGTAAGAGTAGAGAGAGAGAGAAGGGAGGAGACACAGAGCCGGGAGTGCATATATATTATATAGAGTAGCATGGCTGATTAGAGAGAAGGGGACGGTGTATTGGAGAAAAAATATAAAGATTGAACGAGAAAACAAGAGGAAAAGAGAGAGAGTTATTGGTTGTAAGAGCAAGGGAGGAAACATAGAAAAAAGAAAGAGTAGGGAGTCGGACGCGAATTTTTGAAGAAGGAGAGGGGGAAAGGGAGAGAAAGAGATAATGGAGGGGAAGAAAAGGCAGGGAGGAGGATAGAAGGAAGATGAAAAGAGTTAGGCAAGAGGTGAGGAGGGAAGGAGAAAATCTAAAAGGAGAGAGAGAGAGAGAGGGAGGAGGAGAAAACGAAAAATGAGGCAAAATAGAGATAGACAGACGAGAGATGTGAGAGAGAGAGAGAGAGAGAGAGAGAGAGAGAGAGAGAGAGAGAGAGAGATGACGAGGAGAAAAGAGAGAAAGAGCAGAAAGACGAGAAAGAGAAAGAGAGAGTAGAGAGAGAGGTGAGAAAGAGAGAGAGAGAGAGAGAGAGAGAGAGGCAGCGATGCAGAGAACAAAATCCGTAGGAGTAGCCTGGATATAAACATGATACCCGGTCGATAGGGCTGTGAAGGCTGGAGAGAGAAAGAGGTAGATAGATAGATAGATAAATAAATAGATAGATAGATTGATAAATAGATAGGTAGATATATAGAGAGATAGATAGATAGGCTGAGTAAAAGATAGATAGATAGATAGATAGATAGATTGATAAATAGATAGATAGATAGATAGATAGATAGGCTGAGTAATATATATATATATATTATATATAGAGAGAGAGAGAGAGAGAGAGAGAGAGAGAGAGAGAGAGAGAGAGAGAGAGAGAGAGAGAGAGAGAGAGAGAGAGAGAGAGAGAGAGAGAGAGAGAGAGAGAGAGAGAGAGAGAGAGAGAGAGAGAGAGAGAGAGAGAGAGAGAGAAGAGAGAGAGAGAGAGAGAGAGAGAGAGAGAGAGAGAGAGAGAGAGAGAGAGAGAGAGAGAGAGAGAGAGAGAGAGAGAGAGAGGAAGAGAGAAAGAGAGGAAATAAGAGACAGACAACGAGAGAGAAAGGACAAGCACAGCCTACGCAACAGCCTATACCCACCATTACAGCCAAGTGAGAAACACATAACACTCTTACTTCGTGGTCCCTTCCTCCATCACTAACTTACGAGCTCGTGTTCCAAACTTAACAAAGTAGGAGGACTAACTTCCCGTCAGCGTTGTGTTCCGACTTCCCAAGGAGCAGTCGGTGGTGAATATTTCAATTCCCTTGGTCACGGTCTTTGTCGCCTAAGAGCAGGAGAAACAAATTCGGAATAGGGGATTCCTTGGTTATGGATTTTTCTTTGATTATCCGAGTTGTCTTGGAAGATTCTCTTGGTTACAACGAGTAAGGTATGGTTAAAAACATTGGCAACGGTAGAATTGATAACACAATTCTCAAGAAAATAAAAGTTATATGAATGATGATGTACACCTTGAAATTCATTTAATACCTTTCAATACAGATACATAGATAAATAGATAGCCAGATCTAGCTAGATAAA
>NW_020868745.1:347236-349736 GCF_003789085.1 Penaeus vannamei
TACCTTCTCATGTTAGCCATCACATTGGTTTCAAAACTTTTCCAATACTGAATGCTTAGTCTTGTCAATACGTTGCAATAAAAATTATGCAGTATTTTGCCTCTAGTTGGCATTCCTCTGTCTTTTGGGTCTGGTCTCTTGGTGTTAGGGAGTGAAATTCATTTTTAAAAGTGCTGGGAGGAGAGAGTCAGACTAGTAAGCTCTTTGACGTATGATGAATAAATAAAAGTGCCGTTGGGGAGAGAGGGTGCCAGATCAAATATGAATTTAATATTACAGAATTTACTTATCGCAGTATAATTTTAGACAATAATGAGTCTATTTAATTCTGTCAATATATTTATTTTGAATATAACAATCTAACAAGGATTGAGTAATTGACTGGAAAGAGAAATACATATGTCTTTCACCAAGTCTTTTCGCGCAAGATATTCTCGTCCAATTACTCCTTGTCTCAGAGATTCTCCGGGATGATTAATGAGATACTCTTCACTATGAAAGGTTAATGAAAAAACTGACTATATTTTAAAAGTCGTAGCATGTATGGCCAATGCTGTCTATGCTGGTAATAGAATACTGAATATTAGATATATTTAAGACTGCCCTACGGCTGGCTTACGAATGTAAAAACTGGCGCCTTGCTCCTCAATGGATACCGCAAACAGGGAGCAATGCTGCATTCGCTTTCCGCCTCCAGCCGAGTGAGCTCTTAGAACGGTCCTCGGGTCTGCTCAATCTGCCGAAGCCGCAACTCTCTCTGTCGTCCCATGGGCCTCCTCCACTCACGTTATCTCAGGCAGAGGCATCCCGGTGGGCAGAATCATCCACAGAGAACTAAGCCAGGGCTGTTACAAAGAGATAAAGAAGGGACTCCAAGCAATGAAAGAAAGCAAAACAATCAGTATCAGGGCCAATTTGCAAATACTCCTGTAACAACAAAGTTCATGGAATCTGCTGCTAAACCAATCCGCCCACTGACTTCCTGGTCTGAATGTCAAAGGAAGTGGTTCTTAGCAATTTCTGAGTCACGGACCCCCTCCGTTACCCGCGTTTAATCTGCAATGTGTATAATCCACTTAATTTTATGGGATTCGCTTGTTCCATACATTCATGAGACACACAAAGTATTATTAAACTTTTTAAGGTAAAGATTTAAAGAAAAAAACACTAAATAAATGAAAGGGAGTTTATATATATATATATATATATATATATATATATATATATATATATATATATATATCGATATATATATATGTATGTATATATATATATATATATATATATATATATATATATATATATATATATATATATATATATATATATATATAAACACACACATACACACATATATATGTATATATGCATGTATACACACACACACACACACACATATACATACATATATACATATATATATATATATATATATATATATATATATATATATATATATATATATATATATATATATATATATATATACATATATACATAATACACACACATATATACACACGCACATACACTTATGTGTATATATATACACACAAGTTTTTGTATATATACATATATATACATACATACACACACACATCTCTCTCTCTCTCTCTCTCTCTCTCTCTCTCTCTCTCTCTCTCTCTCTCTCTCTCTCTCTCTCTCTCTCTCTCTCTCTCTCTCACTCACTCATTCACACACATTCGGAAAGATTGTTTATTCTGACTGTAAGAGACACCGAAAAAGGCACTTACGTAATGAATCTACGACGTGCAAGAAAGATAAATGGCGAATGACCGCTTTATCATAGCTATTACTGTTGTCGAGTTTGTGGTCGATCAAAGTGTCCTCACCATGTTAGGTTCATGAAAGCTTACGAAAATAATGGACATTCATTTATCAAAAACTGGTGCAACGAATATACACAGTATAGATGGATGATGTTGTTTACCAGCGTTATTAAGAAGAAGCACAAGAAGAAGAAGAAGAAATAAAACAAAAAAACATAAATTTCACACCACATTCAAAACAGTGATTTCCTTATCACTGTTGTGTATGTAACCTTCTCAATGCAATTTGTGTATTGAAAATTAAGCCATGGACAGCAAAAAGATAACGAAATGATTATGGATTTGATTAATTCACGATAATTAAAACAAATAATTAAAACAAATTTAACTACACACAGGATTAAATAAAGGAGAAAAAATCATATGAACTTTCAAAATTCTGAAAATATAAAATGAACTGACAACTCCAAGTTACATTCATGCTGCACATAAATCATTTCAAAAGGTAAGTAATTTCACTGGCTGTATAAAAGCATTTGATTCCAGCGAAATTTTATACCCTATTAAACACAGTGCGGAAACAGGGAATGAATGAGTGTTGCATATTTTTTTCAAAAGGTTATTTCTGTTAAAGCAGTTTTCAAAACACACGTTATTAGTGAAAAAGACTCCGGGAAATGTGATTGCACAATTTCACAAAATTTCTCAGC
>NW_020868745.1:399736-406942 GCF_003789085.1 Penaeus vannamei
CAGGTCCCTCATAGAGATGCAATTGCACGTCAGTATAACGTACGCAAATTCATTCACGTGTTTTCTCCTTTATCGCCTTTTTTCAACTAACTTTTATTTTTCTCGCAACATCTCTATAACAAACTCTTTTTTTCTCGGTAAATTCGTGAATTCAGCGCGACGTCCCTCATGTATTAACATTCAGGCCGCGCAGACTCCATGAAAGGAGGAAATTACGTCCCCTCGAGTCGGTCCGAAGCTGTAGCCATGTTGTCAGGCTGCCGAGGAAGGACAGGGGTGGGGGGGAGCGTGGAAGGGGGCGAGGCACGGCGGCTGGAGTGCGAGGAAGGGGGGGAGGGGGTAGGGGCGAACACGCGGGGAGTGCGAGGAGGGGAGGGAGGTAAGCGGAGGAGTGAGGTAAGCTGGAGAGGACTGTGAAGGTGAGCTACGTTTGGTCGAGAAGGAGGAGATGGAGGGGGTTTAGACCGTGGGGAGGAGGAGGGATGAATACAGTGGCAGAGCCGTGAAGAAGGGGCGGAGATAGTGTGAGGAGGTGTCTGCAGCGGGAAGAAGGTAGGTTGTGGTGAAGGAAGAGGGAGGAGGGAAGAGGGGGTACAGAGGTGGGAAGTAAAAAGGGAGGGAGGGGAGAGGGTACTGTTGGGAGTGTGAGGCAGGGGAGGGAGGTACGGTGGCTGGAGTTGGAACAAGGAGGGGGGAGTTGGGTAAGGGTCAAGTGTATCAAGGTGTAGCTCTGTTATCTGGATGTAAAAGGTGCTTGTGTGTTGCTGAGTCAAGACGTTTTCGGTCCTTGCGTGAGGAAGGTGTGAGGGGGATTCAGGATGAGGTTCAGTAAATATAGATATTTTCTTTATATATAATATCTATGTGTGTGAGTGAGGGCATGTGCGTGTGTATTATTGAGTATGAGGGCGGGGGAGTCAGGCAGACCAATAAAACGTTGAATAAACATAAGAGGAGCAACATAAATTACTTCTAGGGTAGAACTCTTGGCTAAGTTCTCCGCTTACGTCAATAGACACGTCGATACGCGCCCTACATTTAATTTACCTTTTATAACGAATACTTAACCTTTTTAAGATTGGATCATAGTCCAAAGTAATGCACAATAGCCACAGTTTTTCAGTCGACCAACCAAACCTGAAATAAAAGTCTTGACCACACTGATGCTGGTTTATCTAATGACCTAACTATCGCAATTCTCCGTGCGGGTTTATGCACATGTGATAAGATATGACGATTCCACATTAGATACTGGATGAAAGTGACCATAATTAGGTTAAATGTTTAATCTGCTGCATTTATAAGTAAAAATGTGTAATAAGATACTTTAAGTGTGTTTAATCTAACCACACACACACACACACACACACACACAACATACATACATATATACATATATATATAATATATAATATATATATATATATATATATATATATATATATATATATATATATATATATGTATATATATACATATATATATATATATATATATATATATATATATATATATATTATATATATATATATATATATATATATATATATATATATATATATATATTATATATATATATCATAATATCACAACACACACACACACACACACACACACACAACACACCACACACACACACACACACACACAATATAATATATATATAATATGTATGTATACAATATAACATAAGATATAATTAATAATATATATAATATATAATATATATAGAATCGTATGTATTATATATATATACTATATATGCTAAAAAATTTCATATACCATTATAGAAGTATCTTCTTATATTAAATTTAAGGGGACAACCTCGAGGATACCCTGATTTTGACACCAAATTTTGGTATGGATAGCATACCCTAGCGGTCTTACGGCTCGTGGTTAGATGAATTCATTTCCCCTTGGTGTCTGCCAAATATACAATGGACAAAGCAATATTCTTAGCCAATAACGTTTATTTGTGAACAAATAATAATCAATAATGGCATATCACGATTGAAAACTAGCAATCACACTTTGGCATAAACAAGGAATGTTCTCGGCTGCTAACTGTATTTAAATTCTGTTAAATTTAACAGTTCACCCTTCTTTTACCTACTGATAAAAAGAAATGATTATTACTAAAAATATAACAAAATAAAACATGGGACGGGATTGAGACAGTCACCCCATTCTACCAGTATCTTTTTGTTATAATTCTTGGACACAAAGTAATCGACTTCTTTTAATCTTCACGATTTTCCTTCCATACTCTTACTTTTACATATAAGAAACATTCCGCATAACTGTCTCCATTGTCGTATTCCGTTGCTGTATCCAAGAATTAAAACTGATTATATAAAATAAATAATGAAAAATTCCTACCATCCAAACCTAGCGATCAACATGGCGTGTGTTGGCGTTGCTCATTTTTCCATAAGCTTCTTTCTGTGTGTAGGACGAGAGCAGATGCCGTATTAACAAAATTCCATACACATGGATTCCATACTTATATCGATTCACTTATCAGATATTAGAACCTTCAATTTTCGGGTGAAACATAATTTTTAATATCAACACTTAACATGTATGTAGGGCAAAGCAGGAGTCCCTCTGAGGGGAAACCGGTTAAACAATCTACTTATTTTGTTAAACTGGTATGCCTTTAAAAGAAATGGAAATACAGATATAAAAAACGACTCTTGCGCGTCCATACATTCATTATCAAATTAGAACCAACGCTTCTTTGAATGTCGAATCAATTAAGATTCCTCTCACACACACACACACACACACACACACACACACAGATACATACTAATATATCATATATAATATATATATAATATATATAAGTAATATAAGATATTATAATATATATATATATTATATATAGATATCTGTGTGTGTGTGGTGTGTGTGTGTTGGCATTTATTAATTAATATATATATATATATATATATATATATATATATATAATAATATATATAATATATATATATAATATAATATATATATATATATATATATATATATATATAATATAGGAGTATATATAGTAATAATATATATAGGTTCTTAATTTTCGTGTTGTCTTATATGTAATTATGAGGAGGACGCAACACACAAACACACCATAAGCTTTATAACAACACCAAATGTAAAGATAAACCATCATCTTCACTTTAAACTGCCACCTGTAGTTATATTCTACTTTATGTAATAATAAGCCAGCAAAATTACCTTGTACTAAAGGACTAAAGTTGAAAGAACTTTACTAACCTATAAATGCTTATTTACACTAGAGCTATTCATGTTTGCTGAAAGCATCCTTCTGCCATTTATCCCGATTCGGTTGATCTTATTATAAGAAAAGTACTACTTGATCATTATAATATAATATTATTAATATTATATAATATATGTATATATATATAATATAAAAATATAATAAATCAGTATATATATATAATATATAATAGATATATTAAGTATATATAATGTAGTATGGTAGTATATATGAATGTTGTGGTTTTACGTGTTGTGTTTGTGGTGTGAGATGTGTGTTGATATAATATATTAATTTTATATATTGTATTATATACTATATAATATAATATATATATATATAATTAGTATATAGTATACATATATAAAAATATAATAGATATTAATATAAAGATATATATAATATATATATATATATATAATTATATATAATAGTATATAAATATACATGGACACACACACCACATATATATGTTTTATGTGTGGTGGGTTACGTATGTATGAGATAATATATATAATATAATATATATAATATATATATATCTATATATACAGTACACATACACGCACAATATATTTTATGTGGTGTGAGTTAACCGAATTGTATAAAGTACTATGTATACTATGATATATATTATATAAAGATAGGTATATATGGAGTATAAAATGCACACACACCACGCACAATATATATGTATATGGTGTGTGCTGTGTTTACGAATGTATTATGAAGTTGTAATATACAATATAAGATATTATAATATATACATAAATAAATATATAATATAATAATAGTATAATATAATTATATAATATAATATATACATGGCACAACCACGCACATATATTATGTAATATGGTTGTGTGTGGTTACGTATATATAATATATATTATAAATATAATATATATAATATAATAATGTGTGTTGTGTGTGTTGTGTGTGTGTGGGTTGTCTGTGTTGGTGGTGTGTAGGTTGTGCTGGTGTGTGGTGTTGTGTGTGGTGTGTACAATATGTTGGTTGTGTGATACACATATATACATAATACATCATTAAGTATATATATAGCATATATGTGTGCAATATAACTATATAAATATATAATATATAGGTAAATATATATATATATATATATATAGTTTGTTGGGGTTGGTGTTTGGTGTTGTTGTTGGAGTATATATATATATAATATATATAAATATATATATAAAAATATAGTATATATATATAATACACATATATGATATATATAGTACATGTATATATAATATATATAGAATATAGTATTATATACTATATATATATAATATATAATATATATATATATATTGTGTGTGTGTTTTTGGGGTTGTGTGTGCTGTTTGTGTGTTTTATATAAATATATGTATAAATGTTATATATATTAATATAATATATATATATAATATAATATATACATATATATATAATATATGTGGTGTGTGTGGTGTGGTTGTGTGTTGGTGTGTAGAGTGTGTGGTTGTGTATTATTATATATTATATAATATATATAATATATATATATATAATATAAATATAATATACTTTAGTGTTGTGGGTTGTGTTTGCGTTGTGTGTGGTGCCCGTTTGTTTTTGTGTTGTTCTTTTGGGGGTGTTGCGGGATTGTGTGTGTTTTTTTTATCTTTTTATAAGAATAACAACAAGAGAACAACGGAGAAATCCTTACTTTATTTAAGTTTCCCCGAAAACCTCACTTAACGTTTTTCTTATTTCGGATGGTTGTAGAATATTAATAAATAATTCAAAGGAGCCTTCTTATTTAAAGTATACACATTAATCTAACTACCTTAATTCTATTCATCTATCCATATCCTTTATCATACCTATGCCTGATTATGGCAGACCACTATGTTATAATATATATATATATATATATATAATATATATATATATATAATATTATTAATATAATATATATATATATATAATTAATATATGTAACATTTATCGATTATATATATATATAATATGTATGTATGTATATTATAATTATATATAATATTATATATATATAATAATAATATAAATAAACACAGACACACAACACACACCACACACACACACACACACAACACACACACCCACACACACCCCTCTCTCTCTATCTCTCTCTCTCTTCTCTCTCTCTCTCTTCTCTCTCTCCTCTCGTAATATATATATATATATAATAATACATATATACATATATATATATTATTATATATAATATATATTATTATAATACTATTATACTCACACCACACACACACACACACACACACACACACGACACCATCACACACTACACACACACACACATATATAATAATATAATAATAATTTATATATATATATTAATTGCTATATTATAGATATGATATTAATACTGCCTCCACTCACACCTGATAAATGAACTAATCCATAAATTCATTCTTTAGCCTGTGTAAACTCACTATTTCCTGGGAAATTAGAGAGAAATGGAACAACTATAATTTAAATCATAATGAAGCCGTATACATTCTTCTGTACTATGAAGTACATTATGATAACACTTGCTTGTCCCACTGGGCAACCAGTCATATTAGTAAAAAATAGCGTAAATAGTATTTTAATAGGCTAAAAAACTCCTCATTTATTTAATAGAAAGTGATGGTCATTGAATGACCACTCATGAGTGTATTAATTTAATATTTGACGCTAAGTAAGCATTGATATTCGTTTTTTTTTTCGCAAATATATTGATCGCAAAAACATTAATATAGTTACCAGACTTCAGTAGTATATTCTTCAAATCGATTCCTAATTGTTTGTATCGAAATTCAACACTGTGGTTGAGGCTAGCATTTCCCATCTTCCAGGCACAAGAAGCATCATCAATTGAGCTGCATAATATACTGCACCAAATTATCTAGTGAAGGAAAATATGTATTTTCCTCTCCAGAACCAAACACTATTGAATAAACAGAACATTACTACATTATACTTTATTATAAAATGCATAAATGCTCACCATATGGTGGGTGTGTGGGGTTGTTGTGTGTGTTGGTCGTAATTAGTTAATAAATCTTTAAGTCTCATGTGTTCTATCTTTTTTTTTTTAATATTTTACTATTTCAAATCTTCTATAAATCTGTCTTATGCTAGTTTTATTATTAATTATATTATCTATCTCTTTATTTTTTTTTTTTTACGAGCAGTTTACATTTTTTTTTTTATTTAAATTATTCTGATAAATATAATAAACGACAGAAACAGACATAATCCTTCATCTTTATTTTAAGTTCCCCGAAACCTCACTCTTTTAACGTTTTCTTTTCTCTCGGTTGTTAGTAGAAGATGTAATAAGAATTCAAAAGAAGCCGTTCTTATTTAAAGTATACTTCTGTATATGTATACATATGTGCATGCCTTTCCATAGATACATGCATACATGCACATATCTAACTAACAATCTATTCATCTATTCTAATCTTCATCGATACTATGACTCTGATTATGCCGACCTACTACTTGTATCATTCCCTAAAACTATAGAAAAGCCTACTACTAGAATATTACGAAAAATAAGTTTGGGGTGTAATTTTGTATTTGAGTGCTGCAGTGTTTTTGAACATCGTCATACATTTTGATTCGTTGGTGTGTGCTTGTGTATGGTGGGTGTGTATGTCTGTTTATATAATTATTTTTTATTTATTTAGTAACATCACACACACACACACACCACACACACGCACACATACACACACACACACACACACACACACACACACACACCCTCTCTCCTCTCTCGGTCTCTCGTCTCTCTTCTCTCCTCTCTCTCTATATTGTAATATATAATTACTATAGATATTATAAATATAAATTGTATATAAGATGTTATACTTATACTTCCTCATACATCCTATAAA
>NW_020868746.1:0-17500 GCF_003789085.1 Penaeus vannamei
AAGAATTATTTGGCTCATTTCATGTACACTTGTTGCTAGCCGTGGAATGTTGTGAATGTTGCCTTTTACTGTACTTGTGAATGAATTAAGCAGTCTTTCCAAACACGAGGCAATTTCACCTACGGAAGCTGAAATCTATAGACACAAACATTGACAGAAATAGGTATAACCTGACAGACGTAAGCTTACGTGCCCTCCCCCTTTCTCTCGTTGTGAATGTATATACATACATACATGCATACATACATACATACACATACATACATACATACATACATACATATATATATATATATATATATATATATATATATATATATATATATATATAATATATATAATCTCTCTCTCTCTCTCTCTCACTCTCACACCCTGTGTGTGTAAGTGTATGTGTGTGTGTATGTACGTGTGTGTGTGTGTGTGTGTGTGTGTGTGTGTGTGTGTGTGTGTGTGTGTGTGTGTGTGTGTTGTGTGCGCGCGCGCGCGCGCTGTGTGTGTTTGACTGGCTGTCGGAGAGGGGAAAGAGGGAGGCCGCCAAGAGACATTTCGAAAAACCATCGACGTCCGAAAGTTCCAATTCGAATCTCACTTGAGCCAAAGTTGGGGCATTATCACGCCGTTCGCTTCTCCTGGGCTAATTATTTCTAAAACTTACTTTTAGATATATTGGCTCGAGTGCCAGGTAGAAGAGAGGGTTCTAATGTACTTTAAGAGCGAAGTGGGAAGTGTGTTTGCTTGTGTGGGAGATGCTGCGCAGATATGCGCGCATGCTTGCATGCTGGCACGCGCGCGCACGCACGCACGCACGCACACACACACACACACACACAACACAGAGATATATAGAGACACATAGAGACAGCCAGAGACTGAAGGAAGAAAACTGATATTGCTGAAACCCCCATTAAAAATCTAACAGCATTGCCATTAAATTGTGTTTATATATACATATATATATATATATATATATATATATATATATATATATATATATATATATATATATATTATGTATTGATGTACGTTTTGTGTATTCTGCCAGCTGGCAACCATTCGACCCGGACAAGACTATAGGTAATTAAAGATAGATTAATTCATTATTTAAAATTATCTGCCGCGTCAGCAAGTAATGTCATTAGCGGCAAATACCTTATGGGATTAAAACCTTAAACTATTTAAACGTTTAAAAGTCAATAGATAATAATTAGTATGTTAAAATCAAAGCATAAATATTATGCTTTAAAAGTTTTAAAATCTTGTTTAAATCCAATTCGCTACTTCTCCATTCTTAGCATTTGCTGGTCTTTCAAATTCGTAAAAAATGGTACCAAGACCCTGTAGTTGATTTTATTAAAGAAACCTTTCTAATTCCCTCTTGGGTTGTACAGGATGCGCTGGAAAGAAAATGCCAAATTCGCAGACACTGAATTGGAGCCTATGTGTTAGACCCTTGTCCTCTTTGATCTCGGAGAGAGCCTATTAAGAATTGGGCCATATTAGTTCCTGAAAAGTTTCCTAAAGTGAAACGTTTTTACTCCGACGTTAATGTGTTGAATTGGAGAGATATTTGATGTTTTGACATTCTGCTGACGTAGCAGATGTCAAAAAGTTTACCCACTTACGAAATTGCTTAACTGGAGCAGCAGCTAGAGATATTACTGGTTATGTTTCCAGAAAGCTGTCGACAGCATTTGAGCTTCTGATAGATAGTTACGGGAAAAGGCATGTCATTATTCAGGCTCATATGACTGCACGTCCTGGTCACATTTTGAATTTGTGTAACGTAGCATCTACTTCAATACGGCAGCATAAATACTGGACAAATACTAACAAAAGAAACTGGGTAATATAGAACCGATACTCACGCAATACCTCTCGCAGTGCGAGTGGCCTTTCTTTCAATTCGTTCACTGATTATTCCCAAATTATTTTACTTGGTTCTTACGCTAGCCATTTTTCGCATAAACTGTTTTTATGAACCACCGAAATTTATCAGCAAGGTATCAAAAATGTGATTGCTAGCAGTGACCGGGTATGCAAGCAAAAGTTAATGTTTTTTTTAACACGTTTCTTCCTTCCAAATTTATAAACTTATATACAATAACGGAAGCTCAAACATCTGCATTAAGAGTTGCAACCAAAGGGTGAGAAACACTAAGCTCTAACTTATAAGTTCCTCAGCAAAGAAATATAGAGATTTAAACGATTTCATCCAACAATGATGACCTTTACCACCAAAACTCAGGTTAAACTTTAAGGAGGAATATAGGTAAGCTCCCATTGTGGCCTCTGCCTTAGCACTTCAAATTGCTTCTGAGACGAAGGCCTCAAACAAGCTACAAGTGTAGCTTATTTAGGAACCGTCCCAATGAGCAATGTTTAGATCTTATATTATTCATCACTGAGAGTAATGATGAACTTAGGAGTGTTAGTTTTTGTTCAGGTGTCTGCAGACCATTTCTATGAAGCTTGCCATGCTTAGTATTCTGTGTAGTGGTAAACACCCTGGTGTTGTGGCTCAGAGTAAATATGTGGAAGTAATTATCGATCAGGATGTTGATGGAGCTTCTGGTTCCTCCGAAAGCTATGTCCATGTTGCTCTTAAGCAACAATGTTTTTGCTGTGATCCAGATGGTTTTACGGACCATGTGGAAGCATCTGTTTTGTTTGATACTGGTTCTGTTTGCCTCTACATTTCTTCCATATTTGATTAGAAGAGCAGCTGTCGACATCCCCATGATCTCTATTTCTTTAATAGAGATAACTTCCATAACTTTTCGGATATCCAATTTCTTGATAATTATGCTGCATATGCATTGATAGCGTCAAATAATGATTTACGAATTTTGGGTGATAGAAGCCGTGGGTAGTGATCCAAAAGAAATTCCTCCTGACCCTTTCACCTGTGATTTTTAAAATTGCTGAAGTGGAATTTTAAGTTGGACGGTATAAAGATGTTATGAATCGAAGGTTGCCCTTTCCAATGGCATTAAAAAAGCTTTCACATTGATTAGTGTTAAGCCTAAAGGCCCTTATGTTCATTGTTTTTTTTTTTTTTTGTGTGGTTTTGTAAAAAAAAAATTATGTAATTTATGTGTACAATTTGGGAACACTAGTAGTCCATATCTCTTAGATGCTACCGTAAAATTCCAATTAAGGTCTTGCTTTCATTCTCCCGTGGCTAAGGAACTCCAGGAGAATCTTTATGTAGATGATTAGTCGACAGGAGCTAATACTATAGCAAAGCTTTGTCACAAATTTGAGGAAGTCTATGTCTTTTGCCTGAAGCAGGTATAATTCATGCAAGGTGTGAGTGTAGTGATGTTTATTTTCAGGCAATAGTCATGTTCCTCGTGAGTCCATTGAAAGCCAAAATTCTGCCGTAGTATTTGTTAGGAAATGGATTGCATCTAGATTTTATATTAAAGACCTCTATATCTAGATCCCTTTTATTCATGTTTACCGCAATGATTATGCTAGGCTTGACTACCAAATTATTGACCCCCTAGTCTTTATGACCACATTTATAATGTATACCAATATTGTATTTCTAGACATTTGAAGGTTAGGTCTTAACTTGGAAGTTCCTTAAAGATTTGCAAGGTAAATACCAAAAATGAAGTAAAACTCTTCCACGTTGAAGGAATGGAATATGATCTACAATATTGTCTAGACATCTCATGGGACCAGTTAGTCCAGCATTTGAACTACTGTACATGCTTTTGAGGTTGCATCCGGAAAAAGGGTTTGGCGCCAGCGTCTACTTGTGAGTTCCCTTGATGGATGGACACTACAAGGTAACCTTTGTTACTGCCAGGTCTAGATTTACTCCTCTTAAAAGGGTTGCTTTTCTTCAGACTGAATTATTATTACATGCATTAGTGTGTGCTTATAAAATCTGTTCTAAAATTAGGCAAGTATATCATTTGGACATTTTCAAGGGTTGCCCTTCCTGGTAGTAAAAAGAATACCAATGCTTTCTTCTAAAAGAGCTTTAAAAATTAAGACTGTATCGCCTAATTGATGGCATCATTACTGAAGTATAAAGATAATCCTGCGGATTTTATATCAAGAGCTGATGTGTGGTCCCTCTTGGTTATCCTCGGTCATAATGGAATGGAGGTTGTAAAAATATTGGAACATTACCTGCAAAAGAACAATGTTCAGAGTTTACTGTACTTGAATTGACTCTTCTGAAGTAGTTTGACAATGAAAGATGGTGAAGCAGTGAATGTAGTGGCTTGAACATACAGATTTATTACTAATGCAAAGCCTGGATCAGCTACATAGTCTAAGTCTATGACTATCATTTACAAAATCAGTAACTTAAGATTGTACTGGAAGAAGCTTACACTTAAGAGCTGAATTTCTTATTAGTAAAGAGTAAGCCTTTTCCTAACGGCTAGACCCTTTGTTGAGGATCCCCTACTTCAAATGTATGTCCCCCTCTCCCCAGAATGGACATTTAGTGCCGTACAATAACAGGTGCTTGATCCATATCTAACATAGCATAAAGCATTGATATTTGCAGAGCATTGATATGATAAGGGTTTCATATAGCTAATATTACAATCTCAAAGCACAGAGCTTTTGAGTTTATGGGTATCTCATGATATAGCAAAAATAATAAAGTTTGTGCGAGTTTATTGGAAATTTCCTTCAGAAGTATTTTACTCAATTAACCTGAAAATTTACTTATTAAATTACGTTGAATACTTATTAATGTCCAACGCTTTTTCGTGAAAATTTCTATAATGTTGCATCACTCTCTGGCTTGCATTAGACGGTCTGTATTAATTTGCCAGTGTAACTTAGTTGTCTGTGACGATAAAATGACATGAATCTTTGTAGGTGAATTCATATGAATATTCAACAGCCGAAAACTCTCACGCCTTGACACTAAGAGACATCGGTATTGTATATATAATACTTCCTACTCTGATATCCTGTCATTTACTTTATAAATGTGATCGCTTCTTTACATAGTAGTTGGGCACCTGACAAATCATAGCACTTTCCTGCCCTCGATAACAGCGCGACCGAAACACGCTACGACACATTCTATATAGGTTTGATGTGCTGACACTGCTTAGTAGATATATTTACCCTGCTTCTAGATTTCTGTATTTGAGGTGAAATATCTAACGCAGTGGTGATTCATAAACAATACTTGCTTTATCGTGGAAGTACAGCTGGTGAAACTTGTTGGCGATTGTACCATTCTCGCCATGGTGGGGAGATCGGATAAGGGCAGTGATAAGATTATCCATGTGAAGTACACGTGCTTTTTTTTCTTTTCTTTTTTGAGATAGACAAGAAAATATAATGCACCTGCTGCAGTATAACCCATAACGTGGGCCTTGGCCGTCATTTCTGCTCGATTATCAAATGTAACAGTTAACTAAACACCTAATCCCATGAATGACATAGGTGATTTGAGCTTACTATTTTATATGCATGTGTGTGTGTGTGTGTGTGTGTGTGTGTGTGTGTGTGTGTGTGTGTGTGTGTGTGTGTGTGTGTGTGTGTGTGTGTGTGTGTGTGTGCGCGCGCGCGTGCGTGCGTGTGTGTTCGTGTGGCAAACTCTGTGGCCGGAGAATCAGAAACATTGTGAATGTTTTGTTCACATCAAATAAAAATCAAATATTATATGACGTTTATAAACTAATAAACATCTAAATATTACACATACTTTTACTTGCTTTAAATAAAAACACTTATTGTTTCACTCATTACACTAGGTGGCAAGCATTGTTTAGGCGCAGTTGTCAAATCTATTAAATATTGTTTTTCAGAGACATTTGCTGCAACTAAAAGTCAATCTTTTCTCTCTGAATAGTCATAACATTTTGATATAATTTCCTCAATCAGATTTCTTTTTTGTAAAATTATTTGTAAAATTATTTCAACCAGTCAATCATGGTTAGAAATTGACGCTCACCACTCAGGGAATACTACCTACACAAGTATTGCCAGATAAGTAATATCTCCTCAGGACACATAATGTAACATTTGGGAATGTGGGGAACTATACACACATTATTTTGAGCAAAAAATACGTGTCATATATGAAAAGGTTTCTAACTGAATTATCAAAGGATTTGAAATTAAATGGAAGAACCGTTGTTTAAAAAAAGAAAAAAATACGACAAGAGGCTAATGTATCAAGTTCACATGGGCGAGCGAGCCACTTAGGACGCGTTGGACGTGCTGCTCCCTACAGAGGTGGAAATACTTGCATTAATACTTACTAAACATTGATACAAAGATGAATTTAGGCATGAAAATTGGACGATGGCCGCATACAGTTTGATAGAAGGAATTCAGTTCAGTAATGATGTGTAGTGCTCCTAACGTGTTTTTCAGTATTTTTTCTTTATCTCTCTCTCTCTCTCTCACACACACACACTATAAAAGGTGTTAACCTACATTGATACTGGTGGCCAGAGTAATACTTCTATGGCTGGACTTTTTTTTTCTTGTCTACACGAGATGAAAAGAACACAATAAGAGACACAGGCGCTGGTGATACCAGCGGCCTCACGCCCTAATGAGGGCGCAGCCGCATGGAGGGTGAGCAGTCCCGTCAGCAGGTTAGCTTGTCTCGGTGGGAACTGAGCGAGATGTCAAGTTGGATCAGCTTATATCCGACCAGCGGGCGCAAGCGACGGCATGGGGCCGTGTGCACCACACATGGCCTCACCTGGTATGCTCCCCCGACATGATATACTTTATTGCATGGCCATCTACTTCCGCCTCGCCCTCAAGGCATTATTTGATTTGCCTCAAGGGTGACCCATCATCGGACCCGATCTGCTTTTCTTGTCCTTGTGTTCTTGTCCTTGATCATTTTCGTGTTGCTCCTCCTTGTCGGCCTCTTCTTGGTCCTCAGTGAATCTATCCGTCCGCGAAGGTCTCGTCTAGGTCCTCCTTGACATCGGATCATCCAGACTTTCTCGTAGTGCTTGTCCAGGTGTTACTCGGCGGCGTATTCGTCCACACGTCTACAAGGCCTTGTAACCTGCCTCTGGGTCTACGGGCGTTGGGGCATCGGCGTCTGATACCTCTGCTGATGAGCTACTGGAGTTTTGACCGGATCTACCGGCGTCCAGGCAGACGGCGCTCTTCCATAGCATCCTGGGGCCTCCTCTGACGAGTTCCTGGGGCGGTTTAATGCCTGCACTATGGACTCCTAGTCCTCAGGCCTGCGGCGATCTTCCGGCGACGTTCGTCCCATGGCATTCCAAGGCGACCGTGCTGCAGTTAGGCCTCCACCGGTGCAGTGTCGGATATCCACAGTCCATCTAATGTATTATCGAATCAGATCATACACGGAAAGGCCAAAATAGTAGGAGAAAAAGAGAGCAACAGGGAAGGAGGGATGTTAAGTGCTACTAGCCTGTGTTTTTATACTGATTTGCAGTTTTTAATGTTTGTTATATCATTTATTTTCTTTTTTTTTCAATCCGCGAGGATTTACTTGAACCGATTGTCATTTCATAGAAAAAGAAAAAAATTATGTAAAGGTAAATTGTGCATCATTGTCACTCATCACGACTGGCAACGTCGCGGGCTAAAGAGATAACTTGCAGCTGCAACACAACAAATCCTATTAATGAAGATTTGTATATATTTACAGTGTCGGTTGTTCTGCATGGATGAGTGAATATATAATGATTTCGTGTTATGTTGTAACTCCTAACGACTGGCAACATCACAAGGAAAAGATACCCCAATACTCTTTATGCCTACATTTACGACACTACAAACTCTATTCATGAAAGTTTTTGTCTTTTGTTTTGCGTGAATGATCGAGTGTGTGAGTGCGTGTATATGTATGAGTGAATAGCGTAAAGAGAGATCAAGCTCACACGTATATTCACGTCCATTTTAGCAAATGTTAAAATCATTGACTATGTTAATACATTTCAATTACCACACTGAACTCAACATTAAATGATATGCGACCTGTGCAATATGAAAGGGGAAAATTGCAACGCTATATACATTTAATTAATTTATACATAGTTGCGGTCAAGGTCAAGCTACATTTTCGCTCAGAGAGAAAGTGTCACCAATTAGCAATATGGCCTACACAATCAGTTTCCTTCCCGCTGCGACCGAATGAAAGCTAAAGTGAGGTTGGTCGGGGAGCAAACTGTCCATAAACGAGTGAAATTCGTACAAGAGAATGAGTACACAGAAATCATAAAGTAATTGTGAATCACAAGGAGAAAATTCTCAGTTTGAGAGAAATCACGAATGCTTTGAATTTGTTCTAGTTGAAGTAAAATCTCTATAAATGAGAGAAAAAATTACATGGATGATATACATGTTTGTGACCAGAGATCATGTTCTCACATCTGTTCCGAGGACATGACCTCAGGTCAAGATGAGTAACCGAGTGTGTTCACATTCCTACTACCATAAAGAATTTAAAATTTCACGGTTCGCACTTTAAACCAGCAAATTCAACGTAAAAGCGATTGCACATTATGATGGTGCTGGTCGAGCAGATTTTCGATGAGTTTTTAATGTTCACATATGTAACAACCACCCTGTCACCAGCTGTAGGTATTGAACTACTGTTGAGCAGAGTAATAAACTTCTTTGGTTCGACTTTTTATTCTTAAGAAGCAGGTTAGCTTCTGTCTCAGTGGGAACAGGGCGAGAGGTCAAGTTGGCTCAGCTTATATCTGACCAGAGGGCACCAGCAACAGCATGGCGCCATGTGCACCACGCATTGCCCCACATGGTATGCTCCCCCCAAGTGGTATACTATACACACGCACACACGAGCCAAGGCTAGACTATCGTGAGAGCAATGAAACGTGGGACACAAAGTACTGTCTTATGTACATGCTGTCCATCCCATCCTGTCGCCCTGACCGCTACCAAGCCAAGACTCAGAGAAAACTGGATACAGATAAAATGAAGCTGCCAGGTTTGTTCTGGCTGCCCCCAGGTGGACCAAGGTTTTCAACTTATGCATGGAAGCAAAGCTTACCCTGGATATCTGAAACACAAAATAAATCAAACTACTGTCTATCACATCCAGCTAGGGTGTTAATAGCACTTGTTAAGGGCAAGGACACCCCCCCCCACCCCAACTATATTGAAACTAGCTGAAATTGTCAGGGGTATGCCCCTAAGTCCCATGATCATTCAGCCAAGCCGAAAACTGTTAAGGCATAGGGCATTAGCCACAGGACAATTACACAGAGAGGAAGCGAGAACTTAGGCCAGATAGTACTAAGATGCCGCAGGCTATGAGCCAGGCACTCTGCAACAATCACTGGAGGTGCTAAAGTCATTCTTCGCAGAATTACACCAGGCTACCACTATGCATGGCAGATTATTGACACCACTGACCGTGCTGACAGGTATTGAACCACTGTGGCTAGCCGGATGCCACCCTGTTTTATTGTCTGACAAGGTGTGAGCACTCACGATTTTTGAGACAGCCGACGGGGTAGTGAGATTATGCCTCTTTCCTACATTGTGGAGTCTGGAGCACCTGCTGGCAATCCGGTCACCACAGTTAGCATTTGGAGGTGATGAATCAGTTGAGACAGCTCTAAATGGCTGAAACAGCCTGGGCCTCATAAAGTATATGAAAGGCCCCGTCGAAGCTAGCCTTCGCATATCTCACTGAACTGAAATAAATAAGGACGAACAAGAGAGGGGAGGCGAGACAGAAATAGACAGACAACGAGAAAGAAGGGGGAGAAAGAGAGAGAGAGAGCAACTAAAAGGTACTTCTATACGTTCGTGTTATGCTTGCGGCAAACTCGTACCTCCGATAGTTGGGATTAAAAAGAAGGGAAAAAGAGAGGAAAATGGGAAGAGATATATGTATTCGTACCGTAGCATTCTACAATTATGGATGAAAAATACAAATTGTTTCTCGTCGTGAAAAATATGTCACATAAGATTTTTAGCATTATTATTATTTTTATGTTTTTATTTATTTATTTACTTATTTATTTCTTTTTTTTTATACAAGGTTAACCTGCATCTTCGTATCAATGTTCAGTATGTATTCATATAGCTAAGCAAGTACTACTAACTCCAAAGGGAGCGGCCCCAAAATTATCCTGTGGCTCGACTTTGGGAATTTGATATTTATATTCCTCCTGTGGTAATATTTACACATGTATCAGGCCCAATTTTGGACAGTAATATGATTGTAGGGTCAGTTCTTGGCTTAATAAAAAGCATTTTATATTTGATGTAACAAGAATGTAATATTAATTAATCCTATAAATGAGAAAGAAAAAATATTACTGCGGCTCATGAATTTAATGTAATATCATCACAAATTTAGTACAACAAAATATTTTTGGAAGTACACTGATACACATTTTCAGACCGAACTTTCAGATATGTAACATCTGTTTTTTTCTCAAAATAATTCGTGTACTGACAAAGAAATTGAAGTAACTCTGCAACAATTATTTTCCCACTTGTAGTAGAGAATGGTCTATAGTTTGTAAATGATACCACACTTCAGGATCACATACTACCTAGGGGTATTCCAAAAGGTCTATCTTACCATTCCATTTAGTCAAAGCTTTTATGTAAGGTATGTTAATTGAAATTAAATTTTCTGGGTTTCTGCCAGAGTAATGAAGGTTCTAAAATGTTGCTATTTCAGAAGTTTCCATATCTGCAGTAGGTAATTGATAGGGATGATGAGGATTATCTTCTTCATATAAGAATCATGTTTGTGGAAGTAAGAGGTTGGGCGTAGAGCAGGTGAATGAAAGGGGTCATGGCTGGAGGGTTAAATGGGGAGTTGGATGTCAAATTCCATGAAAGACCCATGCCCGGGTGCTCAGGGGAGGGGGAGTGGTGATGAGCGAAACCGTTGTCTGTCTGCTGTCTGCCAGTTCTGCCCCTGATGTCTGAAGAGATGTCCTTTTATGCAGCTATTCCTTGCGAGGGCGTATGCTTGCATATGCCACAGAAGTGTGAGAAGTGAAAGTAGAGTGAACACCGTCTGCTGAAGGAGGAAGAAATCTACTGGGTAGGAGAAGTGAAAAGAACCATTCAGCCTTGCGAATGTTGTTTACAGTGTTATCACCCCCTGCTCGACCTGACTTGCAAAGCAGGTATATTATTCAATTTTGTACAATTACATTTGTGCCATAATGCATATTAAGGAAATTATTGATTTAGTTTGCCTTTTAATACTCTGTTCTCAACTTTTTGATAGGAATAAAATTGCAACTGTTGATGCTAAATGTAAAGTAAATTCTATATAATTTTGGCAGGGAATACATTATATATATATATATACATACATATAATATATATATAATATATATATATATATATATATATATATATATACTCACATTTATGTGTACATATATACAAATTTATAAATATATATTGACATACTCATTTGTGTATGTGTATATATCTATGTGTGTACATCATCAAGGGGGCTGATGCTAACAGGAGTGCATAGCTGCATCCACCCTTTGCTTCCACCTACGAGGATCCCTCATGGCTAGACGCCAGGCAGGGACTCGGCCTATCTCGAGTTCTTCACGACAGGTTTGGTCGATCTGCCCAAGCCACGACTTCCTACGTCGTCCCACAGGCCTCCTTCACCCAGGGTTGTCTCGAACAGAGACGACCTGATGGGCAGGATCATCCTGAGGAAGGTGAGCCAGGTAGACGTATAGCCTGAGTTGGCGATCATGGATTGTGTAGATAACAGGTCCTGTGCCAGTCTCACGGTGGAACCATGGTCCTGCCAACAGTACCCCATGATCCAGCGCAAGGACCTATTTCAAAAGGCTTCAAGACGGGACTCCAGTGCACTGGATAATGTCCAGGTTTCGCTACTGTATAGCAAAACTGGCATTATCAGGGCCTTGGAAACCCGTAGCTTGGTCCTTCTGCAAAGGTACCAACATCTCCAAATACTCTTGTCGAGAGAGTGTGTGGCCCCTGCTGCCAGGCCAATCTGTCTGCTGACTTCCTGCTTTGACAGCCCAGAGTTAGGAACTATACTACCAAGGTATGTAAAGCTCTCTTTGACTTCAATGTTCTTGCCACAAGCACGTACCGACTGAACAGGTTCTCCTAACAAGTCCCCAAAGTCCTAGACCTTGGTCTTGGTCCAGGAGACCTCTAGACCCAAGGGTTTCGCTTCATTGCTAAATACATCCAGAGCCACCACTAAGGTTTCTAAAGACTCAGATAAAATAGCAATGTCATCAGCAAAGTCAAGGTCAGTAACCTTGATACTGCCCAGTGTTGCTCCACAATGACTTTGAACAGTAGCTCTGCCCAGTATCCAGTCCATGCAAGTGTTGAAAAGAGTCGGCGGAAGGACACAGCCTTGCCTCACTCCTGAACAGGAAAGAAGCTCGACAGGCCCCCACCACACTTTACAGCACTTTCAGTACCGGTATACAGGCTTGCTATTAGTCCAATAATCCTTGGAATTCCTCTCAGTCTCAGGATCTCCCAAAGTGACTCCCTATGCACCATATCGAACATCTTCTTGAGGTCGGTGTAGGCTGCAAGCAGCCCACGCCCGAACTCACGACGGCGCTCTACAATGAGTTGAAGTGCGAGGATACAGTTTATTGTGAACTTACCAGGAGTGAATCCAGATTGTTCCAGTCTCTGGTGCCTCAGTAGATGGTCTCTGATACACCTCAGAAGGATGTGGGCGAGAACTTTGCCTGGTATACTGAGCAGTGTGATGACTCGGTGATTGTTGCAGTCCCAATGGTCCCCCTTCCCCTTCCAGAGAGGGATGACCACACCCCTCAACAGGTCAGGAGGAACGGTTCCTGGCCGCCAGATGGCAGCCAGGACAGAATGTAACCCCCGCACCATAGATTCACCACCAGCCTTTAATAGTTCAGCTAGCATGCCGCAGATACCTACTGCTTTACCACTCTTCAGCTTGGAGATCACTCCCTAACTTCAGTTAGGGAGGATCCTCATTGATGGGTGGATCCGGCAACGGGATCTCAGAACTACCCACATCCAAGTTAACTGTTGGTGGGTCAACCTGGTACAACTGCTCAAATTACTCAGCCCAACGTTCCCACACTGCAACAGGATCTGAAACGATCTGACCACTTACTAAGGGAACTGCTGTCACCTGTGAAGAGGGCATGGAGTTCAGCTTTCTCAGGGCTTGGTGTGCAGGACGAAGGTCATTTACTAAGAAATGGCCTTCTACCTACTCTGCATGACTCATAATAAACTGTTCCTTGTCCCTTCTTAACAGAGACTGAGTTCTGCACACATGAGAACGGTGCAATTCCCGATCCCCTGTCAGACGAGCCGCACAACCATCAGTAGCTTCCAGTGTCTCCTGCGAGATAAACTTCTGTACTGCTCTCAGGCGTACACCAATCGTATCTTGATCTGCATCGTTTCACGCTTGAAGGTATCCCACAGAAGATAATCCGTCAGACTATCAAGTATTGTGAAACGATCAGAGATTGCCTCAGCAAACACGCGGGCACACTCCCTCTCCCTCAGCCTGTCCAAATGAAACACCCTAGGGTGATCATTTGACCGCTGGGGAGTTTTGAAGTGGACTCAGAGGGTAGCCACAATCAATCTATGGTCAGTACCACAGAACTCGGCACTCCTGTACACCCTGCAATTTTGGAGGATCCTCCAACGAGTGCTAACGAGTATGCGGTCGATCTCCTTGGCTGCATTGTCCAACAATGTGGGTCTAGGTGCTGGTACCAGGAGCCAGAAATCCTCAATTTCTGGGACCTAGCAAAGTCCCAGAAAAGGAGGCTATTCTCACTACCGGAATCAGCTCCTGAGTCGTGGGGACCAACAAGCATCTCATAGCCAGCTCGATCACAGCCAGATACCGCAATGAAGTCACCCAGAACAATGCAAATATGTCGCCGGGGACATCTGTCTACCACAGATGCAAGTTTGGCATTGAACATCTCTTTCAAGTCAAGTTTACAAACATTGGTAGGAGCGTACACAACAATAAGAGACATGAACCCAAAAGATAGCTTCAATCTCAATGGCAATGGCTACTCCCTGGAGATGATGGCCGTCGCTGCAGCCCGACCAGTAATAGGTGTAGCCACCTACACTGGTCATGCCGTTGCCAGGTCTCCTTACCTCTGAGAGAGCAGCCACCTCAACTCTCAGCCTTTCCAGTTCCATCGACAGTAGAGGCAACCGATCATCCAATCATCCTGACACAAAGAACGGACGTTCCAAGCCCCCACCCTGACTTCCCGCCTGAGGTTCAGCCACGGGCAGTCACTGCAGGTAGATGCCACCTCTGCCAACCCCGCCGACGTTGCCCCATATAAAAGGGGGTGGCAGGCTGCATGCCCCATCATCCACCGGTTGGGTTCCCTAGAGCTTTCCCCTACAAGCTTCACCCTGACAAGTATGTGTGTGAGTGTGTATATATATATACATATATATATATATATATATATATATATATATATATATATATATATATATATATATACACATAGGTAAATGTATATATATATATATATATATATATATATATATATATATATATATATCTGGTCTCTAGTAATAAGGTGTTCTACCTAGACACCAGAGTTAGTAAACCCTGACAACTGACTTTAACTTCATTCTGGGAATTCCTGACTGTTCTTGGGCCAAGTTGCATGGGCTTTGAACTTCCCTTGAATTACATCAATGATTTGGAGGGGGAGATCTGCTACCAGGGCAGTAGTTTGTCTTCTATATTTCACTTGCTGAGCTCTGTACACTGGAAAGAATTCTCCAGCATTGCAGGTCAATTGTTGGAAATATTGTTCTTGTATCAATGCATGCATGATGACTTTTTAAGGTGCAGATCTATGGTAACTTGAAACCAGCAAATGAAGCAAATACACACACACACACACATATATATACATGTATAAGTATATGGATCTTTGAAATACTGTCGGTTATAAATGTGTTGCTAAGATGTGGACCCTGGTAAGTATTGTGCCCACTGTGCATGTGTTGTCTGTAAAAAAAAAAAAAAATCACAATGCTATCGAGTACTATGATATGATGAACCGTGATGAACCATAATGAATTGAGCGAATACATAAAAAGGTAGCACCACAACCATTTAATTTGATGTAGACAACAATGAAAGTGACTTTTTCCCAAGAATATACAGACAGCTTTAAAGAACAGAATTTTTGTTTTACAGACCTCTCATAATTTTAAAAACTGGTCGTATGTGTATTGTAAATTAAATTATAGTTTGCTGCCATGTGTTTGTGTTCTCTTGGCCAGACCTACTAACCATGAGTGGTCATAGGAAGGGCTTTAGGGAACCGTCCTTGAAGAATTCTGTAAATATCGCCGATTTTCGATTGTTGTTTAAAAATAGAAAACAGATTTTCAGGAATTTTGGTAGGATAAAAGAATACTTCATAACCCATCTTTTGATCAATTCTTTTAAATTTTGGCTGAAGGGAATTTAAGCACCATCAAAAAATAGATTTTTGATAGATAGGTCACTTCTGTACCTCCCTAGTCTAATTATTATTTTTTTTATTATTTATTTATTTATTTATTTATTTATTATTATTATTATTATTATTTTAGAAAATCTCTAGGTTACACAAAGAAAAACGAATTCGATTTTGGAAGTTCCGTTTAGTTTCTTAATTATCGCATGTAACAATTGCCAAAATAAATAAAAATTGGGGTTTCAAAAATTAGTTAAAAATTCATTATTTTGATTTTCCAAAATCCCATTCGCAGTTCTATGCACATAAAAAGTTCTTTCTTGGGAGAAAAGCTCTATGATATCGGACACAAACTGTGAGGTGAGGGAGGTAGCAAAGTTTTTAAAAAATGAATAAACAATTAAATGACCTTGAAAGTTTTTTGAAAGTTTTTGTTCATTTTCTATCTTTTCTTCCGATTATAGTATGCGCCTGTAGACCAAAAGGAAGCCCAGACATTGCTCTTTCTTTCGTTTTTATTTCATTCAGATCGGATAAGTGATTATTGAACAGCATCAAAAAAATGTAAAACAGAATGGCGAAAACGTCCCCAACCGCGCGCTCGCGTCGGAACTCGTTTGTCATGCCTTCAGTGGTCCTCCGCTCTTCCTGTCACGCTCCGGCAAGAGGCGCACGCCAGCGGCCTCGGGACAACCGATCGAAATTACTGGATGCCCTGCGATTGCCTAAGTGTTCGAGTCGTGCTTGGCTCAGAAACTGTGAAGTCAGAACTGTTGTTTTCTTTTAAAGGCTTATTTTTGTGTGCATTTAGTAAACCCTCCAACAACTATCTTTTAAGTTTCATTATTGTCCACAACTTGTCAAAATGCATTTGCATAGCCTGTACTCGAGGATTTACGAGGGGAGCTATATGAAATCATCATATCAATGCCAAGATATCTGTTTTTGTGTATATTTCGGTTATACCCAATACCTCTAAAGTAAACTGAAAATATTTGCTGTTATTTCCTCTCAATATTCGTTCCATGCCGATAGCAACCATCAGAAAATACATTTTCACTACAGAAGCTAATGGAAGTTACATGTCATTACTGTGTGGGTTATAATACAAATGTATTGAATGCAAGAAAAGTAAACAATCTATTCTATATATCTGCCTATGATGATCATATATACAATTATCCTGTCATTTCTGGTATCCATCATCTTCCATGTCGGACGTCATACCCGACCGACTCCTTCACTACTACGTCATCGCCACGAGTACTGGAATAGCAGAAGCTATTATTGGTTTGACAGCCCTGGCACACGCGCGCGCGGGCGCGGGTATACACATGCGCGCGCATTCCTTCCTTCAAACTCAGGCGCTCGCGCACTCAGACTCACACGAGCAATCGTACTCGCACACACACGAACACATACATAAGTGTACATACACTTATACACACATGTGCACATGTGTGTGCGCTGTATGATTACCTCGGCACATGACTGGACTCACGCTCCTGTCTTCAGTCGTAATTCATATTCCACATCACCCTCCAGCAAACACGCGCACGTGCGAATGCGCGCAAACTCAAACACTCATGTACACGCATACATACTTACACGCACTCGCACTTATACACATGTCCAAATAAACAACTGATATTGGGTAAATTACATTGAAAGTGTTTAGAAAGTTTTCGTTCATTTTCCATATTTTTTCGTTTGATTATACTATGCGCCTATAGTCCAAAATGAAGCCCAGACGTTGATCTTTCTAAAGTTCTTAATTTCATTCAGATCGGATAAGGGGTTAGGGAACAGCATAAAAAAAAAATAATAAAATTGAGTGGCGATGACATCCCCGATGCCGCCATGCGGTCCACCAAATGCTAAATTTAGCCCTGCGATCACGCGCGCGCGCGTCTGAACTTATTTGTCTGCCCTCAGCCGTCCTCTACGCTTCACCTCACACACCAAGAAACAGGAGGCGCACACACACGCGCGCGGGGGGCACACGCACATATGTGCATTCTCAC
>NW_020868746.1:40000-42500 GCF_003789085.1 Penaeus vannamei
CTGGAAGAAACGGTTTCAAATGTACAGAAAGACGTTTGACCAGCAAACGTTCAAAAACCTTGCATAAAAATGGTGTAATTGAAATGGGCCTATATTCAGTAGGTGAAGTGTAGTGGGCCCTTGGGAATAGGGGTAACATTACCAAAGCCCCAGCAATCTGGAAATGACCCTTTACGAACTAAAAGGCGTAAACTTACGGCTAATTTAGGAGCTAATTGGCCATTTAGTCTTTTTAAAATCAAAGGAAACAAGCCATTGGGGTCTACTCCACCATATTCATCAAGTTCAGATAACAGATACTTGATTTCAGAGGACCTTAAAGCAAATGAATTAAAGCATGACAATGGGTGACATGAAGGAGGAAGTTCAATATCATCTAAACTTTGTTTTGAAATAAAACAATCTGCAAACAAGGTAGCTTTCTCAAATGGACTATACGTAACACTACCATCAGGTTTCATTTAAGGAGGAATGGAAGACTCAAGACCAAACAGAGATGTTTTTAGTGTTGACCACCATTTATGCGGCTGTGAGGCTTGTGAGAGAACTTCTTTTAAGTGAGCATTATATTCAGATTTAGCCTCCTTATAAACATTAGTTGCTGTACTTCGCATGGCAACATAATTCTCCAAACAAAGACGAGTACGGTTAGCAGACCAGAGATTGTAGGCAGCATGTTTGTCCCTATAAGCCTGGTGACACCGTTCATTAAGCCATGCTTTATCATGTGAACGAGATTTCAGAGTTTTGCTGGGTACAAACTTCGTTATGACGTCCAACAATAACAAATTAAAAGCTTTAACAGGACAAGGAGCATAGTAAACATTTCGCCAAACAATGCTATTAAAAGCATGGTAGACACCATTACAGTTAATTCTAGATTTTCAGAAGACTTGTCTAGTTAGCGTAAAATCTGGCATAGGGAAGTCCAGCTGGATCTTACATGCTAGACTACAGTGGTCGGAAGAACCTATTGGCGCGATGGAGTCTACATCAACTACCCCTGTCACATCAGTTAGCAAAAGATCCAAAAGATTGCCACTCCTGTGAGTTGCACCACGGACTAACTGCTCACAGCCAACCACATCTGCAAAATCTAATGCCATGTCGGTCAGTTGGGGACACAGGATTAAGCCAGTCTCGGTGATGAGCATTAAAATCACCTATAAATACAAAACAAGATTTAATATCATTCTCTTGAATAGAAATGTACGAAAACAATCATAAATACTGTCATCAGAGTTGGGACTTCTATAAAGACTAAAAATGTAAAAAATATTAAAACGACTACACACTCTCACAACCATGTATTCGTGACAACCACATTCATACTTTGTAAAACGACTAGCATTAAAACCAACTCTAGAATATAAACACAAACCTTGGGCTCGAGGCATGGAATTCCTAGCAACAAGGGTTTATTAAAATTGGGTAAAAGTAACTCTGACGCGTGCCTCAAGTCTGAAACCAGAGTTTCAGCACAACAAATAATGCCAAATTTTGCCGAGATAACTGCTAGTTCATTCAAATTCCCATGAAGGCCACGAATATTACTAAAAAGTAAATTACAATACTTTGGACGGCAAGGACCAGGATTTAGCTCAACATCACCAGACAACAAAACATATATATATATATATATATAATATATATATATATATATATATATGTTGTAGTGAGTGTGTGTGTGGTGTGTGTGTGTGTGTGTGTGTGTGTGTGTGTGTGTGTGTCTCTGTGTGTGTATGTATATATATTTATGTTGTGTGTGTGTGAGTTTGTGAATGTGTGTGTGTGTGTGTGTGTATGTGTGTGTGTGTGTGTGTGTGTGTGTGTGTGTGTGTGTGTGTGTGTGTGTGTGTGTGTGTGTGTATGTATATATGTGTGTGGTGTGTGTGTGTGTGCGTATATATATATATATATATATATATATATATATATATATATATATATATATATATATATATATATATATATATATATATTATATATATATATATATATATATATATATATATATATATAGATATATTTATACATATATATATATATATATATATATATACATATATATATACACACACACACACACACACACACACACACACACACACACACACACACCACACACACACACACACACACACACACACACACACACACATACATATATATATATATATATATATATATATATATATATAATATATATATATATATAATATATATATATATATATATATATATATATATATATATATATATATATTATATATATAATATATATATAAATACATATATATATTATATATATTATATATATATATATATATATTATATATATATATATATATATATATATATACATATATATATTTATATGCATGGTCTATGGAAGAGGAGCACAAGCAGGCCTACTGACGGAGGACGCGGACATGGACGGCGTTGGAGTGGCCGTCGCCCTCCCTGTTGGAGGCCAGGCAGGTGTAGAGGCCGGCGTCCT
>NW_020868746.1:52500-55000 GCF_003789085.1 Penaeus vannamei
ACCAGTTTTCAGAAAAATCTTTTAACAATGCAGTGTCTGAATGCAAATTGCAAGGTTTATTTATCCAAGTAAATTTTATATCGGACTGCAAATCTTTAGGTAACATCTTTAATAGTCTTCTATATCGTATGCGTAGGGAAATGAAGGGTGAATGTAGATTAGATATCTTTTGGATGATTTTGTTGCTTATTTACAGGTATGAGTGCATGACTTGCTCCAAACGCTACCCTACACAACATGCAACAGTTATGTGTGAAGAAAACACTGCATAGAAATGTTTCAAAATACCACAGATTGTTCACCAATAAAAAGACAACATACCTCAGCTCCCACCCTTTATATTTGTAAAATTTGTAATCCCACACGCCCAGAAATACGAGACCAGGATCTTCACATCAACACCAGAGGGCAGAACCATCACTATCACAGACCAGGAACATCACAAGAATTGATAGAAATTTAGAGACAGTCCATTAACTTGATATTCCAAACAAATCATATTTGAAACAGATAATCTTGAAGAAATGTGTACAGAAAATAGAGGTACGAACTTTCTTACTTTGATATGATGCTACTTAGTTTTCAATTTTGGGAACATTGGGAGGCATAAAGAATTGATTAATAATATGAATAAGTTTTTAATGCCTTATTTTCATTCATTTAGGTACGACTGGGATGAAGGAAAGGAAAAGGTGGTCTTCAGAAGCATCTGAGAAGTTTATATTATTATTTACAGAACACATTAAACAATAAGGAGTCAAAGCAGGGCAGAGATAAAGGAGGAATAAGATAATTAGCATTATGCAATTAGTAAGAGTCTCAGTTTCATGAAATACACATTAAATATAATAGATATTTTGAAACCTAGATGTCTAAAATAGTTTCTTAAATATGATCACCAAAACACGACATTACAAAAAGAAAGAAAGTAAAGAAAACCATGAAATCTCCCAAAAGAGCGAATTTCACGCGCGATATTTCTCTTATTCTGGGTGCTTCATGCGCAGGGTGGTGTGAAGCAATGGAGTAGTAGTCTAGTTTTTGTTAAGAGCTTTTGCATGCCTTCTCGCTTACAGTTGCCACCGCTGGCTAGCCTCGTGCGAAAAAGGGAGCAGCTCTGCATAAGCCTCCCCCTGCCAGTGCATAGCCTCTCCATCATCGAGACTCCCTGCAGTGCCTCCTCGTGGCCGCCCATGGAAAATGGGTACCTTGCGGTTCCAGGCTAAACTGAGGGGGATCTCGGAGCAGCAGGAGGCCCCAGAGGTTCAGGGCCATGGCCCACCAGCGTGCGGACACGCCCTGGCCCTGTACCAACTCCTGCCCCCTAGCCCCCTGGGGTTAATGGGAGGCTCGGGGGAGGTGGGCCTTGCCAGTCCTCCTCCCCCCAGATATAAACCAATCGGCAGTGCGTCTTATGAATGGAGAGGCTGGGAGGAGGGGAAAAGCCCCTCCCTCCCAGCAAGTGAGGCGGACTGTGGGCCCTGCTGGGAGGGCGACTTCTGGAGCGCAGGCTGGGAACAGGAACTACCCGTCTCGCCTGCGCTCTGGTGGCCGCCAGCCCAGAGTGAAGCTTGTGGGGGAAAGCCCTCGGGAACCCCACAGGTGGATAATGGGCACGCAGCCCGCCACCCCCTTTTATATGGGGCAGCGTCGGTGGGGGTGGCAGAGGTGGCATCCACCCGGAGCGACTGCCAGAGGCTGAACCTCAGGCGGGAAGTTAGGGTGGGGGCTTGGAACGTCCGTTCTTTGCGTCAGGATGATCAGTTGCCTCTACTGTCGAGGGAACTGGGGAGGCTGAGAGTTGAGGTGGCTGCTCTCTCAGAGGTGAGGAGGCCTGGCAGCGGCATGACCTGTGTAGGTGGCTACACCTATTACTGGTCGGGCTGCAGCGATGGCCACCATCTCCAGGGAGTAGCCATTGCCATCTCCAGCACACTCCAGCCCTCGGTAGTAGAGGTTACTCCTGTTGATGAGCGTATAATGGTATTGGGACTGAAACTATCTTTTGGCTTCATGTCTCTTATTGCTGTGTACGCTCCTACCAATGTCCCCGACGAGATATTCGCATTGTTCTGGGCGACTTCAATGCGGTATCTGGCTGTGATCGAGCTGGCTATGAGATGTCTGTCGGTCCCCATGGTTCAGGAGCTGATGCCGGTAGCGAGAATAGCCTCCTTTTCCGGGACTTTGCTAGGTCCCAGAAATTGAGGATTTCTGGCTCCTGGTACCAGCGCCCAGACCCACATCGCTGGACATGGTACAGTGATGCGGGTAACGCAGCCAAGGAGATCGACCACATACTTGTTAGCATTTGTTGGAGGATCCTTCAGAATTGCAGGGTGTACAGGAGTGCTGAGTTCTGTGGTACCGACCATAAATTGGTTGTGGCTACCCTCCAGGTCCACTTCAAAACCCCCCAGCGGTCAAATGATCACCCTAGGGTGTTTCATTTGGACAGGCTGAGGGAGTGGGAGTGTGCCCGCGGGTTTGCTGAGGCAAT
>NW_020868746.1:82500-83852 GCF_003789085.1 Penaeus vannamei
TCTGAAAAGTTTCAAAACATATCAAATGCAAAAGCCCACAAGCTAAAAATGACACATGGCCACCACACCAGCTTCACGTTGTCAGTAAAGGGAAATGACATAAAGCCCGAATTGTTTATAGATTCTGACGCTTTTCCCGATAATGTTAAAACGTTCTTAAACAAAAACAAGTATAAGAGCGATCAGAATTATTGACAAGGCAACGCCGTCAGCGCTGGCGGTAACCAGATCGTATAATGTCATAAAAATATAACATTAAACGCACTTCTCCTCGGACATTTTGAAGAAATTAAAATGCTACTTGAGAAGAGAAGCATAGACATATTATGCATAAGTGAAACATGGCCCCACCAGGAAAGAGTTAGTAAGTTCATCAATATTCCAAAGTTTAATGTTTATAGATGTGATGCAGGGCGTGGAGGAGGAGTATGTATTCATGTACGGGATACACTGCTACAACTGTTAACAATTCTGCTGTAGATGTCTGGGTTAACCTACAAAGTAACATGCTCCCTTCCTTCATTATTGGCACTGTCTATAGGAACCCTCAGTGAACTTTTGAATCTTTTGAATACTTTGAAAAGGTTTTTAGAGAAATGTTTAAAAAGAAACAACATTTTATCTTGGGTGACTTAAATGAAGATTTGACAAAATGGAATCCTAAGTTAAGATAATTAAGAAAATGTAGATTGGAACAAATAATGACTAAACCTACACGGATTACAGAAAACACTTAATCTCTAATATACATAATAAAAACTAACACAATAGCTATCATTCTGCATTCCGATGTCATTCCGTATCATTTTGCTGACCATGAACTTATCACGAAGACGTAAAATATAAAGAAAACAAAGCGATCCCCGGTAGCAAAAAAATCACCAAATATCATAACCCTCAATCTTTCCGCGAGCTTATTTTACCGAGAGATAATGTAGGCAAACAAGTAACCATTCTTAAGGAAGTTACTTAAAGCAGCGCTGATGCGCTGGCACCCTAAGGAACACGATCCGCCCCCTGCTCTATGAATAAAGGACATCAAGAAACCCATTAGCGAGAAAATAATGACCACTAAGCTCTCAAACGTTAAGGGAATGAAACTTCCCTTATGGAATATTATCAAGTAAAAAAGAGAAATGTTAAATCGTTAATTCAATGAGCAAAAACAAATTATTTCAGAAATAAATTCACAAACTATAAACACCACAATGGCGATTGTACAGATTCTACGCAAAGGAGACAGTTTCAATTACTTCTTTTCAAAAAATTGAGAACTAACTTACGGGCAAACAACTGCTTATACATTACAACAGAACACCTATCGGGCAAGACTCACAACCAGCCCACAACCA
>NW_020868746.1:86452-93952 GCF_003789085.1 Penaeus vannamei
TTGCCCCCCGCGGGTAACTTTCTTTTCTTCTTTTTTATGATAACAAAAACTTTTCGGGCGATTTAGAAAAGGAAATCGAACTCAGGAATCTCGCAAAGGTCCAAATAAAAGGGTGAATTTCATTAAATCAGTAAGGAAAATCGAAAAATCTAAGAAACTAACAGACGGTCCCCTTTAGATCTATGCAAAGTAGTAGTCATCATTGATATGCAGATATATAAAATTATTTTTAATTAATATTTTATAAAAGACTAATAGTAGTAGTAGAAGATATCATAGATATTAGACGCTATTATGAATTAATTGATTGATTAACTTGCACTTATAAAGATTGGAGAGTCATGATATGATATGAGATCAGGGCGAAAAGGAGGGCGATGGGAATTTAGTTTATTAGATATCATTTGGCACTTATCGGTGTTTTTAAGCTCATAGTCTCTCTCTCTCTCTCTCTCTCTCTCCTCCTCTCCTCTCTCTCTCTCTCTCTCGTCTCTCTCTCTCTCTCTCTCTCTCTCTCTCTCTCTCTCTCTCTCTCTCTCTCTCTCTCTCTTCTCTCTTTCTCCCCCTCTCCCCCCCCGCCCCCCCCTCTCTCTCTCTCTCTCTGTTTCTTTCTGGCCTTCGTTCCTTATTTGTTCGTGTATATCCCAAATGTGTCCTTCTGTTTAATCGTGAATTGTAATTTGGTATATTGATAGCTGTGTGTACGTGTCGGCAATATAGAGAGAACCCAAAGGCAGATGCCCCCAACGTTATACACGTCTTAGGATTTCGCAAAGGAGTGACCTGTCGCCATACCGTGAATTGATGATAAATTTCCCTTGTATGAAAATGGAAATTAAACGGACAGGTCGTAAACGCCCAATAGTCTATTAGCAAGGAAGTTGAAGAATCTATTGCGATACTACATTTTATTATATTTTTTATGTCCTCACACAGCGCGTAAACTAACCATCTGCTTTTTTTTAAATTTACTGCAGGTGTTTTCCGCAATAAGCCGATTATTTATAATCACGGCCGTTGATCATTATAATGAAACGGGAGCAGTTTTCTATGAAAGGATACTAAACATCAGGTGTTTTGTTAATCTATTTTCTTTCTCTCTTGGTTTTTTACTTCCTCTTCTCATTATTATATATTCTATATGATCTGAATTTTTTATTGTCATCTCTTTTCCCTCTCAAGTAATCATATGTATATACCGCTGCCATTCCAGGCATCAGGCGTCAAGATTGTCTGTGAGTTGTGACCTGACATTGTGTGAAAATGAGAAAATTTCGTTGTTTCGTTATATAATAAAGAATTCACTTTACTCATCGTACACTCCGCCAACAATAAAAAGAAAAGACCACGAAAACCTACATTGAATGTATAATGATTACTGTATGTAAAATATAATTCATCCAATATTCAGATATGTTCATTTTAGTGGCATTACCTGGTCCCATAGTTAATAAAATGTCATTTAAATCACGTTGTTAATTTAGAATAAAACGAGAAATAACAAAGCGAATATCAGCTGATATCCAATAACGGAAAATGACACCAAAAGCAAAACATGAAAAGGAAACCTTTTATGGACCAGATTAACGTCGTATATTCATCCCAGCGCATATGTATTGCCTTGTTTACACATGTAATTATTGTATGTAAAGATGAATGTGGGGTCAGATAGGTCCGTTATAATTGTTAATACATGGTTTTAATGACATGTCTTGGGTATGAATGGAGGCACTTAAGTCTCTCTTCTTGTCTCTCTCTCTCTCTCTCTCTCTCTTCTCTCTCTCTCTCTTCTTCTCCTCTCTCTCTTCTCTTCTCTCTCTCCTCTCCTTCTTCTTTCTTTCCTCTCTTTCTCTCTCTCGCTTCTCTCCCTTCTCATAACACATATATATGTGTGTGTGTACATTTATGTATACATATCATATGTAATTGCGTATAGTCAACTGCCTCAAGAAATACAGCTTTCGAGGTGCAAGAAAGTATGGAAATAGACTTTCATGAATATCCTCCTGGTTATCCATAAAGATCAAGAGCTGTCACTCACCTCCGATGCTCACTTTGGGCCGCCTTCGCTTCTCGGTTCCTCTCCTGGGGGTTCCTTGAGAGCCACAGGTCTGTGGTGCTCCTTGGCAATAGACACATACACATAAATAAACTTAATACACTATAAATAAATAACACACACCACACACACACACACAACGTAACACACTACACTCACACACACACACACCACACACACACACACACACACCACACAACATACAACATATATAGTATACTATATTATAATATATTACTAGATATATAATATAATACTAATATATATATAACACACTCAACATACAATACTACACTTATATTATAGTATATATGAGTATAATATATATATATAGTATATACTCCATATGTATATATATATTTTATACTATCAGTGGGTATACGTATAGTATTTATATATGTATCTACTTATTATACTATCTCCTCTATATATCTATATATTTGCATGGCTACACTGATTACTACAGTATATATATCATGACTCTATATTTGTAACCCAGTGTATCATTAATAGTACGCAACAAAGTTCTCATATTTATTGATTATTCTATTTACATATATGTACCTATAGGTATCACATAACACCACCACATAAACATACATAATATATAGAGAGAGAGAGTAGTAGAGATGCGAGTTATATATATTGTATGATATTAGCACATATCATAAATGCACAACAACACACATCATCTAAATATTAAAACCCTATATCCTTATTATATATATATATAGTATGTTCTTATATAAATGTAATAGTTGGCTATATATTATAATTCATGATGTTGTTGTATGGGTGGGTGTGTATACAAGTATATTTATAGATTATATACTGGTAATATATATATGTATGTTCCATATCTTATGATAATATATATAAGCTTATATCTATCCGTTAGAGTTTCCTATATATTATACTATATATTATACTATATCATTTATATATATACACTATAGGCTCCTATACACTAGGTATATACCTATTATATACATTATATATATACCATATCTATTATATCATAATATTATATAGCCATATATAATATATATACCATTATACTATTATATAAATAATATATATACTAATACACTACATAATAAAGGATATATAAGACATGATACTATCATATATATTTACTAATAGATTAATATATATATTATGATGATCTATATATATATATAGTGCAGCATAATATATACTATATATATTATATATATATATATGGTTAAGTAGGCTGTATTATTGAATGTAGTATCATCATCCATCCGTCCTCTCCTATTACGTAGCCTTATATATATTATGTGTATATACTATAAAACAAACTACTACCTATTATAATCCGTCCAAAAATATTATACTCGTGTGTTACCTCATGCCTATAGCTATATACTATACGCACACCGCTAATAACCCAAAATATATCCTCCGCGGTGTGTCTTTAGCTAGTTACACATAAATACCCCCACCTTTAAACGTATATATCACTAGTTATTCATGCCTTGTGTTGTCTGTAATATATATTAATACAATCTATCTATCCTAACATTACTATATATACTATTATATATATGTATGTCGTGTTTCATTAATACTATTCATATAACCAGCTATTATCATAGTACTATTAAAATAATATATTTCACTCGCCCTTAACAATCTCCTCAATATCTCATTATATGTGTGTTATTATATAATACCTACTTCCTACCTACCTCATAATTACTAATATTATATATATATATTATTATTATGCGTGTTAATATTATATATGCCATAACGTATATCTACATCCCCTATATCTCATGCAGCTATATACCATCTTCTCCCCAATAGAGTCATTAATATTATGTGTGCTTTATAATATACTATATATATTACTACATTATACCTCCCTTAATACTACATATATATATATACTATTACTATATACTATATAGTGTGCTGTTTATACTTATACTATACCATTATAACATTATATATATATTTATCCATATGTACTTACCTATATATACTTACTTCTATATTCATTATATATATACTCCATAGATGAGAAGAGAGAGGAGACAGAGTACGACCTCGAGACGAGATACGAAGAGAGAGAGAGAGAGACGATGACTGACGAGACGAGACGAGAGAGCTGACCCCGTAGAGAGAGGGGCAGTACCATGTAATGATTTACTATAACATACTCTTATTACCCCTCGTCCGGATATAGCTATACTAGTATTATTACCAACTACCGCTCATATATGTATACCTACTAGTTCTAAATACTACTAGATAATATATGCTCTTTCCCTATTCATATATTACAATAGCTATATATATATATACATTATATCTTATAATACTATACTACTATTATTATACAGTATAACATAAGAGAAGAGAGAGTTACGATCAGCCTCGATGTATGAGGAGATAGAGGAGCAGAGAGACGATGAACGCCGACGAACGGAGCTGAGAGAGAGAGAGAGACGATGACGAGACCGCTACGATGTAGCACGAAGATTGACCACGATGAGACCGAGAGAGTAGAGAGAGCAGACGATGCATTGCTGAGGAGATGGACGGTTGAGAACCGAGAGAGATGGAGCGGCAGCGAAGACAAGACTCGTATAAAGGTATTGAATTGTCCCTCCCCTCGTTCTCCTATACAGTATCTATACTCATGCACCCAAAACACACTGCACCTATTATACTATCACTTATAATCGCTACTATTCATATACTCCTCTATATATTACTATTGATATAGCCTATCATATATATATAGTATATACTACATTCATATATGTCGGACCCCATCCAAAATATGCGGTGGAGTTGTGCTCGATGTGCTGGCACTGAGTGCTGTAGTGTCAATACTATGTATATACTACTTGGTGAGATGCTATGTATTGTTTGCTTATCATAGTGTTATATATAATTATACTATCTAATATATTCCATTATTAGATAAGTCAATTTACGACTTGGATGTGTGATTACGATAGATAGATAAGGTTAGATAGACTAGATAGATAGATAGAGCCATTAGATAGATAGGCATATGGTGGACACCGACCCGCGCTGTTTGGTGTGTTGGTTCGTATGTGAGTTGTCTCCTGTCCAAGCCATGTGTCGTGTCGCTGCACACACTCCCTCACTTACCCAATTCAACATCACCCCTCCCAGTCATCGACAACCTCTCTTTGTGTATGGTTGTTGTTCGTGCATCGGGGATGTATTTGTATGCCAGGAACCGCCGACCCAGGGTTAGCGGCACCGGGCAACGACCCCGGGGCGCGGGCCCCTAAAAAATTACAGTAGCCGCTTATTTGAGCCAAGAACAACTAATTCAGCAAATCTAAAGGGTGTTTTATATATATTATTATCGATAAAATAAATATAAGGAAGTGGTTCAAAAAGCGTCCTCAGTCTTCTGCCAAACTAGCGATATTTTTGAAGTTATGCGATAATAGTAACATTCTTGTTTGCAAGTCCGAGTAACACAGTTTATAGTAACATCAAAGTTTAAGGGAAAATGGGATTTTCCTATTTGAAAAAGGCGTTTCCCGCCCAAAAAGGATGTGGCCCTGAGGGCGCGGCCCTGTTCTTTGCCCCGGGGCCCTGGCGGCTCTGTTCATATTCATTTACGTTTATGGATTTCTGCGCAAAATCTATAAATGATATGAAAGGGTGACACTTTCAGAAAAATACAAAAGAAACAGGCGTAGTGGGTCAAAAAAAGTGAAAGGAAGACCAGACAAACAGAATAACATGCAAAGAAATTGAAAATGTTTGATAACGTTTATTTTGAACTTGGGCGATTTAAAAGGGATAGTAATGAATACAAAAGAATTAAAATACAGATTATGTGAGGCTAATGATAACCATGATGATAGTAATTGCGGTGATTATAACAATGATTATGATCATAATGATAACAGTGGTAATGATAATGGTGATGAAAGTGATCGTAAGAAATTAAAAAAAAATAAAAGTGAAAGAGTTATTCAATTTCCCTACTGTACTGCTACATACTTATAAACTGAATAAACTAAATATAGAAAACACACACATTGCTAATAGTAATAATAATATCACCACTAATGACGCTGACTTTACATTCATTCTCCTTAGAGCTTTATGAATTTCCAGGATTTTGAAAAGCTTTATTGAACTGTCGTCTGCATATTCTCAGGCGGAGGTTGAAGTGATCTTCCTCGTTTCTGATACTTAATAACAATATTTCCCTATTCGAAAAATAGGCACGCTCTTCTAGATCATAAATAATGCATACATACATGCTTATACATGTGTATATAACCGCTATAAAGCTTTCTTGAGCATCTGTAGACATATTCTATAGATTCACGCACGCAGTCCCACCTGCATACATTTTTGTACCACTTTGTTCAGCAAACCATACAGCACAAAACTCACACATGCGCACACATATATGCCAATACACGCACACACACACACACACACACACACGCAATATATAGATAGATCGATAGATAGATATATAGATATAAACACACACACACACACACACACACACACACACACACACACACATACATATTATACTATATATATATATTATATATATATATATATATGTGTGTGTGTGTGTGTGTGTGTGTGTGGTGTGTGTGTGTGTTGTGTGTGTGGTGTTGTGTTTGTGTGTGTGTTGTGTGTGTGTGTGTGTGTGTGTGTGTGTGTTGTGTGTGTGTGTGTGTGGTGTGTGTGTGTGTTGTGTGTGTGTTTGGTGGGGTTGTGTGTGTGTGAGTGTGTGTATGTTTGGTGTGTGTGTGTGTGTGTGTGTGTGTGTGCATCCTACATATTGATATTCCGGAAATATTTAAACAGAATTCGAAAGAAATGAAAAGAAGAAAGCGTCAAAAGTTTGTTGATTAAATATACTTCTTTGTCTTAAGAATCAGTCTTGTAGGAAACCTCACAAGAAATATTGATAAAGATGATGATTTGCCATCAAAGAAAATCCTTCTTTTCGATCAAAGACTTCCACGGAGAAAAACAATACTTCATCGGATTCCATTGCAAGAATTCGCAGAAATTTACTGTGGGATATTTGCACCTTCGTTCTCACGGCTCCTTTGTCCTTCGGGGCTTGCAAATCGAGTTACGCCTGATTTCTCCCTCTGTCTCTCTCTCTCTCTCTCTCTCTTCTTACTCGGCGTTTTTCTCCTCCCCATCCTCCTTTTTCGTCCTCGTTTTTCTTCCTCTTTTTGGTTCTTACAGTTTCTATACTCTGTTCTTTTATTAAAAGTGGTTATTTCTCTTTTTTGTTTTCTTAATGTCGTGTGTTGCTGTATGCTGTCGTCTGTGTTGTCTCGCCTGTGCTTCTCTCTGTGTGTCTTGCCTCGTCCGATACTCATTCTCGAGTGCGATACTCTCTCTCTCTCTCTCTATACACTCTCTTCTCTCTC
>NW_020868746.1:101452-106452 GCF_003789085.1 Penaeus vannamei
TTTATTTTGTCATTTATATTCTTATCTGACAAAATATAATCGAAAAGAGGTTTAGATCCTCGTCTTCTAAACCGTGGATCCGAATCAGCAAGATCCCGAAGAGACTTTCCCGAGTATCCAGTCGCTGTAAGAAGAGACACGGGTGTACACTCCAGGAATCCCTTCAGTAGCACAGTCCCGTGGGCTGAAACTGGTCACGCCAAGCTGCCGGACGGAAGTTATTGGATTACACTTTGATTGTATTTGACAATGTATATTACTGTTTATCACCAGAGTTTATTGACGTTACTACACAAGCAGCTCTAACAGTGCAAAAGCGAAATGCCGTTTGCTCCACCGTATCTCACTGAGAACTAAACACAGCACCCAGTGCCTCACCAGCACCCAAACCCCGTCTTCTTTCGCCATCAAGGGACCCCCAGAGTCGCCCCTGCAAGCATCTTGTCCGGAATCGCCAGCGCAAATCTTGAGGAGAGAAAAAAACATGTCATAACTGATTTCTAAAGACTTTTATGATGTTGCATGTTTGATGTTGCAGCACTTAATACAATGTCCATCTGCGTAAACATAGGAGATACTTACATGTTTATCAGTAACGGGAAAGGTAGAGAATTCATAAATTTTCTTACAATCCTCATGGTCGGTCACAGTGACTGCCGCTTCCTGCAGTTCGTCCGGGAATGCCGAACCCGCTAAACAAACAAAGACAAAATGTCATAACTAATGCAATAGGCAATGAGCGCAGTGCCAATAGGTCATACTTGCTGTAGAGGAACCAAACCTATTGCCGACGATAATTCTGTGTTATAGTATACAAAGATCGAAACAGAACCACTGATAAATGTACAACTCGTGAATCCATAAAAAACAATGCATTGATACTGTTAATGTATCAGTTTTGATTTAACGATATGAAGAGCTTTAAATCTAATGCTACACATTAAAGACGCCGATACATGAAGAAAAAAATACACGAAAACGAGTACGCAATGTTCGGATTTGCACGTTTATTATTAATGTCTTCCCCTTAAATCAACCCATTGTAGAAGGCAAGCATATACGCAAGGAATCACGAAAAGAAAAAACAAAATGAAACAGCATTCCAGTGTTACCCGAAAACCTTGCATTCGGCCCTAAATAACTAAAAATTGCCTCTAAAATACCTCAGCTTAAGGAGTAACGCACTGGCCATAAACAGTATTTGATATGATCTTATACCTGATACACAAAAAAACGTTTAGTGATTTAATAATTTATTTCGCATGATATATGTTTCAATTACGTCAACAATGTTATGATATAGTGTATGTATTCAAAAGACGACCTACAAATTTACTTTTTTATCACGAAGAGTAAATAGTATACAAAGCTACTGAGAAAACAAAATGAAGCCCACAATCTCTCTAAACGAAAAAAACCTTGGCACAAATTCCTCACTCACGGTAGTCGAGCAAGCCCCATCCCAGTATGACTGCATCGCTGTTCCCGAAGGCCTTGGCTGGCGGCAGGCAGATGGGGCCCACGTTGCTGGTCCATTTGAGAGGCGATTTCAGCGTGATGACAGCTATGTCGTTGGCCTACGGAGATATTACTGCTATATTAATGTGTTTTATTTTCATTCATAATTCTGAATTACATCCAATCCTTTTTCTGATTCTATATCCATTAGCAATGGGGGAAACTTTTAATTTTGGGTTTGCATTTCATTCCGGATAACAATGGTTAGCACATTAATGTTACCAAGGCCTACAATTTGGAAAATGCGCAGAATTATGATGAACACCGTAAGCTTAAATGATATTGTTATATGTAAAGCTATCAGACATATCACAAAGTAATAATGTTATGTAGTCTTATTAGTCCCTAAAGTGAGAACGAGTCAGTATCATAATAAAGGGAAAGTAATTAATATGTTCTTGAACAGTTATCCTTATCACTCCGTATGTAGCTCACGATAATAATTTTGCTGACGATGACGGTTATACTGTTGTTATTGTTGTTTTTGCCGATTGATAACAAGTTATGACGATGAGGCTATCATCGATGGGCATGACAATGACTAGTTAAAAGTAGCGCCTTTTCCTCTGAGACATGCCATTGCTCATTCAAAATGCCATGCCCCGAAAATGTTGAATGTGATACCACCCACCGTCTCAACACATCCCTCGCCACCATCCCCCAGAGATACAGACAGACTCACCAAGGTATCTGAGTTGAACTTCGGGTGCATGGTGATTTTCTTAGCGCGAATGGTTTGTGTTTTGGTTTCGTCTTCTTCCTCTAGATTGTGCTCGCCCGCTACCGCTATTACCTCCGGGCTGAAGGGAATTTAGGGGGCATACTTTATTGACCATGAAATAGATAAAGATTGACAGATGAACAGATAGACATATATCCATATATAAACTCATAATCTTGACATCATCGACCGAATGTTATTGGAACTGTTCTACAAAGAAAGATATCGACCTGTTTTACTTCCAAACACCGTTCATCTTATAAGTGATGGTCTGTTCCATCTTAAACATTTTAAAAACCGTTCTTTAGCATCAGTTAACAATATACATCACAAATTAACCTAATTTGGTGCAGTTTTGGCGGAAATCGTCCTGGAAGTGATCTGGGCTGCTTGGACCAAAAGTGAATGCGGCAAAGCTTAATTTCATTTCAGTGGGTGATTGACTAATGCTGCTTTTGCCTCATGAGGAATAGACTAGAAATTTCTCAGATCTACATTATATTGTAGACGTCGACAAGAGATGCAGTAGAAGTCGAGATGCAGTACAGTTGATCTAGAGTGAAACCTTCACAGTCTGATACAGAAAATTCAGAGAAACTTGCAATGAGTGATGAAGCCAATGATGCAGGTCATTCGGCCAAACGCACAGAAATAGGGAAGGGGACAAATGCGTTAATAAATGAGTGGAGAGAGGGAAGAGAGAACTTGGTATAGAAAAACTACTTCAGTGTTTCTGACCCCTCCACTGCTGCAATAAGGATGCAGAGATTAGTTGGACCTAACTGTAATGCATGGATAAACAGCCTCGTGGAAAGAACCATGGTTTATCACTCTGATAAACCTTACACAAGCTGCTTCTTTCTTGGTGGAATACCTAAATTAGAGTGCAGATTCCAGAGATCTAAAATTGGGTGCTGAGAAGGTTTCTCATTCAGAGAATGCGAGAGCACACCCGCACCGCCACCCACCGACGTCACCACACCGGCATCCGTGAGGGCGTGACACAATCAACGCTGTGACATTGAGCGCGATCAATCTGATGTCTGAAGCTTACCTACTGTAGTCGACACAGTGGGCTGCCGTTATAATGTGAAGTGTCGTAATGATGGAACCACCGCAGAGGTAGGCCAAGAAGCCATCTATGATTGTCAGATGAACCATCCACGGGTATTCTCCGGGTTTTGTTGCCTGGCCGCCCACGATCTTTGACGCCCCAGCATTTTTCGAAGCCTTACCACACACTGAAAATTCCCACAGCATACGACTCTATACTCCTTTTCTTATGAAAAAAACATGTGCCTTGAATAATGAAGGGAAAATTAATTACTTTTTGTAGAAATTCTTTGGACACTGCTGGAGAAACCAATGGCAATAATGACTACAAATTTGTAAAGTATATTTTATATATATTATTCGGTACTTTACAATTTTCTACGTTCCCTGTGGAAATTTGTAGTTTACCAAAGGATCTTCAGGTGGTTTATTGAACACCTTCCGTTGGTATATATGCTACCATATATGGCATATATGTGGCATTAGATGAATCAATAATTTAATGCTGCTCTCCATATCTGGTTAGTATGCGTCTAGTTCGAGACACCCTGTGATATATTAGAGACTTCCTTTCTCTTGTATATTATCAATATCAATATTATTATTATTACCACCAATATTTGTTGATGAAAAACAAGTGAAAGAAGGCATTTGCACATTTTTCCTAAAATGCATTTTCTGTCACGAATACCATATATATTATACAGATTTTGTTATATAAAAAAGAAGGAACCTATACAATATACAATAAATATCAGTTAACATATCTCTGTACATTTATCATGATTCGCAGTCAAAACAGAAATCAACCAGCAGCTCTCCTACCATTTGTGCATCCCGGCGCCTGCGCTGCACTGCTCCCCCCGCCGCCGCCTGAAGCTGTGGGGAGAAGGGAGATTTGTTAGGATTTTATGCCGACATTTGAATTTGATTCATTTGACTTTTAATCTTGAATAAAAAAAGTGCCACATAGATTTGTCTTTTCTATGCCTCAAATTTACATGCATTGTATCTCCTTTCTCTTCCTCTTGATTTGGTTCCAGTCTACATTTAAACTTTTGTAATTTTCCTTTTCTCTTACTCCCCTTCTCTTCTCCAAACAGTTTCTGGGCTCACCTTTTACGCCTTTAACTGAACACACGATGTTTGGCTTAGTGCTGACGCCAGCAACTTTCGTGTACGCAAGATACACGAAGTCCATCCCTTTTCTCTTGCTCGGGCCTTTTCCATTGCAATACCTGACAAAAAAGGAGAAGGATGTTTAAACCCAAAATATGCACTCAATTTACTACATTCTATACACTGCAGTACCTATTGCAGGTTTTGCCTATCGTGGAACAGGTTAAACTATCCTAATCTAGTTTTTATGACATGAAGATCAGGGAGTAATGGGAACTATTAATCATAAGTAAATCTTAAACAAAACATGAAAGATTTTTAAGTCTTTCAACTCCCTTCAATGCTGACATACTTTCCTCTTGAAACAGAGTAAATAAGAAATGAGAGACAGGTCCGTGAAGGTCAAGAAAATGGGTTAAGCACACAGAAGAAAATGTGATACAAAAAATCAATTTTACGTCGGAGAGCAGAGGAAAAATGGACCAGGCCTTTCCTTCGACCAAACTGAAGCGAAAACAGAAGTAAGGGCGTTACTAGGATAGTTGCCTCAGGGAACAACATGAGCAATTGGGTCAGAAAGAGACTGTAG
>NW_020868746.1:116452-118952 GCF_003789085.1 Penaeus vannamei
TTACATTCAACCGGCTTTATCTAACCACAGCACCAAACGACCAGTTGGTCGGAAGTATTAACTTCACCCCATTTTCTTGGGTATTTATTGTGCGGGATTCCGCATAAGATGTTTAGGTGATGCAGAACTATTTAAAGAGTAAGCTCCCGTAGAAAGTTTTGTCGTAGGAACGTAGCACAACGTTTTACGAAACTCTAAAGGTTTTGTGTTGTCCAGCGTTGCCACACAACCGCCAGGAGAATGATGAGCGGTAGTCACAGCCTGACAGGTCTGACTATCGCTCACCTATACTAATCCTCGTAGATGACAGTGTTTATTTAAACATACTCTCCCTCCTATCTAGATAAGAATCATCTGTGGATCGCTCGGCAGCCAGGCTTATATGCATGTTTAACCTTATATGAAAACACACACACACACACACACACACACACACACACACACACACACACACACACAATACAGTGCATTACTGAAAACAGGCATGCAACCCAAAATGCATGCAATTAAATAAAAGAAATAATAAATGCAATGCAGTCTAGTTCATGCGATTTCACAACCAACCGTCGAATATGAACGCTTTCAACTTTAAAACATTTTAGTAATTTGTTTGTTTGCTTTATTCTAGAATCAGAGGGCATTAAGGTGACGCGTAGGTATGCTGAATTGAGTTACTTAGGCAACTTTTTTGTGGTTTTTGTCTGTGCTTGCAGTATGTTTGCTTGTTTATTCATGTCCGTGTGTATTTGTGTCTGTGTGAGTGTGTGTGCGTTCATGCGTGTGTGCGTACGTGTGTGTGTGTGTGTGTGTGTGTGTGTGTGTGTGTGTGTTGTGTGTGTGTGTGTGTGTGTGTGCGTGTGTGTGCGTGTGTGTGTGTGTGTGTGTGTGTGTGTGTGTGTGTGTGTGTGTGTGTGTGCTGTGTGTGTGTGTGTGTGTGTGTGTGTGTGTGTGTGTGTGTGTGTGTGTGTGTGTTCATGCGTGCGTGTCTGTGCGTGTGTATTGCATAACGGAAACCCTCAAATAATTTGCTGAACTCGATGTAGTTTTCCGTGAAGTATAAAAAATTAGTAAACAATTAGGACAAACTATTTTAGATGTTAAAGGTTCTAGCGTACTGTAGGTAAGTATGGTAGGGAAGAGAGTAAAAAAGGAAGAGCAAATAGGGTACGAAGGCCGTTCAGGACTGACGTAAAGTCGGCCTTTCATCCTTTCAGTACGACTCTCACGCTTTAGGATGTGAACAGAAGGGGATGAAAAGACTATGCAAAATTAGTTGAGTCGAGGGTCGAGGTTCATGGCAGTTGGATCCCCTCCATTGGGCCTCAGTCTCCGTCCCCTAACCCCCACCCCCACGGCAACAACGAGCACGGGATGGGGACGGCAGTTATTCACCATCACGGAAAATATTTTCGATAATATTCATGCAGCAACAGACGATTTTGAAGTCGAATTTAAATTAGAAAGAAAAAATCTCAATATACACATTAAATGTTGGTATAATGATTAATAGTTAAACAAATAAATGTGCTAGACATCAAGGTCATATAGCACTAGTGTTGGTATAGAAAATATCTTTTAACTTGAAGGCCGACATCTCATGGAAATACATTCTACCAATATTATCTTTCCTATTCGAAATATATGTTGTGTATCTATTGGTTTTTTTTTTTTTTTTTCTTTCACCTTGGCATGTTCCTGAAAGCAGCTGTTCTTGTTGACCTCCACTCACAATCCAGCAGGTGTTTATCTAGAGCAGTGCTTCTCATGTATGACACGATCACCCGAAAAGTGTGCAACATAAGGCGTATTTATTCCATCGGGGGAAAGTTGATCAACGTTATTCTAAACCTTCAGTTTCTCATTAATTTGAGTTTATTAGATTATCTTTGTGTATCTAATAATTGTTTGTAAATTTTCAAAGAATTGCATGAAATGTTGCGGACGTAGAATAAATTTGCATTATTAGTGAAGTAAAGAGTTGGTCTATCGCCGAGGATATAAGTCGGAGCAAAACAATAACAATAAAAACAACGGAGCGTAACGTCAAGATATTTTTTTTATCTCTGTTTCGGTGGAAACTCATGATTATCAAGCCTCTATCAATGCGCTAGTGTTTTGGTTCCATTTTCCCGCCCTTCTAAGGTCTAATGAGTGTGGGACGAGCAATGAGAAGGAAAGGTTTGTCATCTTTACTGCCTGTCCCTTCTCCCTGTTCAGACGAGCGACTTTTAGTGGCGCGACTGCTAGAAGCGCGACTGCCAAGAAAATGGAAGTGAATAGGACCGAACTCACGCAGTGGCTTGAGGCCGGCCTGTGGCGCGAATCGAGATCTCCCTCACAGTCGCCCGACTGCTCAGTCATTTGAGGTACATGTGTTACTATGCGACCGCACACACACACGGCGACAGCCACTGCGTGTTCATGGTGATAGCGCGCTTCATTGGATGGAGTAGGTGGGATTAGACCAATGAGAAAGCATCACGTGGAGCGGAGGCAGACA
>NW_020868746.1:121452-125580 GCF_003789085.1 Penaeus vannamei
TCCCTGTTAAGAAGGGACAAGGAACAGTTTATTAGGAGTCTTGCAGAGGAGGTAGAAGGCCATTTCTTAGTAAATGACCTTCGTCCTGCATACCAAGCCCTGAGAAAGCTGAACTCCAAGCCCTCTTCACAGGTGACAGCAGTTCGCTCAGTAAGTGGTCAGATCGTTTCAGATCCTGTTGCGGTGCGGGAACGTTGGGCTGAGTATTTTGAGCAGCTGTACCAGGTTGACCCACAACAGTTAACTTGGATGCGGTTAGTGGTCGAGAACCTGCTTGAGAGGTGTGGTCAGCCCTCTCTGGAAGGGGAAAGGGGACCGTTGGGACTGCAGCAATCACCGAGGCATCACACTGCTCAGTATACCAGGCAAGGTTCTCGCCCACATCCTTCTGAGACGTATCAGAGACCATCTACTGAGGCACCAGAGACTGGAGCAATCCGGATTCACTCCTGGTAAGTCCACAATAGACCCTATCCTCGCGCTTCGAGTCATTGTAGAGCGCCGTCGTGAGTTCGGGCATGGGCTGCTTGCAGCCTACATCGACCTCAAGAAGGCGTTCGATACGGTACATCGGGAGTCACTCTGGGAGATCCTGAGGCTGAGAGGAATACCAACAAGGATTATTGGAATAATAGTAAGCCTGTATACTGGTACTGAAAGTGCTGTAAAGTGTGGTGGGGGCCTGTCGAGCTTCTTTCCTGTTAGTTCAGGAGTGAGGCAAGGCTGTGTCCTTGCACCAACTCTTTTCAACACTTGCATGGACTGGATACTGGGCAGAGCTACTGTTCAAAAGTCATTGTGGGGCAACGCTGGGCAATATCAAGGTTACAGACCTTGACTTTGCTGATGACGTTGCCATTCTATCTGAGTCTTTGGAAACCCTAGTGGCGGCTCTCGATGCATTTAGCAATGAAGCGAAGCCCCTGGGTCTAGAGGTCTCCTGGACCAAGACCAAGGTCCAGGAATTTGGGGACTTGTTAGGAGAACCTGTTCAGTCGGTACGTGCTTGCGGCGAGGACATTGAAGTCACAGATAGCTTTACATACCTTGGTAGTGTAGTTCATAACTCTGGGCTGTCAGACCATGAAGTCAGCAGACGGATTGGCCTGGCAGTAGGGGTCATGAACTCTCTCAACAAGAGTATTTGGAGATGTCGGTACCTGTGCAGAAGGACCAAGCTACGGGTTTTCAAGGCCCTGATAATGCCAGTTTTGCTATACGGAAGCGAAACCTGGACATTGTCCTGTGCCTTGGAGGCTCGTCTTGAAGCCTTTTGTAATAGGTCCTTGCGCCAGATCATGGGGTACTGTTGGCGGGACCATGTGTCCAACCAACGGTTGCACCGTGAGACTGGCACAAGCCCTGTTATCTGCACAATCCGCGATCGCCAACTCAGGCTATACGGCCACCTGGCTCGCTTTCCTCAGGATGATCCTGCCCATCAGGTCGTCTCTGTTCGAGACAACCCTGGGTGGAGGAGGCCTGTGGGACGACCGAGGAAGTCATGGCTTGGGCAGATCGACCAAACCTGCCGTGAAGAACTAGAGATGGGCCGAGTCCCTGCCTGGCGTCTAGCCATGAGGGATCCTCGTAGGTGGAAGCAAAGGGTGGATGCGGCTATGCGCCCCCGTCGGCGTCAGCCCCCTTGATGATGATGATATATATATATACAACTATTATGCACACACACATACATTTGTATACATACATATATGTTGTGGTTGTCGCCGTGAGGGATATCGCGAGTCGCGCCACAGGCCAGCCACAAGCCACTACTGTGTGCACTCCTGTTCACTTCCACTGGCCTGGCACTCGCGCTTCTAGCAGTCGGAGAACTAAAAACGCTTGTCTGAACAGGGTCTTACCCGCACTCTCCTTCCTGTCTTCTTCCTTCTACCAAGCCCACTAAAGCATGACGTCTGATTAGTCCTTCGCTTTCTCTTAGAGGGCCTGATCGAGAGTTCTTTTACGCCGACTGTCGCCAGATTGCAAAGATTGGGAACTCGCTGACTTTCAGCCTGCTTTCTGGGAAATGCATTAAGGTGGCAGTGCTGAGACAAATATTCACTACTACATGTTGAGGAATTGGTCAGCAAAAAAAAAAAAAAAAAAAAAAAAAACATCAGAATAAGCTCACTGTCTTTCGAATATCATAACGAGATTCTGCCATGAGTACGTGCGTACACACACACACAGTAGAAGTGGTCCAGGAGATTTTGGGAACATTAGAAAACAGGGCCGATTGTTTTCGTTGACCACGAGCTACATGGAAAACAAGGTTTAGGAAAGGGGTCCACGTAGGTAGGACCGAAGGGCAGTCTATCACAACGTACGTCAGTGGAACCAAGGTCATAGTTGCGAGTCTTGTTTGCACCTGGCGTGACTATAGTCGGTAGCCTTGAATGCCGCCGTTTTCTATTTTTATGCACAGGTGTACAGGGGAACGGAAGCCAAATGTATACGCGCGATTAAAGGGCTTCTCCATAAAGCTAAGGCCACAATCAACCAACATATGTGAACTAGTTATATTTACTTCACAATCCACCAGAATATTGTCACTTTAAGTAAGAGTTTCGTTAAGAATGCCAAAAGTCATATCCTTTATGAAGTCCTTCCCTTGTCTTTTCTAGCTAAAGTCGGGTAATACTTGAAACTGGTCGCTGTCTTGTGATAATGGAGTGTAAGCAAAACATTAAAATGAAATGTTTTAATTTAAAAATCTCTCTTTACATTTCTTGTAGAATAAGCATGTTCTAAGGCAGTTACAATGAATGATAAAACATTAAGAAATCTCAGACATGCATAGTTGTACTTTAGAGATATTGTCAATGAAAATACATAACCGCAATAAAACTGCTCTGATCTTTCTCGAACTGCTCAAAATGATATTTTTGTTATATTGCACAGAGGGATCACGAAATCCTTTAACAATTATTGTTTAAATAATTACTGACGATTTAAATAAGCTATTAAATATTAATGGAAAACAGAAATGCCATTTCTAAAGGCTGATGTGTGTTTCAATAATAAATCTTCCTCGTTCTCTTTGCTTCTGGGTTCTCACCCAACTAGCCTACTTGAATGCTGTTTCCGGGTGGATCTTATTTGCATATGACTATTTCTGTTTTCGCTTCAATCTTTCATCTTTTTTTAAAGCAGGGTGCGGTGGTAGCAAGTAGCAATCAGTGTATGTAAAAACTCCTTCATGCATTAGTTTTACATTGGCTTATATAACGAATTCGTTATCTTAGTTCCTTTCTCTTCCAACTAAAAGCTGATTGGTCGAGCCACACAATGGAACCGCAGACATCTGTTGGCCATAACTCGTGTGGTGTCTGCCATTTCTTTCCTATTTCCCCGGATGATGTAAAACCATAAATTTTCTATCAGCGTGATAATAACAAATAATAGCAGACAAGTCTATGTACTTGAGCTAAAAAACAAAGTATGAAATAAGGGTGTCCACATTAATTGGCTACATATTCTTTCGATGTGAAAGTCATTTTTCTAGGATTTTTCTTTTCCTTTCTTCATCATGGTTCATGTGATTATTGATTAATTGCTTAAAAGTCAGTGTCTCCAGTTCTTTGCTAATCGCAAGGGTTGCACGTGGGCTGTAAATCCACACGACCCCGTGGTATAAGGCGAGGTGCGGCGCGGCTGATCCTCCACAACTAAGGGCGGGGAAAGGGCGGCCTTCTCGCTCTTCGCCGCTCCATAGTCGTTGACCTCTGCTAATCAAAACAAAACTATGAAATCACAATTACCAATTGCGTCATTAATTACAAAAACGACGTTATATGTAGAGATATACATACTTTTTGTTATTTCCTTTCATTTAAAGTATGAATAGTTAGAATGTTATAAGGAACTTAATTGGTTGGTTTACGTCACGTTTTCAACGCTTCAAAAAAAAAACACACACACACAATGACAGCGTTTTTGCCATTTTAATTTCATATACTGGACCAAGAGTCCTGATATTAGGGATGGTCAGCATGCTCCAGAAGCTATACTGTTAAGGAGCCAAGTATCGTAGGAAGAAACGCGGGTGTAGACGCCTGGGAAACCTTTCAAGGCACACCCCCTGCCGAAGCTCACAATGCCAATCTGCGCAGAGATAGTATT
>NW_020868746.1:141657-146657 GCF_003789085.1 Penaeus vannamei
CTTCGTCTCTTCTTTTCCGTGTCTTTTCCTTCTTAATTCTCCATGCCACCTACTTCCTTCCTTCTTCCGTCTCTCCTTCTTCACTTTCACCCACTTCTTTCTCCCTTCCTTCCGTTCCTCTCTCTCTCTCTCTCTCTCTCTCTCTCTCTCTCTCTCTCTCTCTCTCTCTCTCTCTCTCTCTCTCTCTCTCTCTCTTTTCCTCCTTCGCTATGCTTTTAACCTTTCCTACTCCCTCCTCTCTCTCACTCCCTCCTCCCTCTATCTCTTCCTCCTTCTGTATAATACTTTACTCTCTTTCTTTATCCCTCATTCACGCCCCATCCCTCCTACCTCCCAGCCCCATTCCCCCTCCTCCTCCTCCCTGCCCCCTCCCCCCCTCTCTTGCTCCTCTCTCCCCTCCCTCCTCCCAGCCCCGCCCCCCCCCCAGCTCTTGCTCCTCCCCACCCCCCTCCCCTCCTCCCTCCTGCATTTATCCTCTTTCCATCACCTTCCCTCCCTCCCTCTCCTCCCCCCTCCATTACTACCCACCCCCCTCCCCACCCCCCCCCATCCCCTCAATCACCTACCCACCTCCACCCCCACCGGCCCTCCATCACCTACTCCCCCCACTCCCCCACCCCTCCATTACCTACCCACCCCCACTCCTCCCCAAGATTGTCCGTTAAAGTGGAAAAATAGGCCTAAATTTGCCAGCCAGTCATTAAATACAGATCGGCGTGTGTGACTAGGTTTGGTGTCAGTGTTTGCGGGGGGTTTAGGGAAGGAGGGGAGGGGGGGAAAGGAGGGGGAGGGAGGAGGGAGGGGAGGGAGGAAAGGGAGGGAGGGAAGGGAGGAAGGGAGGGGAGGGAGGAAGGGAGGAGGGGGGAAGGGGGGAAGGAAGGAGTGGAGGGGAAGGGAGGGAGGGGGGAAGTAGGAGGTCATTAAGGAGGGAAGAAGGAAGTGAGGGGGGAAGGAAGAGAGAAGGAAGGTGGGAAAGGAGGGAGAAGAAGGAAGGGAGGGCGGGGGGGAAAGGAGGAGGGGTGGAAGAGGGAATTGGGGAAGGGAGAAGAAGGTTGTGGGGAGGAGGGAGGAAGGGGAAGGAATTAGGGGAAAGGAGGGAAAGGAAGTAGAGGAAGGAAGTTAGGAAGGAGCAAAGGAAGGAGAGAGGGAGGAGGAGGAGGGAGGAGAAGGAGGAGGGAGGGAGGAGGGGAGGACGGAGAAAGGAAGCAAGGAAGGAGCTAGAGGGAGGTGGAGGAGAACAGGAGGAGGGGTTGGGGGGGGGGGTTAAGGCAACGACCACACTCATGAAGAAAAATCGTAATTATTTGTCTCCCATTAGTTATGGTGTGTGGATGCCTCTTTTCCTTTATTTCCCTCCCTTTCTCTTTATCACTCTCTTTCTCTTTCTGTCAACGAATATTTATTTTACTCTTTCTCTCTCTCTCTCTCCTCCACCCCCACCCCCACCCCTTCTCTCTCTCTCTCTCTCTCTCTCTGTCTGTCTGTCTGTCTGTCTCTTCTCTCTTGTCTGTCTCTTCTCTCTGTTCTCTCTCTCTCTCTCTCTCTCTCTCTCTTCTCTCTCTCTCTCTCCTCTCTTCTCTCTCTCTCTCTCTCTCTCTCTCTCTCTCTCTCTCTCTCTCTCTCTCATTGTCTCTCGTCTCTGTCTCTCTCTCTCTCTCTATCTATCTATCTATCTTTGTCCCTCTCTCATTTTCTTACCCTTTAAATAAATTTCTAAATATCATTTGGATTTTTTACATTAATTTTGTACCTACACACACACACACACACACGCACACATCAACCTATACAAGACCCGCATAAAAGACTATTTGCATCTATTTATCTATCACAACATGCTGCCGGTTTGTTAGAATTGTGCGAGGTCCGACCCAAGGAATATTCGCACACTTGACATGCATAAATAAAAGAAATAAATGCATATCTATCAGTCTAGACATGCATATCAACCGGGCAAATAGATCGATAAATGTATATATCTATCAGAAAATATAGACAGATTTGCCTTTATTTCTTCGTCTGTTTTTCTGAAAATTCATTGGTCGGGCTGAAATAAATGCATATCTATCAGTCTAGACATGCATATCAACCAAATAGATCGATAAATGTCTATATCTATCAGAAATATAGACAGATTTGCCTTTATTTCTGCGTCTGTTTTTATGAAAATTCATTGGGTCGGGCCTGAAATAAATACATATCTATCAGTCTAGACATGCATATCAACCAAATAGATCGATAAATGTATATATCTATCAGAAATATAGACAGATTTGCCTTTATTTCTGCGTCTGTTTTTATGAAAATTCATCGGGTCGGTCCTGGCACAATTTTAACAAACCGGCCGATCAACTATAAATATATATCTTCGTATCAGTGTACGCATTCATCCATGTTCTACGTACACAAAGAGAAGAAAAGGAAGAGGGAAAAGGCTGGATAATAGACAGTATTACGGTTTATTTACCACCGCGTTTCAGGCAAGCTGTCCGACGCTATTTATTATGGCCGCGCTGCCGCCAAAATAATTTTGCGCTCATTAACTTACGCGAAATTTTTCATTAGCAGATTTGATACGATGAATGTTCTTGTTTGGGTTATGTACGTATGTATTTGTTTGTGTTTGTGTTGATCTACGTGTTTGTTTATCTTTATCTATCTATTTATTTGTTTACCTGTTTTTTTTTTTTTATTTGTTTAAACAGATTTCATGAAAATTATTTTGGGCTTTGTATCAGGTACTTATCAAAAGCCTTCTTTGACTCAAAAACTCCTTCTCTGCTTTTCAAGGTCGAAAAAAGAAGAAGAAAAAGAAGAAAAAAAGGAAAGGAAAGAAAAGCAAAAAAAAAAAAAAAAAAAAAAAAAAAAAAAAAAAAAAATCTTTCGACCAAATCGTCCCATTTCGTTCACGAATGTTCGAAATTTAGCCTCGCAATTTATGCAGTAAAGACACAATTACGGCATTATACAACGGCAGTTTGGCCTAAATCACGCGGCAAATGGTGAACAAATTAAACACTATCATTATAATTACCACTGCTAATCTAACCCCATTACTTGGAGTCTCTGGGCTATCACCGTGTCATGTGCCTTCCCCTTCTCTCCTCTTCCCTTCTCTCTCTCTCTTTCTTCATCTCCTTCTCTCTTCCTCTTTCCCTCTCTCTCTTCTCTTCCTTCTTCTTCTCTCCTCTCTCTTCCTCTTCCCCCTTCTCTCCTCTTCCCTTTTCTCTCTTTTCCTTCTTCTTCTCCTTCTCTCTTCCTCTTTTCCCTTCTCTCTCTTCCTTTTCTCTCTCTCTTTCCATATTCTTCATCTCCTTCTCTCTTTCCTCTTTTCCCTTCTTCCTCTTCCTTTTCTCTTCTCTCTTCCCTTCTTCATCTTCTCTCTTCCTCTTTTCCCTTCTCTCCTCTTTCCTTTTTTTCTCTCTCGCTCAATCTTCTCATCTTCTTCTCTCTTCCTCTTTTCCCTTCTCTCCTATTCCCCTTTTCTCTCTCTCTTCCTTCTTCTTCTCCTTCTCTTCTTCCTCTTTCCCATTCTCTCCTCTCCCCCTTTTCTCTCTCTCCCCTCTTCTTCTCTTCTCTCTTCCTCTTCCCCCCTTCTCTTCTCTTTCTATCACTTCTCACTCTTTCTTCATCTTCTCTCTTCCTCTCTTCCTTCTTTCCCTCTTCCCTTTTCCCTTCCTCTCCTTCTTCTTCTCCTCTCTCTTTCCCATTCTTCCTTCTCTCCTCTTCCTTCACCCTCCCTCTCCCTTCTTCATCTCCTTCTCTCTTCCCATCCTCCCTCCACTCTCCGCCCTTTTCTCCGTCTCTCCTTCTTCTTCATCTTCTCTCTTCTCCTTTTTCCTTCTCTCTTCCACCCTTTTCCCTTCGTCTCCCCCTCTTCTTCCTCTTTTCCCTTCTCTCCTCTTCCCTTTTCCCTCCCTCTCCCCTCTTCATCTTCTCCATCTCTCTTCCCTTTTCCCTTTTCCTTTCCCTTTCCCCGCTTTTTCATCCCCCATCTCTCATTGTATCCAAAATCATTATCGTGTTTTTTTTTCTTCTCCATTATTGTCCCCTTTCTTGTCACCCCCCCCCCCTCTCTCTCTCTCTCTCTCTCTCTCTCTCGCATTCTCTGTCTATGTGTTTATCTATCTATCTCTCCCTCTCTTGTTTTGCACTTAATTTCGTGTCGTTTATCTATCCTTCTCTCTAATGCCCCATCTCTCTCCATCTATCTATCTATCTACCCTTGTGTTTACACTTCATTTCGTATTGTTATTTCACCCTCTCTCTACCCCCTCCCCTATTTTCTCTCTCTCTTCTTCTTCTTCAGCTTTCAGTTCTCTCTCTCTCTCTCTCTCTCTCTCTCTCTCTCTCTCTCTCTCTCTCTCTCTCTCTTCTCTCTCTCTCTCTCTCTCTCTCTCTCTCTCTCTCTCTCCTCTCTCTTCTTCTCGCCTCTCTCTTCTCGACACCATTCTGGCACTGACCTGTGTGGCATAGTCCATATCCTAATAGAAACCTTTTATACTCATCATGGTGTGAGCGGTGTTGGTGGTGGTGTTGGCAGAAATGGTGGTGGTAATGGTGGTACAAGTGGTAACTCCCTTTTCTCTGTATCCTTTTATTACAATGTCTGTCCATGGGGAGTGTTTTGATACAAGTGGCGTGTCTGTCTGTCTGATTCCCCTCTCTGTTTGTTTTGTTGTCTGTCTGTCTCTTGTCTGTCTGTCTGTGTCGTCTCTGTCTGTCTGTCTGTCTGTCTCTTGTCTCTATCTGTCTATCTTGTCTCTCTCTGTCTCTGTCTGTCTGTCTCTCTCTCTCTCCTCTCTCTCTCTCTCTCTCTCTCTCTCTCTCTCTCTCTCTTCTCTCTCTCCTCACCCTCTCCTTATTCTCACCTCACCCTCCCTCACCCTCCTTCCTCTTCCCTCCTACCCTTCTCCCTCCCTCCTTCTTCCTCTGACCTTCTTCGCACTCTCTCCCTCTTTTCCCTTTCCTCACCCTCTACCTTCAACCTTCCTCTCCTC
>NW_020868746.1:151657-153311 GCF_003789085.1 Penaeus vannamei
GAGAGAGAGAGAGAGAAGAGAGAGACAGATGAGAGAGAGACGAGAGAGAGAGAGAGAGAGAGAGAGAGAGGAAAGAAGAGAGAAGACAGACAGACAGAGAGAGAGAGAGAGAGAGAGAGAACGAGATGAGAGGAGAGGAGCGCTGCCGGAAGAATTACGGGGTTTTTTCCTCGCCAACCCGAAAAATTTTTTTCTTGGCCTTTTAAAGGGGGTTTTCTCCCCGGCCCGGGGGGGGCCGGGGGGCCCAGGGGGGGTGGGGGGAGGGAGGGGCCGAAAATACCAGTTGAGAGACGCATACCAACATCAGACCAAACTTGAAGAGTGCCCAGTTGAGCATGTCGATCTCCTGATATGTATAAGCAGAGACTTGTGTCATTATGCGCACTCACGCACACGCACACCAGTCACAGATACAGAATAGAAGGGTCACACTAATGCATCAAAGATTAAGAGACACTGACAGAGAGAGGATGCAAGGCGACATGCAACACAAGAGGGGAAAAAGGGGATTTAAAGGGAGAAATTTCTAGGAAAACAGAGACACTGATAATATATATACATATATTATATTTTTTCTTCTTCTTCTCTCTTTTCTTACTCTTTTCTTCTCTTTTCTTCTCTTTCTTCTCTTTCTTTTTCTTTCTTCTTTCTTCTTTCTATTCTTTCTGTTTCTTTTCTTTTCTTTTCTTTCTTTTCTTTTCTTTCTTTCTTTCTTTCTTTTCTTAATACCCTCCTTTTACTTTAACATCATTTTCTTTTCTTTCTTGTCTTTTTCTTTCTTGTTCTTTTTAGTTTTCTATTTTCCTTTTTAGCCTTCTTTCTTTCTTTCTTTCTTTTCTTTCTCTCTCTCTTTCTTTCTTTCTTTCTTTCTTTCTTTCTTTCTTTCTTTCTTTTCTTTCTTCTTCTTTATTTTCTTTCTTTCTTTCTTCTTTCTTTCTTTCTTTCTTTCTTTCTTCTTTTCTCTTTCTTTCTTTTCTTCTTTCTTTCCTTTCTTTCTTTCTTTCCTTCTTTCTTTTCTTTCTTTCTTTCTTTTCTTTCTTTCTTCTTTCTTTCTTTCTTTCTTTCTTTCTTTTTCTTTCTTTTCTTTTCTTTTCTTCTTCTGTTCTTTCTTTCTTTCTTTTCCTTTCTCTTCTCTCTTTCTTTTCTTTCTTTCTTTCTTTTCTTTCTCTTTCCTTTCTTTCTTTTTCTTTTCTTTCTTTCTTTTCCTTTCTTTCTTTCTTTTCTTCTTTCTTTCTTTTCTTTTCTTTCTTTCTTTCTTTCTTTCTTTCTTTCTTTTCTTCTTCTTTTTCTTTTCTTTTTCTTTCTTTCTTTCTTTCTTTCTTTCCTTTTTCTCTTCCTTTCTTTCTTCTTTCTTTTTTTTCTTTCTTTCCTTTTCTTTTTCTTTTTCTTTCTTTTTCTGTCCTTTTCTTTTCTTTTTCTTTTCTTTTTTCTTTTTTCTTTCTTTTTCTTTCCTTTCTTTTTCTTTTCTTTCTTTTCTTTTTTCTTTTTTTTTTAGATTTATTTAAGGTAATTAATTCTCTGTAATTTTTTTGCCTCCGTTGGAAAATCCCCCGGAATTTTATTTTCCTCAGGTTTCGGCGTTTGTTTTTTAATCCCCCTGAAAAAATTTTTTTCATTTTTGTTTTTTTATTTTGCCTTTTTGGGAAAAAAAAAA
>NW_020868746.1:164085-166585 GCF_003789085.1 Penaeus vannamei
AGAGAGAGGGTGAGGGAGGATAGGAAGAGAGAGAGAGAGAGAGAGAGAGAGAGAGAGAGAGAGAGAAGAGAGAGAGAGAGAGAGAGAGAGAGAGAGAGAGAGAGAGAGAGAGAGAGAAAGAGAGAGAGAGAGAGTAAGAACAAGACAAGAAGGAGAGGGAGAAGATGAAGAGGAGAGTGATATGGAGAAGAAAAGGCGATTTAAAAGAAGTAAAATGAGACAGAAAGAGAAAAAGAAAAATGAAGAAAATGAAAGAAGAAATCCATTAGAAAGGGAGAGAGAATGGAAGAAAGATTGGAAGATGAAGAGAAAAGTGGAAGTCAAAAACCAGGAAGAAGAAAAAGTATAAACAAAATCGTAAAAATAATAAATAAAAAATAACAAAAACTGATCTCTCCTCTTTCTGTTCATCCCTTTCTCCCTCCCCTTCTCTCCCTCTCTCCTCATCCCTGTCATACGTGAGCCAAGTCACACACACGCGCGCAGGATGACAAGACCCTGGCCTTTCCTGTAGATAGCTCGAGGTCATACGAGTTCCAGGTCAGGTCAAAATGTAGCTCTGATTGTAGGGTTGACTTTTTTATCTTTTTTTATCTTTTTTTTTGACTGATGATGGTTATTTTTAAGCATGCATATGTCGAAACGTCGCCATTTTTCTTGTTTACTTTTAAATCGTCTATTTGTCTTGCTTATTCACTTATCTATTCATCTGCATCTTTTTGTCTTATTTTATTGTCTTTCTTTTCTTTTCGTGTGTTTTTTTGGTCATTCAGTTATTTATCAATTTGCATTTTATTGTGTTATTTTTTTTTCTTTCTTTTCTTTGACTCATATTTTTCTTCCTTCTTCCTTTCTTCCTGTTTCTAAAAAGTAGGTCATGGAAGGTTACTCGCATTTTATATCGAAGTAAAAGCAAAAAAAAAAAAAAGGAAAAAAAAAGAAAAAAAAGAAAAAAAAAAGTGGAATTAGGTCAGAGGTCACAAGGTGGGGGAAGGGGGAGGATAGGAGGAAGGAGGAGGGAATAGAATGAGGAAGGGGTGGGGAGAGGGAGGAAGATAGGAGGGAAAGACGGGATGGGAGGAGGAGGCGGAGGAGGGAGTAAGATAAGGGAGGGAGTTGGGAGAGGGGGGAGAAATGGGGGAAGGGGGAAAGGAAGATAAAAGAGGGAGTTAGGAGAGGGTGGATAAATGGGGGGAAAGGAAGATTAGGTGAGCGTGGGTGAGAAAGGGTGAAGGTGAGGGGAAGGGAGGGTGGAGGGAAGTGTGGGGAAGGGGAAGCGAAGGGAGGAGGGAGGGAGGGAGACGACGGAGTGGGGAGGAAAGGGAAGAGAAGCGTGCGGAGAAAGGGAGAGGAGTAGGAGAAGAGTGAGGAGAGAGGAAGGAGAAAGGGAGAGATAGAGTAAGGATAAAATGAGGAGAAAGGGAGGAAAGAGTGAGGGAGAAGGAGGAGAAAGGGAGAGGAAGAGTAAAAGGAATAGAGTGAGGAGAAAGGGAGAAGAGGAGTGAGGGGAGAGGGAGGAGAAAGGAAGGGAGGAAGAATGAAGGAGGGGAGAAGAGAGAAAAAAGGGACAAATTAGAAGTGAGGGAAAGGAAGGAAGAATGAGAGAAAGAGAAAGGAAAAGAAGGATAGAGGAAGGAGAAAGAGAGAGAGAGAGAGAGAGAGAGAGAGAGAGAGAGAGAGAGAGAGAGAGAGAGGAGAAGAAGAGAGAGAGAGAGAGGAGAAGAGAGAGAGAGAGAGAGAGAGAGAGAGAGAGAGAAGAGAGAGAGAGAGAGAGAGAGAGAGGAGAGAGAGGAGAGGAGAGAGAGAGAGAGAGAGAAGAGAGATGAGAGAGAGAAGAGAAGAGAGGAGAAGAAAGAGAGAGAGAAGAGAAGAGAGAAAGAAAGGGAGAGAGAGAGAGAGAGAGAGAGAGAGAGAAGAGAGAGAGAGAGAGAGAGAGAAGAGAGAGAGAGAGAGAGAGAGAGAGAGAGAGAAGAGAAAGAGAGAGAGAGAGAGGGAGAGAGAGAGAGAGAGAGAGAGAGAGAGAGAGAGAAGGAGAGAGAGAAAGAGAGAGAAAGAGAGGGAGAGAGAGAGAGGAGCCGCGTCCCAGGAAACCCCAAGAGCTGACGAAACCCTAAAAGAGATGCCCATGTGAGTATAGCGTTCCATCGGCTGTCAAATCCCCTTTGTCATTCCAATTCCCGAGGCAGGAATGTGGGCGGATCTGGCTGCCGTGGAAATAAACGTTGGATTTTGTTGTTGTTGTTTGTTTGTTTGTTTGTTGTTGTTGTTTGTTTGTTGTTTTGTTGTTTGTTTGTTTGTTTGTTGTTGTTTTGTTGTTTGTGTGTTTGTTGTTTTTTGTTGTTGTTATGTTGTTGTTGCTCTTGTATTAGGTTCGTATCCGTTCATCTGTTGTTCGATGGATTTTATTATTATCATTATTATTACTATTATCTTATTCTTATTATTTTTTTTTATTATTATTATTATTATTATTATTATTATTATTATTATTATTATCATT
>NW_020868746.1:174085-184085 GCF_003789085.1 Penaeus vannamei
CTTTATTTATCTATCTATCTATCTATCTCGCCCTCCCCCTCCCCCCATCTCCCTCTATCCCCCCTCTTCTTCTTCCGCCTCTCTCCTCTTCCTCCCTCTCTATCTCTGTCTCTCTCTCCCCTCATTCTCCTCCCTTCCGTCTTCCTTTCTCACCTCTCTTTCTATCATTATTTCTCTCTCCTCCTCTTCCTTCCCCTATCCGTCCATCTTTCTGTTATCTAAGTTCTCCCTCCTTCTCCTCCCTCCGTTCTCCTCTTCTCTCCAACCTCTCTATTTCTCTCTCCTCTTTCCCTCCTCCTCCTCCTTCTGTCTCCTCTTCCTCCATCCTTTCTATTTCTCTCTCCTCCTCCTCCTTCGCCTCCTCTCCCTCGATTCCTCTCTATTTCTTTCTCCTCCTCCTCATCATCATCATTCATCATCATTCCTCTCCATCCATCCCTTTCTATTCTCTCTCCTCTCCTCTCCTCCTCCTCCTGCCTCTCCTCCTCCTCCTCCTCACTCCTCCTCTTCTCCCTCCCTCTCTCCATTTTCTCCTATCTGTCTCCTCCTCCTTCTCCATTTCTCCTCGCATCTCCTCTCCCTCCACCCTCTCATTTCTCTCTCCTTCTCAATCTCCCCTCTCTCTAATTCTCTCTCCTCTTCCTCCTCCGTTTCCTCTCCCTCCATTCCTCTACTATTTCTGCTCTCTTCCTCCTCCTCCGTTCCTTTCTCCCTCCATTCCTCCTCTATTTCCTCTCTCCTCCTCTCTTCCTCTCCTCTCCTCCTCTTCCGTCTCCTCTGCGTCCCCTATCGGGTTTCTCGACCGCCGACCCAGGTCTCTAATATGACATTTAGTACGCTGGCTAACATCCCACTACCTACCTTTTACGGGAAGCTGCCTAGTACTACCAACATCTCTCGGTACTCACGCCTCCTCTGCTGGGATTACATCGTCCCCTCGCACAGGGATTCAGGGATAGGTCGGGGGTTTAGGAAGGTTTGTTTTGGAGGGGAAGATAGTGGGGAAGGGGGGAGAAGGGGGGAAGGGGGAGGTGTGGATTCCCCATTTTTCCCCCTTATTGTATGTTGTACCCCTCCTCCATTCTGTGATAAAGGGTCTTCTCCCCCTCCTTCCTTTTACCCTTCTCCTCAATAACCTCCAGACTTCCCCCTCCTCCCCCTCCCCCCCCTCCTCCTCGTCCCCCATCCTCCCAAATAGGCCAGAAATGCGACACCAGGAAATTATCCGAATGCGAGGGTTTTTCGTCCTGCATTGGTACCATTGATCCCTCGATGCCAGATACTCCCAGACGGGTCGGAGGGCAGACGTCCCGTAGAAAACCTCTTCTCGGGTGTTTTTCCTCTCTTCTCTTTTTTCCCCCACTTCTCGCCGACAGCACAGGGCACCGGGGCACTCCGGGGGCTGCGACTCGACCCGACGGGACGAGGGAGAGACGGTCGAGTACGAGCGGCCGAGGGGACAAGAGAGCGAAAATAAAAACGCTCATTGAAATACCCCGCATGACTGTTTTGGTACCGCCAGCCCCGGCCAGACACCTGCCATGCAAAGAAGTGGTAAAACGTGACATTCGCGGCGGTGGGGGAACTTTTCACCCTCCTGAGGGGGAGAAAACTAGGGAAATTCTCTCGTGACGGGGAAATAGACGCCCCTAGACCGCCCACAAAAGACGTACGAGTGAGCTTGGCCGCAGCTGGGACAGTTGCCAAGGTTTACTCAATAGTTTTTCCCGCAACATGTTAACAGGCTGTCCGAGACTCCTTCCCTGGGTGTAGGTGGTATAAGGCAATGCCGGAAGCAGTCTCGCGAGTCCTCTCTCGCTCTCTCGCTCTCTCTTCTCTCTCTTCTTCTCTCTCTCTCTTCTCTCTCTCTCTCCTCTCTTCTCTCTCTCTCTCTCTCTCTCTCTCTCTCTTCTCTCTCTCTCCGAACTTGCTGTTCTCCTCTCTCTCTCTCTCTCTCTCTCGCTGCTCTCCTCTCTCTCTCTCTCTCTCTCTTCTCTTTTCTCTCTCTCTCTCTGTCTTCTCTCGTCTTCTCTCTCTCTCTCTCGTCTCTCCTCTATCTCTCTCTTCCTCTCTCTCTCTCTTCTCTCTCTCCTTCTCTCTCTCTCTCTCTCTCTCTCTCTCTCTCTCTCTTCTCCTCTCTCTTCTCTCTCTCTCTCTCTCTCTCTCCTCTCTGTCGCTCTTCTCTCTCTCTCCTCTCTCTTCTCTCTCTCTCTCTCTCTCTCTCTCTCTCCCTCTCTTCTCTCCTCTCTCTCCCTCTCTCGTGCTTCCCCTCCTTCCTCCGGCCCCCCTTCCTCCCTTCCTTTTCTTCCCTCCTCTCTGTCTCTCCTCTCTCTCTCTCTCTCTCCTCTCTCTCTCTCTGATCTGCTCTCCTCGTCTCTCGTCTCTCTCTCTTCGCTCGCTCTCTCTCTCGCTCTCTCTCTCTCTCTCTCTCTCTCTTCTTCTTCTCCTCTTCTCTCCTCTCTTTCTCTTCTCTCTCGCTCTCTCTCTCCTCTCTCCTCTGCTCTCTCTCTCGAACTCTCTTCTCTCTCTCTCTCTCTCTCTCTCCTCCTTCTCTCCTCTCTCTCTCATCTCTTCTCTCTCTCTCTCTCTCTCTCTCTCTCTCTCCTCTCGCTCTTCGATCTCTCTCTCTCATGCTCTCGTCTCTCTCTCTCTCTCTCTCTCTTCTCTCGCTCTCTCTCTCTCCTCGTTCTCTCTCTCTAACTTGCTTGCTCTCTCTCTCTCTCTCGCCTTCTCTATCTCTCTCGCTTCTATCTCTCTTCGCTCTCTGCTCTTCTCTCTTCTCTAGCCTCTCTCTCTCATTTTCCCCCCTCCCCTCTCCCTTTCTCTTTCCCCCCCAGTCCTCTCTCTTCTCTCTCTCTCTTCTCTCGGTCTCTCATCTTTCCTCTCATTCTCTCATCTTTCTATCTCTCTCTTTTCCTCTCTCTCTCTTCTCTACTCCTCACCTCACTCACCACTATCACAGATTCCTCACCTCACGTCCACTCACTCAACTCACTTCACTCTTGTCCACTTCTCTCTCTGTCCATCCTCCTCCGGCTCCTTCTCGTCGATCTCTCTCGCACCAGTCCTCAGTCTCTCCTCCTCGTCTTCTTTCTTTCTCTTTCTTCTTTTTTCTCTCGTCTTTTCTCTCACTCACTCACTCACTCACTCACTCTCTCTCTCTCTCTCTCTCTCTCTTCGTCTCTCTCATCATCTCTTCTCTCTCTCCTCTCTCTCAATTTCTTTCTTCTCTTGTCTCTCTCTTCTCGCTTCTTTCTCCCATCGTAACTCACATCACTCACTCACTCACTCACCAAACTCACACTTTCACGCGGTCGGTGTGATGAGTGGTCTCTCTCTCTGTTCCTCGTCTCCTCTCTTCTTCCGCTCTCTCCTCCTCCCCACTCCGCCCCCTCGTCTCTCTCTCTCCCTCTCTCTCTCCTTCTAATCTATCTATCTATCTCCTTCTGCGCTATGTAAAGATGCAACACAACGTCCTGAAAACATACAACACACTTGAAAAACATTAGACAACTTAAATGTACAAACGTCTGGATGTGGCACACCCTGGAAATGTACATACACACTAACGAACCGTATAACGCTTGAAAGTGTACACAAGCTTTGAACGTATCACCCCTGGAAATAATGCACATCGACCTGATCATCGATAACACAACCATCGACCCCCTCGAATGTACACAAGCCTGAACGTACACCATTGAAATACCACAACGATGCAACGCTGAACGGTACACAACGACACTTGGAATGTGCAACACAACGTGTCGCAAGCTGAAATGAAACGTACATGAACACACCCGGAGATACACACCTGAAACGGTACACGACACAACCTGAACGGTAACACAACACCCTTGAAAATTGTTACAATAGACAACATCCTCTTCAATGTGCAACACGCCTGCAACGTAACACAACACGGCCTGGATAAACGGTACAACAAAAAAACAAAACACCACTGGATACACAAACCTGAACGGTACAACTCAAGACACTGGGGAGTGTAAAGGGACCTTAAATGCACACACGCCTGAACGTACACACATGCTTCAATGCCAACACGCCCGAACGTACAACACCCCTTAAATGGCAGCACAATCACACCCTGGATGTACACCATATGGGGTGTACTGGCGGCCATTAATTCTCCCTGGCCTGGAATTGGCCGGTGCCCACCCACCGCTCCCGAACTGGGCTGTCTGAGATTACTTATCGAGGTCGTGGGCGTGACGCTTTTGCACTGTAATTCAAGGGCAGATGTCAAAGCAAGTGCGCGGAGACCTGTGTGTGTGTGTGGGGGGGGGGGGGGGGGGAATGCTGTGTGTGTGGGGGGGGGTTGTGTGTGTGTGTGTGTGTGTGCGTGTGTGTTTGTCTTTGTGGTGTGTGTGTGTGTGTTTGTCTTTGTGTGTGTGTGTGTTTGTCTTTGTGTGTGTGTGTGTATTGTCATTTGTGTGTTTGGTGTGTGTTTTGTCTGTGTGTGTGTGTGTGTTTGTCTTTTTTGTGTGTGTGTTGTGTGTGTGTGTGGTGTAATGGCGGGGCGTAAAGGATACGCTCACCTCGTTTTGATTTTCGTTGTCTCTCGTTGCTTTCGTTCGAAGTGTTTCGTACTGGTTCATATCGTGGCTTCGTTTCGTTTCGTTTTTCGTTTCCCGTCTCACTTTCGTTCTCGCCCCTTCTGCCTTCTCCTCGTCGGTCGTTTTTCGTGACAGGCTCGTATCGCCTACTCACTCACACTCACCTCGCTCGCTTTCGCCTCATTCACATCGCTCTCGTATTCACGGGGGATCGCTATCGCCTCGCTTCCGCTCTTCCTAGCTCACTTATGCGCGCTCCGGCCTCCGCTCGTCCTCGACATCGCTCTCAAGCGCTTCCCTCACTCCGCGTCTCCCTTCACGTGCGCTCGCCCGCCGATCATGTTTCCGCTCGCCCCAAGCCGGCGAGCGAGACCGGCGTGGCAAAAATGGCGAGCCAGCTGACCCTGAAATCGTTTGCTGCTGCAGATGCTGATATCATAACAGCATTCTGATCTTGTAAGAACTATGCCACGCTGGTGGAGATAGCATGTGTTGGGGCAGTTGAGCGGTGCAGTAGGCGAAACGCACACTGCACTACAGGCACACACACAGGCAAACAAACAACACACAACAAGCGACTGAGGCAGCACAACACACACGGCACAACACACAAGACAACACACAGATACACACAAACAACACACACACACAGAGACAGATGGCTAAACAGGTGATCAAACCAGGAACGGGACAGAGGACACATGCAGACGACACACAGACGGACACGACACACACCACACACACACACACACACTAGGCACGACACACTGGGCCGGCAGCTACACACACAGGCACAACACAATATAATATATTATATATTATATAATATAATATTATATATATATATATATAATATATATAATAATATATTATATACATATATATATGTACATTGCAATATATATATATATATATATATATATATATATCTATATATATATATATATATATATACATATATATATAATGTACATGCATATATATATATATATATATATAAATATTAGGTATATATATATAATATATATATATATAATATATTATAAATGACATGCATATATATGAGTATATATATATGTACATATATTCATGTATATATGTGTACATATAGTCATATATATATATGCATATATATGTATGTCTTATTGTCGTGCCCGAGCGGCATCTCCGCCTCATCCCAAAACACCTTAAAAAAAAAAAAAAAAAAAAAAAAAAAAAAAAAAAAACGTATTTTCCGAGAGTCGCCGAGAGTGCCAAGGGCGGCATGTGAGGGCCAGGCACCAGCGGCATACATTCATAGGTTAAGGGCAGGGACCGTAGCCAACGGTGCCAAAGGTGCCAACGCGGGTGAGGGGGGGGGGTAGAGAGTAGGGGGGGGGGGGTATCTCGGACATTGTAACCGTAGTAATACCGATAACCTTAATACCTTCCCCTTCCCTTCCCCTCCCCCTTCCCCTTCCGCCCTTCTCTCCGCTCCTCCGCTCTCTCCCTCCCCTCCCCTCTCCTCTCCCTCCCTCCTCTCCCTCCCCTCTCCCTCTCCTCCCCTCTCCCTCTCCTCCCCTCCCCTCTCTCCCTCCTCACTCCTCTCCTCTCGCACTTCTCTCCCTCTTCTCTTCCGCTGTCTTTGCAATGCAGGCAAAGAGGGAGGGGTGGGGGGAGGTAAAAGATAAATAGAAAGAAGAGAGTGATAGAGAAAGAGAAATGAAATAGAGAGAGAGAGAATAAGAAAAAGAAAGAGGGGGCATAGAAAAGAGAGAAGAAAAGAATAAGAAGGAAAGAGAGAGGGAAAATAGATAGAGTAAAGGGGAAGAAAGAAGAGAAAAAGAGAGAGACAGAGAAGAGAGAGACAGAGAACAGAAAAACAGAAAAGAGAGAGAGAGAGGAAAGATCTGAGAAAGAAAGAGAAACAGAAAGAGAAGAGACAGAAAAACAGAAAGAGGAGAGAGAGACAAGAGAAAGAAAGAGAGAGCCGAAAGAGACAGAGAATACAAAAGAGAGAGACAGGAGAAAGAAATAGAAGAGAGAGACAGGAGAAACAAAAAGAGAGAGAGAACCAGAAAACAAAGAGAGAGACAGAGATACAAAGAGAGAGAGAGACAGAGAAACAGAAGAGAGAGACAGAGGGATACAAGCATAAGAGAGGAGAGAGACGAGGCTAAAATTATAATCCNTAACAATAATGATAATAATAATAATATTTAAAAACAATAGTTATAAAATCAAAAATTATAGTACAAACAATAATAATAACAAAAAGTGATGATAATGATAATATCAATAATAATGTAGAAATAATAATGATAATGATAATAATATGTAATAATAATATAAAATAATAATAGTAATAATAATAATAATAATAATAATATAATAGTAATAATTAATAACAATAATAATACTAAATAATAATAACAGTAATTAATCATGATAATAGAAAGTGTGATAATAAAATAATAATAATAATAAATAATAAATATATAATATAAATGAATATCAATAAGATAATATAATAATAATAATAATAAAATAATAATAAATAACAATTATATTAAGTAATATAATGATAACAATAACAACAACAATAACAATGTAATAACAATATACATAATAGATAATAATGATAATAACAATAAGACAAACAATACTAAAAACAACACTGTTGATAATGATAACGGTAATAACACAAAAAATAACAACAATAGTCATAACAACAACAATTAAAGTATAATAGTAATGGCAATGATGATACCTACAATATCTACAATATCAAATTTCACTTCAATATCAAGATCATTGAAAATAACAGTAATAACAACAGCAACGACAATATGAAAAATAAAAGAGATAAAAAAGAACTGATTTATTTCCTATGCAGGCAAATATTTCAAATACCTTTTCTATTTTCGCGCAACGTAAAATCTAAACTACATTAATACGACACACAAAAAAAACATAAGATTACAACAGCATAATCAGCATAAATCCTCAGTTTAAATACTAAACCAACAAGAAAATTGTAGGCGAGACCCCGCGTAACTTTCAAGATTTTCTCGCGTCTAAAAATAGAGATAAAAAAATATATATTTATATTAACACTACGAACGGATCATCCAAATTAAAAAATTCCAGCGGCCTTCTCACTTCCGGACGTTTTGTACATGTAACGTGTAAATATATAAGAGAAAATTCCCACAAAGTTTCAGATAAGTCGAGGGAAGTTTCTCGTAGACGCTTGACACTTTGTCTGTTTCTACGAGCATTCCCCTCCCTCCCTTCCCCCACCTCCTTCCATCCCTTCTCCTTACCCCTCATTCCTCCACCCTGGGGTTCTCCGGGCCCTCTCCCCACCCACGGCTCCCCCTCTCTATATCCCCTACCTCCCCCTCCCCATAATCCTTACCCCACTCCTCCCCTCTCTAACCCCTTCCACTCCCCTCCTATCCTAACCCCTTACCACTTACTTCCTCTTCTACACCCCTTACCCATCCCCCTCCCCACCCTTTCCCATTTTTCTTTGGGCATTACATTCGTCTTGAGCTTAATGACGGGGCCATGAACTATCTGCGACGGTTAGAGATCCCGCTTCGTCTGCCATTGTGAATCCAAGAATGCAATTTCACACCTGCATGCTACGGCAGATGAAGGGGCCTATAATTCATATGTAACAGGGAAGGTTCTCTCTCTCCCTCTCTCTCTGCTGCTCTCCCCTTCTCTCCTCCCCTCTCATGTCTCTCGTCTCCTCTCTCATCCCCTCTCTCCTCTCCTCGCTCTCCTCTCTCTTCTCTCTCTCTCCGTTCTATCCCTGTCTCCCTCTCCCTCCCTCCCCCTCTCCTCTGTTGTCCTCTCTCATCTCTCTCTTCCTCTCCTCTCTTCACCTCCCCCGGTATCTCTCTCTTCCTTCTATCTCTCCTCTCTCTCATCACACCACACACTACACAAGACACCCGCTTTCTTTCTCCTCTCTCTCATCTACCTACTCTTCTCTCTCTCTTCTCCTCTCTCTCTTCTCAACCTCCACACACAGACATTACACACACACACACAAACACACACTCTCCCCCCCCCTCTCTCTCGCTCTTCTCTCTCTCTCTCTCTCTCTCTCTCTCTCTCTCTCCTCTCTCTCTGCAGCTTCCACACACACACACACACACACACACACACACACACAACACTACACACAACACAACACACACACACACACAACACACCACACACACACACACCACACCACCTTCACCTTACTCCACCTCTCACCTTCACCTTCACTTCGACCTTCACCCTCACTCGACTGCTCACTCCTTTCTCTCTCTCTCTCACACAGCCAGCACACACGACACACACACACTCTTCTCTCTCTCTCGTCTCTCTCGTCTCTCCGTTCCAATCTCTACCTTCTCCCTCCTTTCCATCTCCTACCTCTCTCCCTCCGTTCCATCGGCTCTACCTCCTCTCCCTCCTTTCTCCCAAATCTCTTACCGTCTAAACCTATCTTCTCCCCCTCTCTTCTTTTCTCCCTCTCTCCCTTTCTCCCTCTCTAACTCTCTCCCTCTACCACCCTCTTCTCTCCCTCTCCCTCCCTCCCTCCGCTCACCCCTCCCTTTCTCTTTCTTTTTATCCCGCCGTATAATATGCACGTCCGTGGGCTGGACTCCCCCCGGCATAATATATAATCTCGCGGGAAAACGACCTTTTGCAGATGCCGCATTTTCGTCTGCATGCCACGTGGGTATTTGAGAACCTCTGTTAGCCTGGCATTGTAAACATGAATCTATTGAAACCTCGCGGTCATATGTGCGTACCTGATACGAGTGATGGCCCATTTGGGGATTGGCAAGTGTTGCACCATTGTTGGTTTTTGCAAACACCTTGAGGGTCAACCGAGCACCCTCCCCCCTCCCCCCCTAACTCCCCGAGCCGAAAATGTCTTCCTGGGCGCGTTCTTCAAGTGCCCACGCAGAGTCTTAAGAGATAATGGCAAAGTTTCAGAACAAAGGCCAGGGAGAGGGAGGGAGGAGGGAGGAGAAAGAGAGAGAGAGAGAGAGAATGAGAGAGAGAGAGGAGTGAGGATACGGAGAGTGGAGAGTAGGGAGAGAGAGAGAGAGGAGAGAGCAGAGAGAGAGAGAGAGAGACGAGAGTAGCAGAGAGGAGGAGAGAGAGAGAGAGAGAGAGGAGAGAGAGGAGGAGAAGAACGAGAGAGAGACGGAGAGCCCTGAGAGAGAGAGAGAGGGAGGAGGGAGGGAGGGAGGAGAGGAAGAGAGAGGAGGATAGTGAGGAGGAGGGAGAGATGAAGACAGAGAAGGAGACGAGAGGAGAAGTGAAGGAAGGGAGGAGACGAAGAAGGAGGAGAGAGCAGAGAGAGAGAGAGGGAGGGAGAGAGAGGGGGAGCGGAGAGGAGGGAGAGGGAGGGAGGCGAGGGATAGGGA
>NW_020868746.1:196289-218789 GCF_003789085.1 Penaeus vannamei
AAGGGAAGGGGGAAGGGACGGACAGGGGAAGGAGGAGAGAAGGGGGAGGGAGGAGAGGGGAAAGGAAGGGTGAGGATAAGGAAACGGAGATTCGAGGTGTACGGAAAAATCAGAAGAGGGGAAAAGGAGAACTAGAGATGAGGGGAAAAAAGGGAAGAAAAGTGAGAAGTAAATGAAGACAACAAGGAAGTGAGAACAGACCGACAGGGAGGGGAGGGGGGGGGGTGGAGGGAGGTGAGGGACAGGGTGAGGGACCAGCGAGGAATGTGAAGCAATTTGAGGGGAAGCCGACGGAGGCCTGAGGAGCCGTCTAGAAGGAATCAAGCAGAGAGGACTGAGACCTCATTACGCTCGCCTGGAAGACCGTAAAGGGAGGAGAAGGAGGAAGGAGGAAGGAGGGAGGAGGGCCGTGGCGAAGGAAGGAATTAACGGGTTGGGAGTGCGTGAGGGGTGGAAGGGGGGTGAGGTGGAAGAGGAGGGAAGAGGAGGGAGGGAGGTGGAGGAAGAGGGAAGAGGGGATAGAGAGGAAGAAGGGAGGAGAAAGGTTGAGGAGGAAGAGGAAGAGAGGGAGAAGGAGAAGGAGAATAGAAGAAGAGGTGGGAGGGTAGATGAGGAGAATGTGGAGGGGGAGAAAGAGGAAGTTGTGGTGAACGGGAGAGACAGAAAACGAAAAATGATGATAGAGATAATCATGTAACATAATGAACAGAGAGAGAGAGAGAGAGAGAGAGAGAGAGAGAGAGAGAGAGAGAGAAATGAACGGCAAAGGTAAAAAAAAACAAATGAGTAATCGATAGATGATGAAGAAGGAAATAGGAAAATGGTAGATAGATAGATAGATAGAGCAAATTAAAACGAAACATAATCACGGATAAACCTATATATAAATGCAAAGCAAAATATCGATGGCGCCAACAAATAAAGAGAGAGAGAGAAAAAAAAAAACAGAATTGCCAATCTGCCAAAGTGATCATAAAAAAACAGAAAGAAAAAAAAGGAAATAAATAATTGTATTTGATTCAAAGGCAACAGAATAACCGATTTTAAGCCATGTATTTAATTGAAATAGAACTACATATAATAGATAGATATGAAAAAGAGAGTCGATAGATAAAGAAATGCGCAGTAGAAACAGGAGGGAGGGGGAGGGAGACGGGGGGGGGCAGAGGAGGGGGAGGGTAAGGTATCTAGGTGAAGGGGGGAGGGAGGGAGGGTCTCATGGGAGGGGGGGGATAAGGTATCTAGGGTGAAGGGGGGGGGGGTGGAGGAGGGGAGGGAGGGACTGGGGGGGGAGGGGGGGGTCTGAAGGGTGGGGTGAGGGTGAAGGCTGGAAGGTCTTTAGGTGAGGCTGGAGTGAAGGGGGAGGGAAACAGGGGGGGGAGTAAGGTATCTATGGTGATGGGGGAGGGGGGGGAGGAGGGGAGGAAGAGGGGGTCTCAAGGCTGGGCTGGGGGGGGGGAGGGGGAGGGGGGAAGGGTCTGAAGGGTGGGGCTACTGCACACACACACACTCATCAGACTGATAAGATATAAGATAGCGGAGGGACTGTTTTTGTTTTGGGTAAATATAATAAAGACCCCCCTCTTTTTTTCTCCGTTTTCTTCTTCTTCTCTGGGTTGGGTGTCTTCCGTTTGTTTTTGTTTGTTGTTTGTCTTTGTTGTTTGTCGGTTCTTTTTTTTTTTTTGTTATTGGTGGTTATTCTTTGTTGTTTGTAGGGTTCTTGTTTTTGTTGTTTTGTTGTTGTTATTGGTGGTTATTGTTGTTGTTTGTAGGGTTCTTGTTTTTTTTTTTTTTTTTTTTGTTATTGGCGGTTATTCTCCTTCGTCCTCTTTCTTCTCTTCTTCTCTCCTCTTCCTTCATCTTTATCCCTCTATCTCCTCATTTCTCTTTCATCTCGTTCTTTCTTCCAGTTTCCATTTCCATTTCAACCTTCGCCGTTCCCCTTCTGTGAGCTCTCCTCCCTCACTTCCTCTCTGTCCCTTCCTCACTCCCCTCCCTTCCTGAACCCGTCTCCCTCTCCCTTCCTCCCGCCCGTCCTCCCCTCCCCCTCCCTCCACCCGTCTCTCCCCTCCCTCCTCCCTCCCCTCCCACCGTCCTCTCCCCTCCCCCTCCCTTCCTCACCCGTCTCCCCTCCCCCTCCCCCCTCTCCCCTCCCCTCCTTCCTCACCCGTCTCCCCTCCCCCTCCCTTCCTCACCCGTTCCCCTCCCCCTCCCTTCCTCACCGTTTCCCCTCCCCCTCCCTTCCTCACCCTTTCCCCTCCCCCTCCCTTCCTCCCCCGTCTCCCCTCCCCCTCCCTTCCTCACCCGTTTCCCTTCCTCACCCGTCTCCCGTTCCCCTCTCCGCTCCTTCCTCCCTTCCTCACCCACTCCCCTCTCTCCTTTCACCCTCTCCCTCTCTCCTCTTTCCTCCCTCTCCCTTCCTCTCCTCTTTCCTCCCCTCTCCTTCCCCTCCCGTCGCCCCTATCCTCCTTTTCCCTCTCTTCCTCTTCCCTCTCCTTCCTTTCCTCTTTACCCGCCCTCCCCTCCCTTTCCATCTCCTCCCTTCCTTATCTGACTCCCCTCCCTTTGCCCTTCACTTCACTTCCCTCCCTCCTCCTCCCCCTTCTTCCCCCTCTCTTTCTCTCCCCTCCTCCTTCTTTTCCCTCCCCCCCTCCTCCTTTTCCCCTTCCCCCTTTTCCCTTTCCCTCCTCTTCCCTTTCCCTCCTCCTCCATCTCCCCTTCTTCCCTCCCCTCCTTTTCCCTTTCCCTCCTCCCTCCATTCCCCCTTTCCTTTTATCTCACCCCCCCCCCTTTACCCACACACAATAAATCTAAAAAAAAAAAGAAAAAAGAAAGAAAGTGAAAAAAAAAATAAATGTCAGGACGCACTTTAAAGAGAAATGATAACGCTGAAGCTCATTTCTTTGTGTCATTTCACAGACAAGAGAAAAGGGTATTCTGTCAGAAATACTTCGGGTGTTGTGTTGTTATTTTTGTGTTTTCATAATCTTGATTGTTGTTGTTACTGGTTGTTATTATTGTTGTTGTTGTTTTTGTTTTTGTTCTTCATCTCTTCTCTTTTCTTCTTTTTCTCCCTCTCTGTCCCTCCTTCACCTTCCTCTCTCATTCTTCCTCTTCCTTCTCATCTTTATCATCTTCTTCATCTTAATTTTCATCCTCATCCTCATCGTCTTTATTATTAGTATTATTATTATTTATTATTATTATTATTATTTTATTATTCATCCTCTTTTTTTCATCACCATTCTCATTTTCTCCTCTTTCTTTTTCATAATTTTCTTCATCCTCATTTTCATCTTCATTTTTTTCATCATCCTTATTCTTCATCTTCAATCTTCTTTCATCAATCATTTCATTCATTTTTTCTTTCATTTCTCTTTTCTTCGTCTTTATCTTCATCTTCATCATCTTCATCTTCATCATCATCATCGTCATAAGATTAATGGCACACGAGCACAGTGTCCACCCTCGCTCTGCTGAAAGTAAATGAAAAGTACTCTGTCGATTATTTTAATACGTTCGAGAAAGGTAGGAAGGGGTAAAGAAGAAGGGAGGGGGGGGGGGAAGAGGAGGGGTACGGTGGTGGGGGGGGGATAAGGAGAGGGAGGAAATGAGGAGGTGGGTTAGGGTGGGGGATAAGATGGGGGGAAGAGGAAGGGGGTGGGGGGTAAGGAGAGGGAGGAATGAGGAGGTGGGGAGGGTGGGAGGGGGTAAGGAGGGGGAGGAATGAGGTGGACGGGGAGGGTGGGGGGGTAAGGAGGGAGGAATGAGGAGGAGGGGGAGGGGGGAGGAGAGAAGGGGGGTGGGGGGTAAAGAAGGGAGGGGGGAGGAAGAGGAAGAGGAAGGGTGGGGTGTGGGGTAAGGAGAGGAGGAATGAGGAGGAGGGGGAGGTGGTGAGGGGTAAGGAGGAGGAGAAGGGGAGAGGAAGGGGTGACGGGGGCAAGGAGAGAGGAATGAGGAGGAGGGCAGAGGAGAGGAGAGAAGCAGGAAGGAATGGGGAAGTAGGAGAGGGTGGGGATAAGGAGGAAGGAAGAGGAAATAGAGGAGTTGGATAAGAAAAGGGAGATAATTGAAGGTTGGAGAAGGAGAGGAAGGGGAGGACGAAGAGAGACAAGAAAATAAAAGAGGAATGATGGAAATCGAAGAGGGAAGAGGTGACGGAGGCGAGAGAGAGAGAGAGAGAGAGAGAGAGAGAGAGAGAGAGAGAGAGAGAGAGAGAGAAGAGAGGAGAGAGAGAGGGAGAGAGAGAGAGAAGAGAGGAGAGGGAGAGAGAGAGGGAGATAGACGAGAGAAAGCAGAGGAGAAGAAAAAGGAGATGAAGAGAGAGCAAGGACAAGGGAAAAATGCGAAGAGCAGAAATGTAGAAAGGAAGGAGGAGAGTAAGAGAGCGAAAGGAAGGGAGTAAAAGCAGAGAACAGAAAATGGAGACATGGGGAAAGATGTAATGACGAAGATGGAAATAGAAGGCAGGAGGAAATAAAGAAAAGAGCGAGAGGATGAGGGAAAGGGCAGAGGGCCAAAGAGAGGAGGAACAGAAAGGGGAAGAGGAGGAATAGGGAGAATAATCAAACAAATGAGAGAATAGAATAATAAACAAATAAGGCCAAAGAGAGGAGGAAGGAAGAGAAAGGCAGAAGAGAGGAGAAAGAGAAAGGGCAGAAAGGAGATAAAGAGAAGGGTAGAGGGCTGAAAAGAGGAGGAGAAAGGGCAGAGGGCCGAAGAGAGGAGGAAGAGGAAGGGCAGAGGGCAGAAAAAAGGAGAGAAAGAGAAAGGGCAGAGGGCGAAGAGAGGAGAAAGAGAAAAGGCAGAGGGCAGAAAAGAGGAGAGAAAGAGAAAGGGCAGAGGGCCGAAGAGGGAAGAGAGAAGGGCAGAGGGCAAGGGCGAGGGCAGGAGAGAGGAGAAAGGAAATGGCAGGAGAGGGGAGGCTTCGAGGGCAAGGGCGAGGGCAGGAGAGAGAAGAAAAGACAAAGGGCAGGAGAGGGGAGGCTTCTCGAGGGCGGGCGGAGGCTTCGAGGGCAGAGGCTTCGAGGGGGCGAGGGGCAGGAGAGAGAAGAAAGACAAAGGGCAGGAGAGGGGAGGCTTCGAGGGCAAGGGCGAGGGGCAGGAGAGAGAGAAAGACAAAGGGCAGGAGAGGGGAGGCTTCGAGGCAAGGCGAGGGCAGGGAGGGGCGAAAGAGAAGGGAAAGGGCAGGAGAGGGAGCTTCGAGGCAAGGGCGAGGGGCAGGAGAGAGAAAGAAAAGAAAGGGCAGGAGAGGGGAGGCTTCGAGGGCAAGGGCGAGGGGCAGGAGAGAGAAGAAAGACAAAGGGCAGGAGAGGGGAGGCTTCGAGGCAAGGGCGAGGGCAGGAGAGAGAAGGAAAGGAAAGGGCAGAGAGGGGAGGCTTCAGAGGGCAAGGGCGAGGGGCAGAGAAGACGGGAGCTTCGAGGGCAGAGGCGAGGCGAGAGAGGGAGGCTTCGAGGGCAAAGGGCGAGGGGCAGGAGAGAGAAGAAAGACAAAGGGCAGGAGAGGGGAGGCTTCGAGGCGGCAGGAGAGGGGAGGCTTCGAGGGCAAGGGCGAGGGCAGGGAGAGAGAAGAAAGACAAAGGGCAGGAGAGGGGGGCCTCGAGGCAAGGCGAGGGGCAGGAGAGAGAAGAAAGACAAAGGGCAGGAGAGGAGGCTTCGAGGGCAAGGGCGAGGGCAGGAGAGAGAAGAAAAGAGAAAGGGCAGGAGAGGGAGGCTTCGGAGAGGCAGAGGCGAGGGGCAGGAGGGGAGGCTTCGAGGCAAGGGCGAGGGGCAGGGAGAGAAAGAAAGAAAGGGCAGGAGAGGGAGCTTCGAGGGCAGGAGGGGAGGCGAGGGCAAGGGCGAGGGGCAGGACGAGGAGGCTTCGAAAGGCGCGAGGGCAGGGAGAGGGGAGGCTTCGAGGGCAAGGGCGAGGGGCAGGAGAGGAGCTTGCTTCGAGGGCAAGGGCGAGGGCAGAGAGAGGAAGAAAGAGATGGCAGGAGAGGGGAGGCTTTTCGAGGGCAAGGCGCAGGGGCAGGGAAAGGGCAGGAGAGGGGAGGCTTCGAGGGCAAGGGCGAGGGGCAGGAGAGAGGAGAAAGAGAAAGGGCAGGAGAGGGGAGGCTTCGAGGGCAAGGGCGAGGGCAGGAGAGGAGAGAAAGAGAAAGGGCCAGGAGAGGGGAGGCTTCGAGGGCAAGGGCGAGGGGCCGAAAGGGCAGGAGAGGGGAGGCTTCGAGGGCAGGCGAGCGGGCAGGCGCGCGCCTCGCCTCCGCCTCTGGGGCCGAGGCGCGCCGGGAAGAAAGGCCCGTGAAAGGCCCTTTTGTTGCGCGAGCCAGGTCGGGAAGCACGTTTTAATTGCTCAATAACTCTTCAGGGCCAGACCTTAAGGGCTCCATTCCCTAAGCCCGGGCGTGCGTTGATCGCCCTTACGGCTCGGGACAAAAAGGCTGGCGGGCGCGCGGAAGGTGAAAGTGTTTGTCTTCAACAGATTTTCTGAAAAGGAATGGATGTTGCCATGTTGCCAGGAGGAGCCGGGGGGGGGGAGGGGAGAGGGGTGCACGGGAGGGTGGATGTGATTTCGAAGGGGTTGGGGGTATAGGGGGAGGGAGGGGTGGAAGAGGGAGAGGAAAGGGGAGGAGGAGGGGGGTGACTGGGGTGGGAGGGGGATGGAAAGGGGAGGATGGGGTTATGAGTTTGAGGGGGAGGAGAGAAAGGGGAGGAGGAGGGATGAATTTAGGGTGGGGAGGGGAAAGGGTGGAGGGGTATGAGTTTGAGGGAGGGGGGTAGGAAAGGGGAGGTGGGGAGGGGGTGTGAGTTTGGGGTAGGGGAAGGGGGTAGGATGAACTGGGGGAGGGCTAAGGGGAGTGAGCCAGCGGGGTGGGGGAGGGAGGGGTTACCGGATGGGTTGTGATGTAAGCTGGAAGCATACATAAAAAAGGGGTTAAAAGAGGAGGGGAGAGACATGCTGTGGGAAGGGGATTACCGTTTGGTCCTCGTCATGTCAGCATTACTCGGTGTTGCGCATGTATATGTACGTCTTTTCTGTCGCGCAACACTTCCTCCGCTTCCTGGTTTGTCGCGCAACAGCCAAGCGACAGTCAAACACTCTGGAAACTCGACAGTGACTCCTATAAACTATCACGTGACTATTTCGAGTCAAAAATCCAGTCAGAAACATCGACTTTGTATCTTGTTTACGAGGTCTGACGTAATAATTTCCCCTCGTTAAAAGAGTCTTCGAAAAAAGAGGCAAACTGGGCTGTTGAAATGTGCAAACCCAACTGACGTAGAGAAAGATATTTTTTCTCAGGATTGCCATATCATGCATCTCTTGCAAGGATTGGCTCAGAAAGGTCGTATTCCCATTTCTAAAGTATAGTAAGTCCCCAGGGATGAAAATAAGTAAATAGATAGAATAGTAAATAAATAAATGAATAACAATAAAAATTAAGATAAAAAGAGAATTCGAAAATAATAAAAATGACATAAATTAATAGATAAAAAGAGAAAAAAATGATGGTGGTGGTGGTTGTAGTGATAATAATTATGATAAAATAAAATAAAAATATAAATAATGATAAAAAATTCATAGTAAATAGATAAATCCACCCCATGTCGCTACCCCCCCCCCACTCCCTCTCCCGCCCCGAGGCTAAGACATTTCACGCCCAACTTCCACAATATACAAGACTTTGGCCAGAATGCACCGGTTGCACAAAAGGGCGCAGGCAGACTCTTCTCTTTCTCTCTCATCTTCTCTTTCTTCTTTCTCTCTCTCTCTCTTCCTTTCTTTCTCTCCTTCTTTTTCTCTCTCCTTTTTTCTCTTCTCTCTCTCTTCTCTCTCTCTCTCCTTCTCTCTCTCTCTCTCTCTCTCTCTCTCTCTCTCTCTCTCTCTCTCTCTCTCTCTCTCTCTCTCTCTCTCTCTCTCTCTCTCTCTCTCTCTCTCTCTCCTCTCTCTCTGCTTCTTCTACGTCACATCTGTCAATCTCTTCTATGTCTCTCCTTTCTCTCTCTTGGTCTCTGTCTTTCCTCTCTCTGTTTCTTCTCTCCTTGTATCTGTCTTTCCTCTGTCTCTCTCTCTTCTTTCACTGTCTTTTCTCTCTATATATATCTCCCTCTGTCTCTCCCTTTCATTATTTCATTAATATCATTATTATTATCATCATCATCATCACCATTGTTATTATTATCAGTTGCTTTTTTATTATTATTATCGCAAATACATTAACGAATACGACATGCTTACATAGACTGTAAAAGACAAAAAAGAGGACAGACAGACAGACACAGACAAATATTCAGACATAAAAACAGAGTAAGAAAGCAAAGTATAAAGAGAAGGAAATGTTTATAACTGACGTAGTGACATCCCGCCTAACCTTATAATATAATGTGTCTATCCTTCTATCCCTTCTTCCTGCTCATCCCCCTTCCCTCCTATCCCGTCTTCCTTCCTATCCTTATCCGCCCATCTCCATATCTTGTCTATGCATATCATCCTTCTAATTCTTCCTATCCCGCCCCCCTCTATCTTATCCATCCTATCCTCCGTCCTATCCTTCCTATCTCTTTTTATCCCTCCTATCCTTATCTCTTTTTTTATCCCTCCTATCCTTCCTATCTCTTTTATCCCTCCTATCCTTCCTATCCCGCAGAAATGAGGCTGTTTTCGCCGAGTTTTGAAACCGCCTCTTCATTTTTTTTTTTTTTTTCTTTTTTTTTTTTTTTTTTTGTTTCTTTGTTTCTTTTTTCCAGAAATCTCAGCGATGGTACAGAAGTTACCCTTGTTTGTGAAGATGAAGTTTTCATGACTCCCAAAAACAACAATGGGTTTTCCTTCTTGCTTCCCTTTCCCTCCCTCTCCTTGCTTTTGTGTTGTCGTTGTGTTGTGTCTCTCTCTTTTGTCTCTCTTGTCTCTCTCTCTCTCTCTCTCCCTCTCTCTCTCTCTCTCTCTCTCTCTTCTTCTCTCTCCCCTCTCTCTCTCTTCTCTTCTCTCTCTTCTGACTCTCTCCCCTCTCTCTCTCTCTTTCTCTCTCTTTCTCTCTCTTTCTCTTTCTTTCTTTCTTTCTTTCTTTCTTCTTCTCTCCTCTCTCTCTCTTCTCTCTCCTCTCCTCTCTCTCTCCTCTCTCTGCTCCTCTCCTCTCTCCTCTCTCTCTCTCTCTCTCTCTCTCTCTCTCTCTCTCTCCTCTCTCTCTCTGACTCTTCTTCTCTCTCTCTCTCTCTCTTCTTTCTCTCTCTTTCTCTCTCTTTCTTCTTTCTTCTTTCTTCTTTTTCTTTCTTTCTTTCTTTCTTTCTTTCTTTCTTTCTTTCTTTCTTTCTCTCTCTCTCTCTCTCTCTCTCCTCTCTCTCTCTCTCTCATCTCTCTCTCTCTCGCTTCTCTCTCTCTGTCTCCTCTCTTTCTCCCTCTCTCTGACTTCTCTTTCTCTTTCCCTCCCGCCCCCTCTCTCTCTCTGTTTAGGCTTTTTCTTCGCCTCCCTCTTCCTCCCTTTCCCACCTTCCTCCCTCCCTTCCCTCTCCCACCTTCCCCACTCCCTCCCTCTTCCTCCCATCCTTTCACCACCCATCCCTCTTCCTCTCCCTCCTTCCCTCTCCCTCCTTCTCTCTCTTTCCCTTTCACACATCTCCCATCCCTCCCACTTCCCTCCTCCTCCTTCCCTCTTCCTCCCCCTCCCTTTCTACAACCCTTCTCCTCTTTCTCTTCTCCTTTTCTCCTTCGCTCTCCCTCTCCTGCCTATTCCTCCTCCCACTTTCCCCACTCCCTCCCTCTTCCTCCCTCCTCACTTCCCCAACCCTTCCCTCTTTTCCTTCTAGTCCTTTCCCTCCCTCCCTCCTCCCTCTCCCACCATCCCCTTCCCCCCCATCCCCATGTCCCTTTCCCCCCGCTCCCCCCTTCCCCCTCCCTCCCTCTCCCACCATCCCCACTCCCTTCCTCCCCCCCCCTCCACCATCCCCCTCCCTCCTTCCTCCTTCCCTCCTCCCCTCTCCCCCCCACCATCCCCACTCCCCTCTCCCTCCTCCCTCTCCCACCATCCCCACTCCCTCCTTCCCTCCTTCCCTCCTCCCTCTCTCCCACCACCGTCCCCACTCCCTCTCCCCCCACCATCCCTACTCCCTCTCCTTCGCTCCCTCTCTCCCTTCCTCCTCCTCCATGCTCCCTCCCCTCAGCTCCTCCTCCCAAGACCCCGCCATCCCCTAACTCCTCCCCCCCACCATCCCCACTCCCTCTCCCCCACCTTCGCCCACTCCCTTCTTCCTCCCTCTCCACCTCCTCCTCCTCCCTCCCTCCGCTTCCTCCTCCTCCTCCTCCTCCTCTCCCTCCTCCTCCTCCTACCCAAGACCCCGCCGGGCGAGGCAAGCCACCTGTTGTAAGATGCAATACCTGTTGCCCATTGATTCCTGTTCATTGTTCGTGCGGCGCTAAGCTCCCTCTGTTGTTGTTGTTTCTGTTGTTGTTGTTGTTTAGGTTGTTGTTTTTTGAGTGTTTTTTTTTTTTTGTTTAGTTTTTTCATTAGTGTATTTTTTCTTTTTTTTTCTTTTTATTAGATTTTTTTTAAGTGCTTTTTTTTTCATTTTTTAGATTTTTTTTCAGGTTTATTTTCTTTTTTTTCTTTCTTTTATTAATTTGTTTGTTTACGTATTTTGTTTGTTTGTTTGTTTTTTTTTCCATTTTTAGATTTGTTTGTTCATTTGTTTATTTTTTCTTTTTTCATTTGTTTTTAGATTTGTTTGTTATTTTGTTAGTTTATTTTTTTCATTTGTTTATTTTTCTTTTTTTCTTTTTTTTGTTTTATTTATTTGATTTATTTGTTTCCATTTATCTATCTATTTATTTTGTTTGTTTTTTTTTTCAATTGTTTATTGTTTTTTCAGTTTATTCTGTTTATCTTATTTATTTATTTATTTACTTATTTTTATTTTCTTTATTTGATTTGTTTATTTATCATTTATTTTTATTTATTGATTTATTTATTGATTTTATTTTATTTTGTTCGTTCTATTTTTATTTTGTCTTAATTTTTCATTCATATATTCATTTTTTATCTTTTATTTTATTTTATTTTTTCATCTATTTATTTTTTTTCATTTATTTATTTGAGTATTTTTATGTATTTATTTTATTTATCTATTTTTTATCTATTTATTCTATTTTTATTTCTTTTGTTTTGTTGCTGGATTTCTTTTAGGATTTATTAGATAGTAGTTTTAGTATTATTTTTAGTAATGTTAGATTTCTGTTTTTTTTTTATTTTTTTTTACTTGTTTTATTTATTTGTTTTTTTTTTGTTGATTTGGTGTTGCTGGATTCTGTTAATATTTTTCATTTTTCATTTATTTATTGTTTATGTTTATTAATTTATTTGTTTATTGTTTGTCGATTTGGTGTGCTGGATTTCTGTTAATATATTTTTTTAGATTTTTTTATTTATTATTGTTATTTTTTCTCCGTTGACAACAGCCTTCCCTTACCCCTGACCCCTCACTCCCCTCCCTCTTCCCCCTCCTCCTCCCATCTTCACCCCTACCCCCTACCCCCTTCTTTTCATCCCCCCCCAACCCTTACCCCCCCCCCGCCCCCTCTCATGTCCTCAACAAGAAAAGTAATATCGAGGAATTAATTTCGCCTTGCAACATCCTCTCTCGCGTCTCTCTTCTTCCTCTCTCTCTCTCCTCTCTCTCTCTCTCTCTCTCTCTCTCTCTCTCCTCTCTCTCTCTCTCTCTCTCTCTCTCCTCTCCTCTCTCTCTCTGTCTCTCTCTCTCTCTCTCTTCTCTCTCTCTCTCTCTCTCTCTCTCTCTCTCTCTCTCTCTCTCTCTCTCTTCTTTCCTCTTTCTCTTCTCTTTCTCTCCCCCCTCCCTTCCTCTCTCCTCTCTCCCTCTCCCTCCTCCCTCCTCCCCTCCCCCCCTCTCTCCTTCCCTCCCTCTCTCCTCCTCTCCTTCTTTCTCCCCTCCATCCCTCTCCTCTCTCCCTCCCTCTCTCTCCCTCTCTCTTTCTCTCTCCCTTCTCCCTCCCTCTCCGCCCTCCCTCCCTCCCTCCCCCTTCTCTCTCCCTCTTTCTTCTCTCTCTTCCTCTCTCCCTCCCCTCTCCCTCTTCTCTCTCTCCAAGACGTTTTTCCACTCCCTGGTAGCCGCTGCGTTTTCTTTCCGCCCGGAATGATGACTTCGTGTCGCTGGGAGTTGCAAGAGCTTACCCTGTGGGATTGTAGGCCGGGGGGGGGGGAAGTTCGGGTTGGTAAGGCGAGGAGGGAGAACGGGTATGAGTTTGAGGGAGTTTGAGGTGGGTGGGAAGGGAAGGTAGGGAGGGGGAATGTGAGTTTGGGATTGGGGGTGGAAACGGGGAGGAGGGGGGTATTGAGTTTGAAGGAGGGAGAGAGGAGGAGGGGTAGGAGGTTGAGGAGTGGGGGGGGGAGGGAATTGGAGGGAGGATTGTGAGTTGGAGGGGAAGGGAAGGTGAGCGGGGGGTCAGCTGGGGGGATTTGGAAAGTTTGGGATGTTCGTAGGATGAGGAGAGGGAGAGGAAGGATGAAATGAGCGGGTGAAGGGAGGGAGGGAGAGAAGGATGAAGAGAGGGGGAAAGGATGAGGAGTGGGAGGAAGGAGGATGAGGAGGGGCTAGAAGGAAGGAGGGAGGAGGAAGAAGGAGGATGAGCGTAGAGAGGGAGAAGAGAAGTGAGAAGAGAGGGAGGGGAGGAAGACAGAAGAGATAGATGGGACGTAGAGAAGAGAAGTGAGAGAGAAAAGTAATATAAAAGAAAAAATAGACCCCAGAAGACACAGACAAACAAGACAGAAACACACAGCAAGACAGACAGAAAAGACAAATAGACAGATAACAGGAGAGAAAGACAGCCAAGAAAAATAGGCTAACAGGACAGGACAGACAAAAGACAAAGAGACAGAATAAACAGGAGAGACAGACAGCCAAGAAAAATAGGCTAACAGGACAGACAGACAAAGGACAAATAGACAAAAGACAAAGACAAATAGACAGAAAAGACAGACAGACGAAAGACAAAAATATATGAACAGGACAGAAAGATAGGCAGGACAGACAGACAGCACAAAGACAAATAGACAGACAAACTGGACGACAGACCAAAGACAAATAGACAGAAAGACAGAAAAGACAGACAGACAAAAAACAAACAGACTAAACAGGACAGACAGACAAAGACAAATAGAACTAACAGGACAGAACAGACAGGACTACAGACAGACAGCCAAAAGAAATAAAACAAACAGGACAGACAGACAGACAAAGACAAATAGATAAACAGAACTGACAGACACATAGACAGAAAAGACAGAAAGACAAAGACAAATAGACAGACAGACTAGACAGACACATAGACAGAAAGACAGAAAGACAAAGACAAATAGACAGAAAACACAAAGACAGACAGACTGACAGACACATAGACAAAAAAGACAGAAGAAAATACAGACAGACAGACAAACAAAGACAAATAGATAAACAGACAGACAGACAAAAACAAATAGACTAGACAGACAGGGCAGAACAGACAGACAAAGACAAATAGACAAGAAGACAGACAGACAGACAAGACAAAAGACTAACAGGAACAGACAGACAAAGACAAATAGACAAACTGACAGACAGACAGACAAAGACAAATAGACAGAAAACACAGACAAACAAAGACAAATAGACAGAAAAAACACAGAAGACAAAGACAATAGACAGACAGACAAAGACAAATAGACAGACAGACAGACAGACAGAGAAGCAAGTACCGCCGCTCCCCTACAGTGCTCCGGCCATAATCTCTGTGGGATTAGCTCTCCCCTCGCCATTCGGTCCGTGGGCATCCCTGCGTTCTATCAAGGTTTTTTTTTCTTTCTTCTTCTCTCTCTCTCTCCTTCTTCGTTTTTCTTTGTGTTCTTTCTTTTTCATTTTATTTTTATTGTTTTTTTTCTCTTTTTTTTCTTTCATTTTTTTTTTTTTTATTTTTTTTTATTTCTTTTCGTTAGTTTTTTCTTTTTCTTTTCTTTTCTTTTCTTTTTGTGTTTTTTTTCATATCCTTTCTGTTATTTTATTTTGTTGTATTTTATTTTGTTCTTGTTGTATTAATTGTATTTTTTTCTATGTCGATGCCTCTTGATATATTTAACGAATTGGGAATTGAGAAGTTTATGGATTAAGTATATATATATGTGTGGTGTGTGTGTGTGTGTGTGTGTGTGTGTGGTGTGTGTGTGTGTGTGTGTGTGTGTGTGTGTGTGTGTGTGTGTGTGTGTGTGTGTGTGTGTGCACGTCTTTACATTATCGGGAATACAATTGGTTGAATTAAATAAAGAAAAATATATAAATTTATTGAAAATAATCCTGGTCTTTATATTATTAACATATTGCGAATGAATAGAATGTTCATTATTTTATTTATTTTTTTTTTTTGTCTATGTCTTTATACTATCAACGAATTAGGAATGGAGGAAAATAGAAGAAAGATTAGGGTAAAATAAGTTATGAAAAGGGAAAGGAGAAAGAAATGACTTGTTTCAGTTGCGTGCCTTTATATAATTATTGTTAAGAAGAAAAGATTGGAATAGGAAAAGGATGATGATTTGGAGGAAGGCAGGGAGACTGGAAGAAGATAACTAAGATATTAGATAAAATAATTGACCAAAATAGATTAAAGAGAGAATGAAATTATGAAAATATCGGACAAATTATGAGATAGAATTAAGCGATGAAGAAAAAAAATATATATATTATATATAATATGGAAGAAAATTCAAATAAAGAAGGAAATAAGTTAATACAATAAGATAACGAATAAAGAATTAAATTAACTGACAAGAAATAAGGTAACACAGAATAAGGAAGGAAGTAACTGACTGAAAGATGAAACAAGGTAAAAGACAAAAAAATAAAAAAAGGTAAAATGAAATAATTTAGATAATAACTGACCTAATATGAAATGAAATCAAATGTGGGGGGGCCTACTAAACTTGAAATAAAATTAAAATACAGACAGAAAAAAAATAAAAATAAAAAGAAATGAGTAAAAAAAATAAAATAGAAAACAGCTAACTAAAATTAGATTTAATGAAGTAAGGAAAGAACGCATCTGACTTCCCTTGTCGTGGATTCGAGAGACGAGAACATGACAAGAGTCCAACTTTCTCCACATTTACTTGAGAAAAGGAAAAGAAAGAAAAAATCCATTAAGAAAATGATCCGAGATTTCCCGCCTACCCCACCCCCCCACCCACCCCACTTACCCCTTCGAGAAAATTGTATATATATATATATATATATATATATATATATATATATATATATATATATATATATATATATATATATATATAATATACATAGGATGATACCCCCATCCCCCCTCCGAGGAAGTGATATATAGGATGATAATTTTGGCATGTTCATCTAGCGTTCATCTAGTAATTAGTGCAATTAGTGACCTTATTACTGTGATTAGTCTTGTAGATTAATTATGTTCTCTGTCTCTCTCTTCTCCCCCAGGCAGTCCACTCATCTGTGTTTGTGTATATCTGTGTATGTATTTTTTTTGTTTTGTTTATTTTCTGGTTTATGCTCTCTTAATAATCTTTCTATTTGTATTATTAATTTTTTTCCCGTGTTTTGGTTTCTTCTTCTTGTTTGTTTTATGCTGTTCTTTGCTTCTTGTTTTTTTTTTCTCTCTTCTCTTTTGGCTATTTTGGTCTTCCTTGCCTGTTTCTTGTTTTCTCTATTTATCTTTTTCTTTTTTACTCCTTTCTTTTCTATCTGTTATCTGTGGCGCTCTCTCTCTCTCTCTCTCTCTCTCTCTCTTCTCTCTCTCTCTCTCTTCTCTCTCTCTCTCTCTCTCTCTCTCTCTCTCTCTCTCTCTCTCTCTCTTATTCTTTAGCTCACTCCCTCTCTCTCTCTATCCATCTATCTATTTATCAATCTATCTATCAGTCTATCTATCTCGTTCTCTCTTTCTATCTCTCTCTTCCTCTTTACATTCGTCTCCTCTCTCTCTCTCTCTCTCTCTCTCTCTCTTCTCTCTCTCTCTCTCTCTCTCTCTCTCTCTCTCTCCCTCCTCTCTTTCCCTTCCTCCCTCCTCCCTCTCCCCGCTTCCCCCTACCTCCCTCCCTTTCCCCCCTCCCCTCCCTCTCCCTCCCTCCCCCAGCCCCTCTCTCCCTCCTTCCCTCTCCCTCCCCCTCCCTCCCCCAGGCCCCTCTCAATCTCTATGCCTCATGATCAGGAAATTCTAAACACGCTAATGCATATTCTCTATTCTATCTTATCAGTCTATCTATCTCGTTCTCTCTCTTGTATCTCTCTCTTCCTCTTTATATTCATCTTTCCTTCCCTCCCTCCCTCCCTCCCCTCCCTCCCCCAGCCTCCCCCCAGCCTCTCTCCCTCCCTCCCTCTCTCTCTCTCTTTCTCTCTCTCTCTCTCTCCCTCTCCCTCCTTTCCCCTCCCTCCCTTCCCTCCTTCCCTCCCTCTCCCTCCCCTCCCTCCCCCAGTCTCTCTCAATCTCCTATGCCTCATGATTCAGGAATTCTAAACACGGCTAATGCATATTCTCTCCTGCGAACAAGGGGATTCCCGGCAAACGGCACGGCGGATCCCTCTGAACGAAGGCTTTTTATTCTCCATTAACCCTCAAAAAAAAAAAAAATCTATTACCATTTTAAACGGATTTCTCCATAACCTCAAAAAAAAAAAAAAAAAATCTATTTAACATTAAACCGTATTCTCCAATTAAAACCTTCAAAAAAAAAAAAAAAATCTATTACTTAACCGTATTTCTTCCATTAAAAAACCTTCAAAAAAAAAAAAAAATTTCTATAACCCATAAACGGTATTCTCCATTAAACCTCAAAAAAAAAAAAAAAAAAAAAAAAAAAAAATTTTATTTTTTTTTACTTAAAAAAAAGCGTATTTTTTTCTTCCCATTAAACCTTTAAAAAAAAAAAAAAAAAATCTTTTATTAATATAAAAAAAACCGGGTTTTTATTTTTCCTTCCCATTTTAAAAACCTTTTTTTTCCAAAAAAAAAAAAAAAAAAAAAAAAAAAAAAAAAAAAAAAAAAAAAAAAAAAAAAAAAAAAAAAAATTTTTTATTTTAACTTTTAAAAAAAACGGTTATTTGTCCTCCATTAAACCCTTCTAAAANCCTTCTGCTCTCTACTTTCGTTTTCTTCTTCTCTCTTTTCTCTCTCTCTTTTTCTCTTCCTTCTCTTCTCCTCTCTTTTCCCCCCTTGGCTCCATCTTCTCTCTCTTTTTCTCCTCTCTCCTTTATCTATCTTTCTTCTTCTCCCCTTTCTCTCTCTCTCTCTTCTCCTCTTCTTCTTCTATCTCTCCTTCTCCTTTCTCTCTCTCTCTCTCTCTCCCTCTCTCTCTCTCTCTCTCTCTCTCTCTCTCTCTCTCTTCTCTCCTCTCTCTCTCCCCTTCACCTCCCTCCCTCCCTCCTCCCTCCCTCTCCTCCTCCCTCCCCTCTCCTCTCTCTCTCTCTTCTCTCTCTCTCTCTCTTTCTCTCTCGTCCCTCGCTCTCTCTCTTATCTTACGCTTTTTTCTTCTCTTTTTTTTCTTATCTCTCCCTCCTCCCTCCTTCCTCCATTCCCTTCTGCCTCCCTCCCCGTCTTCTATCCTCATATCTCTCCCTCCGTCCCTCCTCCCTATCCCTTCCCACTCCTTCTCTCGCTCGTCTCTCTCTCTCTCTCTCTCTCTCTCTCTCTCGCTTTCTCTTTTTTTTTCTTTATCTCTCCCCTGCTTTCCTCCTTCCTCCCATTCCCTTCTCCTCCTCTTCCGTCTCCTATCATCTATCCTCTACCCTCCTCCCTTCCTCCCTCTCCTCCCACTCCCTTCTCTCCACACTCTCTCTTCCTTCTCTTCTCTCCTCTCTTCTCTCTCTCTTCTCTCTCTTCTCTCTCTCTCTTCTCTGTCTCTCTCTCTCTTTCTTCTTCTTTCTTTCTTTCTTTCTTTCTCTTTCTTTCTCTTTCTCTGCTCTCTCTCTTCTAGCTCTCTCTTCCTCTTCTCTTCTCTCTCTGCTTCTCTCTCTCTCTCCTCTCTCTCTCTCTCTCTCTCTCTTCTCTCTTCTCTCTCTCTCTCTCCCTCTCCATCTCTTCATCTCTCCCTCCCACCTCCACTTCTCTCCTCTTTCTCTCATCTCTCTTTCTCTCTCTTTTATAATAACCCTCTTAACCAATTTCAATCAAGGTTTGCACTTTTCTTGTTCGGCGGAGTGAAAATCCCTTTTTCGCCTCCAGAAGAAAAGTCGAAAAATTCCGCTATGCACTTTAAAGCTTGCCTTTTCGAATATATCTGTGTATTTTGGTCCTTGTGTGTGTGTCTGTAGGTGGGTGTTGGTTGGGTGGGGTGGTGTGAGGCGGGATGTGGGTGGGGGATTTGGGGGGGTGAGGCGGGAGGGAGGTTGGGATGTGTGGGTGTGGGTGGAGTGGGAGGTGGGGGGAGTGAGTCGTTGTGTGGGTGGTGTGGGGTGGGGGATGTTGTGTTGTTGAGGTGGGCGGGTGTGTGTGTTTGTTGTGGGTGGAGGGGGGATGTGTGGTGGTGGGTGGGGGTGACAGTGTGTTGGGGGTGAGTGTTTTGTGTGTGGGGGTGGGGGGTGCGATGTTTGTTTGGGGGTGGGGTGTGAGTTTTGGGGTGAGTGTTGTTGTGTTTGTGGGGGGGGGGATATGTGTTTTGTGTGGGTGTGGCGGGAGATGTTGTGTGTAGATGTGAGTGTTTTGTTTGTGAGGGGGGGGATGTTTGCTGTTTGTGTGTGGTGGGTGTGTGTGTGTGTGTGTGTGTGTGTGTGGATGTGTGTGGGTGTGTGTGTATCTAGCTGAGTGTGCCGACGTTGGTGTGTGTTGTGAATGCTTGGCGTTTGTGTGTGTGCTGTGAAGTGCTTGCGTGTGTGTGTGTAGTGTGTTTGTATATCTACACACTATGCTAATATGGTGGGATATGTGTTGGGTTTGTGAAATGGCAGGGAAACAGTATAACGCAAGAGAGAATTAAGTAAAGCTTTTCTATTCATTCTTCTTATTTTGATATGACTGGATTTGATTCGATAATACGTTTTCTTTCTTCCAAATTGTTCTAATCTTAGTTATCGTTTTTTTTTTTTTTTTTTCTTTCTGGGTGGGGGGGTGTAAAATTTTTTTTTTGGTAAGGGGTTTTAAAATATGTTTTTAAACGTTTGTGTATGTGAGGGGGGGGAGGGGAAACAATGCATGACGTTTAAAAAATGTGTTTATGTATGTGACGAAAACGTTTATGTAAATGTTTGTGAATAAGAGTATATTTAATAAGAGGAGGAGGTGGAGGAGGAGGAGGAGAGAGAAAGGAGAGGTGGGGAGGAGGAGGAGAAGAAGAAGAAGAGGTAAGAAGAGGGAGGAGGAGGAGAGGAGAGGAAGAGGAGAAACGCCAAACGCTCGCCAACATTAAACGACAAAGGTTTAGTGCATTCCAGCCATTGTCCTTATCCTTGCACATAAATATTGCAGGTAATTATGAGCCTGTGTTGCATTTGCTTAATTGCACAGTCTCGCTCGAAAAAAGAGTGTCTTCGGGCTTGTATTTTTTTTTTTTTTTCTTATTCTGAGATTGGTAAATATGCCTGTACGTCTTCAGAATAATATATAATCTCTTTGTATTTTGGAAGAAAAAAGGAGAGAGAAGTTGAGAGAGAGAGAGCAGGGGAGAGAGAGATTTCAGGGAGAGGAGGAGAGGAGCAAGATATAGAGCCAAGATATATATTTAATACGTGCATATATATTTGTTGTGTGTGTGTGTGTGTGTGTGTGTGTGTGTGTGTGTGTGTGATTGTGTGTGTGTGTTTGTGTGTGTGTTTGGTGTGTGTGTCTGTGGTGTGTGTGATGTGCTATGTGTGTGTGTGTGTGTGTGTGTGCGTGTGTGTGTTGTGTGTGTATGCATTACATATATTTTTTAAGTGCATTGCTACAATGCAAATTTTTCATTACCTTTGACCAAGGTAAAGGATTATCACCTACGTTAATTAATCCACGTTCCTGCCGGTTGCATGGCTCTTTTACTAATGACACGAGGGTTCTGGTGTTTTAAGAAAATGCCATAATTATTTTGCAGTATGTTTTTTTTTTTCTTTTTTTTTTTTTTTTTTGGCGGGGGGGGGATATGTCGCGCCTATGTTGGAAAAATAGAGAAAATATGTGTGTGTTTTATGTGTTTGCTTAGGGCGTGCAAGGGTGGAAGAATGTGTGTTGTGTGTGTGTGTGTGTGTGTGTGTGTGTGTGTGTGTGTGTGTGGGTGTCTTTGTAGTTGGAGCCATATAAGCATATATATGTATACAACCTTTCTTGTACTCCCCATAAATATCATCATATATTTTTTCATATTCACTTTTGCAAAAGAATTAACTTGTTTATGTTGCTAACACACTCTTGTCTTGTCATAGTATATCAGCTGGAGTCTTTTGTTTGTGGAAATAAATGGGCTGTGTGGTGGTTGTTTGTGTGTGTACATCTCTCTGGCGTTCGTTTTTTTTCTGTTTGTTTTTTGCATGTTATTTGGCTCCTTTATTACCCATCACTTCTCTCTCTCTCTTTCTCTTTTCTTTCTTTCTTTCTTTCTTTCTCTCTCTTTCTTCTCTCTCTCTCTCTCTCTCTCTCTCTCTCTCTCTCTCTCTCTCTCTCTCTCTCTCTCTCTCTCTCTCTCTCTCTCTCTCTCTCTCTCTCTCTCTCTCTCTCTCTCTCTCTCTCTCACACACACACACACACACACACACACCACACACACACACACACACACACACACACACACACACACACACACACACACACACACACATATATATACGTACATATATACATTATACCTATACATACAATATACATCCATATTCTTCCCATCCCACTTGACACAACCCACAAGCATGTTGTTGTGCAAAAATCCCGCCTCCCGCTTGGCCTCACTTACACCCTCGCTGTTATGACAACCTACACCCTTGGACACAGGATTCTCCCTTGCCGTGTCCAAACAGACACGCACATTCCATTACCCATTTGCGCACGCCCCCCCCCCCCCGAAAAAAAGAAAAAAAATTTTGCTTTTTCGTCACCCGATGGGCGTTCAATCATGCTGTTGGATCGGGTCGTCTGTGTTTGTTTTTTTGTGTTTTGTTTTTGTTTTGTGTCTTTGTTTGGTTTGGTTTTGGATTTTGTTTGTTATTTTCTTCTTGTCTTTCTTCCCCGTTTTTTGTATGTTTGTTTCTCTCTTTTTCTCGATCTCTATTCTTCTGTCTGTCTGTCTGTTTATCTATACGGCAATGTAAGACACACACACACACACACACACACACACACACACACACACACACACACACACACACACACACACACACACACACACACACACCACACACACACACACACACACACACACACACACACACACACACACACACACACACACACACACACACAACACACACACACACAACAACACACACACACACACACACACACACACACACGTACACAGCCGCACATATTTTTCCCTTCCCTTTAATTCCCTCTTGAAGACGCTTCTCCCGGACAAAAAGAAGGAGGAGGAGGAGGAGGGAGGAGGACGGAAGAGGAGGAGGAGAGGAGAGAGAGGAGGAGGAGAGGAGAGAGGAAGAGAGGAAGGAGGAGGAGGAAGAGGAGGGGGCTAGGGGGAGAAGGAGGAGGATGGAGGGGAGGAGAGAGAGAGGAGAGGAGGGGGAAGAGGAGGGAGGGGAAGAGGAGAGGAGGGGGAAGAGGAGAGGAGGGGAAGAGGAGAGGAGGGGAAGAAGAGGAAGGGGAAGAGGAGAGGAGGAAGAGGAGAGGAGAAGAGGGAGAAGGAGGAGGAGGGGAGAGGAGAAGAGAGAGGAGGAAGAGGAGGAGGAGGAGGAGGAAGAGAGGAGGAGGAGAGGAGGAGGAGAGGAGGAGGAGAGAGAGGAGGGAGAGGAGGAGGAGAGAGGAGAGGAGAGGAGAGGAAGGAGAGGAGGAGAGGAGAGGAGGGGGAAGAGGAGAGGAGGGAAACGAGGAGAGGAGAGGAGCGAGAAGGAGGAAGAGGAGAGGAGGAGAGAGGAGGAGAGGAGGAGGAGGAGAAGAGTAGAGGAGGGGGAAGAAGAGAGGAGGGAAGAGGAAGGGAGAAGAGGAGGAGGAAAAAGGAGAGAGGAGGAAGCTCAAAGAGAGGTTTCCGCGTCAATTCATTTATTGTGAAATTCTCTTGAAGAATCGGAAAGGAGGAATGAAAGAAGGGAAACGGAGGAAGTGGGGATGAGATTATATATATATATATAATATATATAATTATATATATATATATATATATTATATATATATATATATATATATATATAGATAGATAGATATATATAATATATTAGATATAGATAGATAGATAGATATACATAGATAGATACATGAGGCTTGTAAATAATGTGTCTCTGTGTGCGTGTCTGTGTGCGCGAGTGAATGCACAGACGCATAAGGGCGAGAATGCTCAAATATGCCGTCGCCAGAAAGGACTTAAGCGCAAGGAGCGAATAATGCAT
>NW_020868746.1:228789-241289 GCF_003789085.1 Penaeus vannamei
ACCTTCCTCTTCTTCGTCCTCCTCCTTCACTCCTCTTTTATCCTCCTTATCCTTTCCTCCTCCTCCTCCTACTCTTCTCTTTATTCTTCCTTCTCCTTTTCTCCTCTTTTTCCTCCTCTTACTTTTCCTATTTCTCGTTTCCCCCCTTCCTCTTCCTCCTCCCCCTCCCCTCTCTCTTTTCCCTCCTTTTCTTCCTCTTGTCCTTCTTCTTTTTCTTCTTCTTCTTCTCTCCTCCTCCTCCTCCTCCTCCATCTCTCCCTTACCCCTCCTCCTCCTCCTCCTCCTCCTCCCCTTACCCCCTCCTCTCCTCCTCCTCCTCCCCTCCCTCCCCTCCTCCTCCTCCTCCCCCTCTCCTCCTCTCCTCCTCCTCCTCCTCCATCCATCCCTCCCCTTACCCCCTCTTCCTCCTCCATCCCTCCCTTACCACTCTTCTTCCTCTCCTCCTCCTCCTCCTCCTCCCTCCTCCTCCTCCTCCCCATCCCTGCTCTTTTTCCTCCTCTTCCCCCTCCTCTCCTCCTCCTCCTCCTCCTCCTCCTCCTCCATCCCTGCTCTTTTCCTCCTCCATCCCTCCCTTACTTCCCCCTCCTCCTCCTCTCCTCCCTCGTCCTCGTCCTCCTCCTCCTCCTCCTCCTCCCATTACCCCCTCCTCCTCCTCCTTCTTCTTCCTTCTTCTTCTTCTCTTCTCTTCTTCTTCTTCTTCTTCTTCTTCTTCTTCTTCTTCTTCTTCTCTTCTCTTCTTCTCCTCCTCCTCCTCCTCCTCCTCCTCCTCCTCCTCCTCCTCCTCCTCCATCCCTGCTCTTTTTCCTCCTCTTCCCCAAGTTCCGACACCGCCACCAACAGCAACAAATTCCTAAACCCGTGATAATAGCCATTATCATTGTAAATATTTCATGTCATTATTTTCACCGCATCTCACCACACGTCAGATCCGACACACTCTGTATAATTATCAACATCAGTATCGCTCTGATTCCTCTTATCAAACTTTATCAATATTTCCATCGTTATTCTTCAATTTCGTTTTTTTTTTGTTTTTGTTTTTTTACCTGCATATATCAATCAAATGTCATATGGATTAGAGATGGAAAAAAAAAAAATCAGGGTTGAATTACCTTTGGCTTTTCGACGCCAATTCCGGGTAATATTGTGGTCTATTGTAGTTATCTTTTTAATTATTCATAATCTGAATAATTGCTCATATGTGCATTCTGTTTATGTAGGGGGGAAAAAAGTTAGAAAAAAATACATATGTGCCTTTTTTTTTTTTTTTTTTTTTCATTTATGTCGGGAATTATGGTTTATGATCGGAATTTTTGATAATTTGCATCCGTATTTGCGTTAGTCATACATATATGTATAGTGTTATATGTTTGTGATGTATTGCTAATACGTTGTAGCTGGAATATGTTTATTTTTTTGTAGGGATGTCGCTGCATTTACATCCATCCATGCACTTGCATGTAAATACACGGACGCTCACATGTGAATTTATACGGTAAATATATATATATATATATATATATAATATATATATATATATATATATATATATATATATATATATATATATATTATATATATATATATATATATATAGTGTTGGAGAGCGTGGGTCGAGGCCGCAAAGGATTTAAACTCGGCTGACTCGCCGCCACCTCCCGTCGCCCTGTAATCCTTGTCGAACAAACGCCATAGTAGTGTCAGCCGAAACTTTTCAGGCCTGAAGCTGACTTAGTGTGTGTATTTTCTTACTCTAACATACTCACATGTGCGCGCGTGTGCTGCACATACACCAAAAAAACAAGAGGATTACACATTATCGTCCCGCCTGCAGTCACACACACGACCTCAAACAAACATACATACACATGCACAAACACACGTGTGTTTGATGTGCGTGTGTGTGTGTGTGTGTGTGTATGTGTGTGTGCATGTGTGAGTATGTGACTGTGTGTGTATATATATATATATATATATATATATATATATATATATAATATATATATATATATATATATATATATATATATAAACACACATACATACACGTGTGTGTGTGTGTGTGTGTGTGTGTGTGTGTGTGTGTGTGTGTGTGTGTGTGTGTGTGTGTGTGTGTGTGTGTGTGTGTGTATATGTATGTATATGTTTGTTTGTATATGTGTATTCGTTTTACACTTGTACCTGTGTATCTAAACTGTTTACTCATTTACCTTTAGTTGTTAACCGTGTGTAATACAATCATAATCATGTAAATAATCAAGACATGAACGAATGAATGAAAACAAATATGAATATTTATATTAACCTGAAATTTGTGCCGGCCGATGGAGTAATACGTGCTTATCAAAGACATTTTAAATTCCATTATTCATGAGCACGATTAATGTATTACCGATATGCCTTTGCTATTTCAACTACTGAAATAAAAAAAGAACGTTTCTGTTTTTGTATATTATTTTTTTTTCATTGATATAAGGATAGTATAAACCGTCCATAATCAGAATATGATAGTGGAACTCGTTCGCCTGGCGGAAGGATAACGGTTACGCGGCAGTTTCTCGTCTTCACGCGATTCAAAAAAAACAAAACAAAACACACCAACGCACTACAATTATTCATGGCGATTAATCACCAATCCAAATCATATAAAAAAAAATACAGTGATCAACACAGCTGCGTGCTTTAAATCCTCAATCAACGGAGAATTCGGAAAATCCAAAGATATTCCATGAGATACGACTTCTATCCGCGCCGCCATTTTCAATCCTTCCGCCTATCCAGGTAATTATATATACATATTTTCAGTCGAGAGAAAGAGAATTGAAAACGACATAGCCAAAATGCAAAAGGCAGTTGGAATAAGAGGATCAAGAGCTGATTCTGGTTGAAACTGTATTAACTGGAATTATTTAGGGTTTTATTGACTATGAGAGAAAGAGCGAGAGGGGGGAGGAGGGAGAGAGGAGAGAGGGAAAGAGAGAGTGAGAAAAGGAGTATAGGAGAGAGGGAGAGAGGGATAGAGTGAAAGGGAAAAGGAAGAAAAGGAGTAAGGAGGGAGGGGACAGAAGGGGAAATGAAAGAGAGAGAAAGCGAGGGAGAAAGAGACACCCAGTGTTAAAAAAAATATTTAAAATGATAGAGGGGAAAAGACCAGTTGTAAATACATACAACACTCTCTTTCTCTCTCTCTCCTTTCCTCTCCCTCTCCCTCTCCCTCTCCCTCTCTCCCTCCCCTCCCTCCCTCTCCCCTCCCCCCCCTCCCTCCTCTCCCCTCCCCTCCCTCCTCCCCTCCCCTCCCTCTCCTCCCTCCCTCCCTCCTCCCCCCCTCCCCTCCCTCCCTCCCTCTCCCTCCCCTCTCCTCCTCCCTCCTCCCTCTCCCTCTCCCCTCCTCTCTCCCTCCCTCTCCCTCTCCTCCCTCCCTCTCCCCTCCCTTCGTCCATCTCCCCTCCCTCCTCCCTCCCCTCTCCTCCTCCCTCCCTCCCCCTCCTCCTCCCTCCCTCTCCCTCCCCTCCCTCCCTCCCCTCTCCCTCCCCCTCCTCCTCTCTCCCCTCTCCTCCTCCTCCCTCTCCTCCTCCCTTTCCCTCTCCTCTCCTCCCTCCCTCCCTCTCCCTCTCTCCCTCTCTCATCTCTTCTTCCTCTCCTCCCTTCCCTCCTCCCTCCCCCTCCCCCTCCCTCCCCCTCCTCCCTCCCCTCCCTCCCTCCCTCCTCTTTCCCTCTCCTCTCTCCCTCTCCCTCCCTCTTTCCCTCTCTCCCTCTCTCCCTCTCTCCCTCCGCGTCGGCCACACCGCTTCCCTCCTTCCCGCCGCCCGTACCAGGAGCACCGTGCTTGTCGGATATTTATTCACGACTTGGGCTTGGAATCAGCGCCATCTATTGGGATGTTCTGGCATGAAGTGTTGCCATCGACGCTGCTGCTGCGAGCGGGGATGTTGTTGTTGTTTTTTATTTATTTATTATTATTCTCCTGTTTCGGTTTTTTGTTATTTATTATTATTTTTTTTTCCATCTCGTGTTACCTTTTTTGTGAAAGTTTATTTATGTATGGATGTGTGTGTCTGGATCTACCTCAATATATGTATTTGTAACCATCTATGTACGTATATGAATATGTATATCTGTATTAATCTATATGAATCTCTGTCTATCTATATCTATATGAATCTATGTCTATCTATATCTATATGAAATCTATGTCTATCCATATCTATATGAATCTATGTCTATCTATATCTATATAAATCTATGTTTATCTATATCTATATGAATCTATGTCGTATCTATATCTATATGAATCTAAGTCTATCTGTATCTGTATCTACATGAATATAAGTCTATCTGTATCTATATCTATATGAATCTAAGTCTATCTGTATCTAAAAGAATCTATGTGTATCTATATCTATATGAATCTGTCTATCTATATCTATATCTATCTATATCTACATCTAAATATCTATCTATATCTACATCTAAATATCTGTCTATCATATAACCATCTATCTATAAGTGTACATATATCTATATAAACTGATAGACAGAGAAAGATTCTGTGAGATACCATGTAGTGTATAGGCCTATGCACGCACGTAATCACAATAACAATAGTAGTAATGATATATGCACGTAGGCTCTTTCTTTGTCTGAATTATCCCTATTCTCCCAAAATTTCTCCCTGAATCATCCAAATATTCTTTTTTTTTCTCCAATTACACCCACTTTTCCTTCTCTCTCCTCCCCCTCCCTCCTTCCCTCGCCTCATTCTCCTTTCCTTACTTTCCACTTCTTCTCTACGTGCCTCTCCTTCCCTCCATCCCTCGCCTCATTCTCCTTTCCTTACTTTCCACTTCCTCTCTACGTCTCTCTTCTTCTCCCTTTCCCCATTCCCTCTCCTCGAATTTTTCTTTTAACCACTCTTTTGGATTCCTATTTCATCAGGTAGATAGATTGATTGAAAGAGAGAGAGAGAGAGAGAGAGAGAGAGAGAGAGAGAGAGAGAGAGAGAGAGAGAGAGAGAGAGAGAGAGAGAGAGAGAGAGAGAGAGAGAGAGAATGACAGAGAGAGAGAGAATGACAGAGAGAGAGCGAGAGCGAGAGATACAAAGTGCAGTGCACAAGCAAGGTAAATATACATCTGTTATGTTGTCTATTTATTGCTTATTTCCGTCAGAGTTCCTTGAGTGCTGTTAAATAATCTACTGTTTGACTGGAGTCTGTTTATTGTCTGGTATTATTTTATTTATTTATTTATGTATTTTTTATAAAAATACATGACATTTACGTTCACTGTCAAAATACCAACTCTGAATCAGTTACAACTTTTTATTATCAGTTCTATCCCCCCCCCCCTCTCTCTCTCTCTCTCTCTCTCTCTCTCTCTCTCTCTCTCTCTCTCTCTCTCTCTCTCTCTCTCTCTCTCTCTCTCTCTCTCTCTCTCTCTCTCTCCCTCCCTCCCTCTCTCTCTCTCTCTCTCTCTCTCTCTCTCTCTCTCTCTCTCTCTCTCTCTCTCTCTCTCTCTCTCTCTCTCTCTCTCTCTCTCTCTCTCTCTCTCTCCTCTCTCTCTCTCTCTCCCTCTCTCCCTCTCTCCCTCTCCTCCCTCTCCCTCTCTCTCTCTCTCTCTCTCTCTCTCTCTCTCTCTCTCTCTCTCTCTCTCTCTCTCTCTCTCTCTCTCTCTCTCTCTCTCTCTCTCTCTCTCTCTTCTCTCTCTCTCTCTCCTCTCTCTCTCTCTCTCTCCTCTCTCTCCCTCTCTCTCTCCTCCCTCTCTCTCCTCCCTCTCTCCCTCTCCCTCTCCCTCCTTCCTCCTTCCCTTCCTCCCTCCCTCCCTCCCTCCCAACGGAACCCTGGATTTTATGTTTGTTTTACGTTGGTTAGTCGGCTAGTAGTATAATCCAAAAACAGATTTTTGAACAGATTTTTATGATGATTTTACAACAGTCCAACTTCGATGCCATTGATTTTATTTTGATGGTGATCATGATTTTTTTAAAGGATTCATTATCATTTTGCGATAAGAAAACACACACGCCACCCGTGTACTTGAGTAAGAGTAAGTGATATTAATGTAATTCTCAAGTGTGAATATTTTTACTGCATCAGTTGACCTTATTACCTCGGCGAAGGAATACGATCTGAGAGTGCTTTTTGCTTTTCATTCTCTTTGTATGATTCTCTAGTATCAGTCCGCTGTCGCTTTTATTTATTAGCTGTTCAGATAATCAACAACTAATTCAATCTGGTTCTAAATTAATAATAATCTTATGACTGGTTACGCTGCGATCGTAGTTCTGGTGTAGTGTTACTTATCAAGGATTTATTTATTTATTTATTTATTTATTTATTTATTTATCAATTATTTATCAAGGATCTCTCTTCTCTCTCTCTCTCTCTCTCTCTCTCTTCTCTATTCTCTCTCTCTCTTCTCTCTCTCTCTCTCTTCTCTCTCTCTCTCTCTCTCTCTCTCTCTCTCTCTCTCTCTCTCTCTCTCTCTCTCTCTCTCTCTCTCTCTCTCTCTCTCTCTCTCCTTTATAACGAGCTTTAATCAGAATGCAGGTAGGATTTTTTTTTTTTTTTTTTTTTTTTTTTTTTTTTTTTTTAATTGATGCTGATAGCGATGGCTGAAGTGGTATTTACAATCAAGAGGTAATGGTATTGATAAGATGCTCGTGTTGATAAATTAATAAATCAATTGATAAAATGATGGTAATCGTGATAAGTAGATAAATTAATAAATCAATTGATAAAAATGATGGTATCGTGATAGTAGTAGATTAATGAATCAGTTGATAAAAATAATGATAATCGTGATAAGTATATACATTAATAAATCAATTGATAAAAATAGTGATAATCGTGATAAGTATATAAATTGATAAATCAATTGATAAAAATAATGATAATCGTGATAAGTAGATAGATTAATGAATCAGTTGATAAAAATAATGATATTCGTGATAAGTAGATAGATTAATAAATCAATTGATAAAAATAAGGATAATCGTGATAAGTAGATAAATCAATAAATCAATTGATAAAAATAATGATAATCGTGATAAGTAGATAGATTAAAAATCAATTGCATGAAAATAATGATAATCGTGAAGTAGATAAATTAATAAATCAATTGATAAAAATAATGATAATTCGTGATAAGTAGATAATTTAATAAATCAATTGATAAAAATAATGATAATTGATAATCGTGATAAGTAGATAAATTAATAAATCAGTTGATAAAAATAATGATAATCGTGATAAGTATATACATTAAAATCAATTGATAAAAATAGTGATAATCGTGATAAGTAGATAAATTCAGTTGATAAAAATAATGATAGATAAGTAGATAAATTAATAAATCAGTTGAATAAAAAAAATAATGATAATCGTGATAAGTGAGATAAATTTGTAAATCAATTGATAAAAAAAATGATGATAATCGTGATAAGTAGATAGATTGATAAATCAATTGATAAAATAATAAGGGTATCGTGATAAGTAGATAAATTTGTAAATCATTGATAAAAATGATGATAATCGTGATAAGTAGATAGATTGATAAATCAATTGATAAAAATAATGATAATCGTGATAAGTAGATTAAATTAATAAATCAGTTGATAATGATGAAATCGTGATAAGTAGATAAATTAATAATCAGTTGATAAAAATGATGATAATCGTGATAAGTAGATAATTAATAGATCAATTGATAAAAAAATGAGATAATCGTGATAAGTAGATAAAATTGATAAAAATAATATTATCGTGATAAAGTAGAAATTAATAAAATCAGTGATTAAATGATGAATAATCGTGATAAGTAGATAAGATTAATAACATCAGTTGATAAAAATGATGATAATCGTGATAAGTAGATAAATTTAATAAATCAGATAAATTGATAATCGTATAAGTCAGTTGGATAAAAATAATGATAATCGTGATAAGTAGATAAATTAGTAAATAATTGATAAAAATAGTGATAATCGTGGATAAGTAGATAAATTAATAGATCAATTGATAAAAATAATGATAATCGTGATAAGTAGATGAATTAAATAAATCAATTGATAAAAAATGAATGATGTGACGTGATAAATTAATAAATCAGATAAAAATATGATAATCGTGAATAAGTAGATAAATTAATAAATCAGTTGATAAAAATGATGATAATCGTGATAAGTAGATAAATTAATAAATCAGTTGATAAAAATGATGATAATCGTGATAAGTAGATAGATTAATAAATCAATTGATAAAAATGATGATGATCGTGAATAAGTAGATAAATTGATAAAAATACATGATAATCGTGATAAGTAGATAGATTAAATGAATCAGTTGATAAAAATGAATGATAATCAATAAGGTTTAAAGGAAAAATGATGATGATCTTGGACTATGATGATAGTTTTGACAGTGATGGTTATGATAAAGCTTCTATTTATGTTTATTTTTAATTTCTGAATCATTTATCTTTATTGTCTCTGCTTCCTGCCTCTTGTCTCATGAAATTATTCCTACCATTACCTTTGCATTTATGATTATCTTTTCCTTTGTTATCTTCTCCTTTGTTAGCATTTTTTTTGTCTTTTTAATTCGCCCATTTTTAAAGATATTATTGTTACGATTGTCCTCTCTTTGGAGCCCGAAAGATGATCATCATTTTTAGGTTTTAATTTTTAGATTTTAAGGTCGTCTTTTTTTTCTCTCTCTTCTTTTCCGTAATCCAAGCCCATTCATCGTGCGGAATTACATAATTTTGAGCTCATTAGCACGCTATTTTTGACTTCGAGAAAGGTAAAAAAAAAAANACATATAGAGGGGGAGAGAGGAAACGAGGAAAAATGTTCTTCACGGATATGTTCAAGGAAAAAGTTAATCAAAAGGGACTTCTTTGATATAGTGATAAAAATGTCTGCCAACATCCTTTTTAAAACCAGTGAAATCTTACTCTCTCGGATAATGAGAAAGTGACTTTGGCTGAAAGATGGAGAATGAGGATAATTTTTCCTTAATTATTTAGAGATAACGAGCATTAGCGATTTTACTAACAAACCCGTTTTTCATATGTAACAGACTTTACGTAAAGGTAGGTGGTGTTGTGTAACTTGTAAATCGAATACCGTATAGTGCACCTTTTAAAAATATTATTAATGATATTCAGTTTATAGAAATGTGTCAGTATTAGTTTTTTATGCTATTAATTATACGTCCCCTGAAAATGAGGTAGGTAAACACATTGATAATCCCGGCTCATTTGAATATGAATTAAATTTCATTCTGCCTGAAGAAAATTAACGTTTTTTTCTTTTTTTTTTTCAAAATTAGCACAGTGCTTCTCTTTCAAATTAAAAAATATGGGGCTAATAGCATTACTTTGGTAACAACTATCATAATGACAATTATTTAACTGGCACATGGCACAGCAGACATCTTTACAAATATTATTTGCCAGGTTCACAGTGATAGTTTATCTATGGTAGAAAAAAACGGCGTATATTAGCAAGAAGTCTAGGACCGAAAAATATGACAAAGTTACGAGACTCAAGGAAAATATGAGAGGCTTTTTACCAACAAAGAAGTGGCGACAAAATGTTTCGTCAGATTTCGTTCCCGCTCCTATCTCTTCCCAATACTTGTAGAAAAGGTATGAATGATACTGGATATCTTCACAGTACAAGAGATGTATTTGACCGGTTTCGATTACGTCTCCATCAGAAATACCTGTATTTCATGTATTTCTGATGGATGTACTTAGAGGTGATAAGCTTGTTTCTAAAAGATAAAAAGAACTGTTTTACACATGAAAGCAGAATACTTGACTAAAGCAGTACATATCCTCTGCTGCATACATAGACATACGTTATTAATGTCATTGCGATCTTGATTTGTATTGGTCCACGCATTATATATGAAAAAATTATACAGTAAATACACTTTCCTCTCCCTCTCTTTGTATTGGTCCACGATTTATATATGAAAAACCTGTAGAGTAAATGCAGTTTCCTCTCCCTCTCGATTTCCTGCCAACAGCTTCTGGAGACAGCTTAGGAACCCGGAATGCAGACGAAGCGAATCTGATAGTTTGGTTCAGGAATTCATAGGAGTTCTGGGAAAGCGAGTTTTGATCGTGGAAAACGGGTTTGCATGGAGTTGGTGTTAGGACTGAGAGGTTTAGTGATGCGAAGATTGTGTTTGTGTTATCGTTTGAATATACATTGGATTCTGGGTGTCATCGACGTTATTATGTGCTTGCAAAATACACGCCATTATATCTCAGGCGATGCCACAGTATATCAGTAAATAAACTGAATGATATGGTTTAGACCGGCTATTTTTTCACTCAGCTTCTATTATGCTCGAAATATGAATGGGTGACTGCGATCTGTGGTAACGTACAGAAGTAGTACAGTTCAGGATATTTATCAATTATTTTTATTTTATTATTTTTTAAAAAAAATTCCCCTGTACCATAGAATTGCTAATCTTGCAAAAGACTTTTCCAAATGATATGACTAAAAATACATAAAATTAAGTACAAAAAGCAAGTCGTTTAGTTTAGTTAACGAACTGTAGGTCATGTTTTCTCTAATGGGTAAAGGTGAATATTGTATATAAATAGTAATTTGATACTGATAGTGAGGAATTTCATTTTCTTCCATTTAGGCAAAATAAAAAAGAAAAAAAAAAAAGAAAAAAAAATCTACAAACAAAAAAACTTCAAATGACAAGTGAAATAATATACAGATACATATTCATCACCCTTGATAGCAATACACCGTCGCCAGAAGATGAAAAAAAGGACCCTAAGCTACCATGAATCTCCCAAATAAAGTTACTTCACTTTTAAGGAAATGACTCCTTAGCGGCCCTCCTGCAAGTACGAGAAAGTAGCGATATTTATAACTCCCGAGTGCAGGCGAGAGGAATATTAAACAGATACTCATACATTGATCAGAGGAACCGAGTGCGGCCAAAGCACACGCGAGAGAGAAGGTGTATGATTGAGTTCCGTGGTCGTCTGATTTGTTACATGTTCGAGTAGTTCATTTCGGATAACAGAGGAAGAGGGAAGAGAATTGGGGTGAAGTAGAAGAAATTAAGATAAGTAATTGAAAATCGTGAGATGAGAAGAAGAAGAGGGGGGGGAGGGAGAGAGAGAGAGAGAGAAGGAGGAGTGGGAGAGAAGAGAAGAGGGAGGGAGGTGGAGAGAGGAGAGAGAGAGTGAGAGAGAGAGAGGAGGGAGAGTGTATAAATGAAAGTGTACCCTTGAACAGAGAGAAACAAACGAATAGAGTGTAATGTTCCGCACAAATCGAAGGAACATGTGCAGAACGAGGAGAAATAAAGAATGATAAACAAATTGCAATAATGAAATAAATAAAAAATAAAGAACATCCAGAGGGAAAGACCTTTACAATATGGGTAATTAGTGCACGTGAGTTGTTTGCTTGTATTTATTTTCTTTTAGCATTTCCTCCTCAAAGTCAAGTTCAAATTTCAGACGCTTTCATTTATCAAAAATATTTTTTTTCTATGATAACATGATAATAATAATAATAATAATAATAATGATATAATGATGATAATGATGATAATAATAAATAGTAATGGTGGAGCACAAAGGCAATTAACAAAAAAAAAATAAATACCTCAAATTCTCTTATATCGCCCGGAGGAATCGGAGCAGAAGTGGATATTGCAACCCGCTTTTCCGCCCAATCTTCATTGCTCTGTGAGGACGCTGTTGCAAGGGAGATGGATAGGCCTATGGCGGGAGCGAGCAGTGCAGTGCGTTCCATAAGGCTTTTATTCTGAAGACGGAAATCAGTGTTTGAAATATCTTTCCATTAATATGGGTAAATTTTGGGAGGAACGGTAGATGTAAATATCAATTTTGAGTTTAAGATTTTTTTTTCTTTTGTATGACAAGGTTTATATCGTTTATACACGCACGCACTACGCACAACAACACACACACACACACACACACACACACACACACACACACACACACACACTCACTCACTCACTCACACACACACACTCACACACTCACACACACACAGCACACACACACACACACACACACACACACACACACACACACACACACACACATTTTAGCCACAAATCTCTTCTTATCTCCCTGGGTACTGTTATTCCTCCGCCAAAGGATAAACCACACACAAGCTGCTGTAACGCAAAAACGCAAAACAAGAAACCTGGAGTCTGGCCACAACAGAAAAACATGTCAGGATCTTGTCTCAATCCTACGGGGCTTGCGGATGTCAGGATTGCCTCTGGGATACCGTCTTCCACAGTGGATTATGCTGTAAATCTAGCTTAGAGGATGTGGGTTCTAGAAGACCTTTTAGAGTAAGGATTTTTGCTTTGTTTCTCCCCCCTAGGTCTCTATTTTAACTATATTTTTGTCAGAGTCTACATATTGCATTTATACATTTGTACATATATGCACTTATTCAGTTAGTTTAGATA
>NW_020868746.1:243789-256289 GCF_003789085.1 Penaeus vannamei
AATGAAAATGATAACATAATTGCATTCATTTTCAGGAAACTACACGATAATTTTTATTTCTTTTTTCCCGAATACTTGGATTAAAAGGCGTTTCAGCCAGCTTATTTTGATTTAACTTTCGCAGATTTTTCTTAAAGTTTTAATTGTTTCAAGGCAGTGAGAAGAAGAAAGAAAATTAGAATGGGTCAGACTGAAGACATAATATATATGCATACACACACACACAGCACATACCACATACACACACACACACACACACACAACACACACAACACATATATATATATATATATATATAATATATATATATAATATATATATATTATATCTCTTATCTGCATGTATGCATGTATCTATCTATTATATCTATCTATTATTTTCTATCTATCTATCTGCGCATATATGTATATATATATATCTATGAAGTTGACCATAAGCCATTAACCTATCTCAAGAATTTTAAGGGATCAGATAACAGAATTTTGATGGGCTTTAAGATTAAAGACATATAGTTTTAGGCTTGTCCATATTGGTGCTCAAGATAATGTTGAAGTGGACTTATTGAGTCGCTCGGATGTATGAGTCTTTTTTTATCTATCATAGGATAGATACTTTAGGGGGAGTTTTGTGAAGGAAAGTATCTTTTATTCTAATTTTGTTTCATTTGTTACATTCTCGTACAGCTGCTTGGGCGAATAGAGGGTTCGGGGTTCGGTGTTTTGGTTGCGAGTCGAATCCTTTGAGCGAACCAGTCCTGATTCGCCAGCCTGGGTTCATTAAGCTGCGAACTCTTGGCTGGTGAGCTATGACAATTTTCGTTTATATTTTATTGATTTATAGTGACAGTATGGTATTATTCTGTGTCGTATAGAGAAATTAATTATTGCTCTTTATTGCCAGTTTGGAGAGGCGTCCCAAATACATCTTAACTAGGTCTGGCTGATCATGCCATCTTCCCATCATCTCTCGTGATATTTGGTCCTCCATGGCCGTCTCTATCGGTGAAGAGTGGTTGCCGTGGGATAAGAGGTATTATGTACTGGAACCGGCAGTGTTGACAATTGGCTACATTTGCATTGCAAGTTGCCAAAGAATGACAACTTGAGTGCAAATACATCTGTAGGAAAATGAATATACGGCCATATACGGCTTGTACGAGCATATATACATTGTATCTGGAAAGGGAAGAATTTCCCAATGACTCAGCAGATTTTACCAATTAAAGGGTTAAAAAAAATTACCCTTTCAAATTCCGATCTCCATGTAGTTCTGTTGCTGACCTTATAATCAAAACTAAAGATAACTGAAACATGAATGACAGAAGATGAAAAGTGTCACACGAGTATTCAGAAAATAATGAATGAATGAACTAGTATTGACAAAATATAGAAGTGGAAAGAAAGAGACAAAAAAATATTTCTCCCAGAATTCAGCTGCTCTTTCCACAGTTTTACAGCAAGCATTGGAAAGGTTAAGAGTCGTGTGCTTGAATATGCATGATGTCAAAATAATTTTTACTTGAGCGTAGACGACTGAAGCTGAATGAAAATGCAACAACAAAAATTCAGTGTAGAGCGTAAATTATTTATTCAACTGAGGGTTGGAAGAATGAATGGACTCAGAAATAGCTTTCAGAATTATTTCGAATGTGTACATCTGTACATTGTCATGGATCAAATGGTTGTATATATTTGTGTATTGGTATATCAGTAAACACGTGACATAATTACACATGTAAATACATACACACACACACACACAACACAACACACACACACACACACACACACAACACACACACACACACACATACACACACACACACTTACACGCACGCATACACACTCACACATACACACACACAAACAAACACCATAAATATACGAATAAATATAAAGAAATAAAAAAACGAAAAAAATCGATAAAATAGATTAACGAAAAAAGAAATAAAGAAAACTTCAATTCATGCCTTTTCCTTCCTTCTCCATTCTACGCTTGTCTTCTTCCTGGGCCTCTAATTTCCCCTCTCTTCTTCCTCCAAGCGTCAAATCACACGTACTTTGACTTGCAGATGGAAAGCCAGGCAGTAATCGTCTGGCTCTTGATCAAGGCAATCCGAATGCATGATGTGAAGGGAATGGGAAAATACATTTAATTGTGGTTGGCACTGTTACTGTACGGCATTCACTGGTATGCAGAACTTTCTCTGTGTAGATGGAGTTCGTGTAGTCATAATATATATTTTTTTTTCTAACATGCAGGCTGGTGGAGTGGGTGTAATACAGACACCTAATGATTTAAAAACAGAATGAAGAATATAGCCAGCAAATCAACAGTCTACAGGACAGGACGCCGATACACGACAAACCTCACATGCTTTTTAACCTGTCTGATTTCGTGATGTCAGGTTAAGGACGCCATGAACCTCAACTCGCCATTATTAAAACTCGCTAAACACTTATTACACTGTAAGGCATCCCCCTATTGTGCTTGTTGTGAAAGACCAAATAAGGCCATATTTTTCTTTTCTTCCAGAAAGAGATGTGAAATGGCAAACAACTATATGAACAGTAACAAGTATAATTATGATGATAAACAGATAGATAGATATAGAAAGAGAGAGAGAAAGGTAGAGGTTGAGAGCGAGAGAGGGAAATGAAAGTAAATATAAATATATCTATGGATAAACGTTAATGATGATAACAAAGATAAAACGATGAAGACGGTGATAATGAGGAGGGGTAGAGAAACGAAGGATATGTTAAGAGGAAGGGAAGATTCGAGAGGTTCTTGTTGAGATCCCCTCGACCTAAATTGTCATTTTAGATTATAAGTCTTTTCTACTGCTCTCTCTCGCTCTATGTATCCATAGGTATCTTTATATATACTTTCATTTCCCTCTTTCTCTATCTATCTATATTTCTCTCTATCTATCTATCTGTCTCTATCTAACTATCTGTCTCTCTGTCCATAAGTCTATCTATCTGTCTACCTATCCATCTATTTCTCTTTGTCTTTTTCTTTTCTTTTTTTTATATATTATACTTGTATGTGCGTGTGTGTGTAGGATCAAGAATAAAAAAATATATATACACCTATTTGTCCAAATATGTTTATATAACTATCTACAACGTTATCTTGGTCTATTAACCTGTCTATAAACTACATATGTGTGTGTGTTTCGGAAGTTGTGCGTGTAATATACATATTGTACAAACTTGAGTATCTCCCAACCCCAGTATCTCTATTAACTCCTAGTCCACTAGCCTCTGTACAAACTTCGGTATGTACTAGTTTCGTAAACCGTCCGTGTTGAATACAATGACATCCCTCAACTTGTAATGAGCGGATTACGTAACAAGTACTTTACACGCAGTCATTGGTTGTTTCCTCTTCAGTTTCTCGTTCTCCTTCTCTTTTCTTCTCCTTGTACCCTTCTCTTCCCTTTATCTTCTATATTGGCTTATTATCATTATCTTTTTTTTTTCCTTTTCTCTCTCCTCTTACCATTCTTCTCTCGTCCTCTCGTTTTTCCTTTCTATTCCGCTTCCTTTCTCGCCATCTCTTTCTTCGATATTCTTATTTCATTATCGGCATTTTTTTTCCTTTCTTCTTTTCCTTTTTAAATCTTCTTCTTCTGCTCCCTTTTCACTTCTTTCCTCTTTTCTCTTCTTCTCCTTTTTATTTATCCCTTGCGCCCTTCTCTAATCTACTCTTCTCTTTCGCTTCCTTTTGTCTCTGTCTATTTTCCTTCTCCTCTCTCTTCTCCTTCTTTCCCTTCATTTCCCCTTTCCTTTTCTTCCTCGTCTGCCTCCTCTTGTCAGCTGAAGCGAAGAAAAAAGTTTGAAACTATGCATTAATAATTTTCTTGCGTCCTTTACCCTTATCCGGGCATTTTCTAGTCTTTTCGCCTTCAAGAATATTTATTTCCATTTTCTTTGGCTGTTTCCCCGTCTTTTGTTTTTTATTCATTCTCTCTGATTCTTCTCTTTGTCTGCATTTTATATCCTGACAAAATTTTGATTTCTCAGAGGCATACGTTTCAAGAGCTAAATATTTGATGTATACAATTTCTCTCTCTCTCTCTCTCTCTCTCTCTCTCTCTCTCTCTCTCTCTCTCTCTCTCTCTTCTCTCTCTCTCTCTCCCCCCTCTCTCTCTTTCTCTCTATATAAATTTGCTTGCATGTATACACATACAATAAAAAATTGGGTATATAAATTTACTTCTGTATGTATATATGTTTTTTAAAATATCATTATTACCGCATGCACCGGCAATCCTTTTGCAAGTTAAGAAGAAAGTTTCAAAATGTGATTGCAAGCTTGCAGTAGAATCCTCAAACTTTCAGGGAAAACACGCCTACAATAAAAGGTAAAACACATACACACAAACACACACACACGAACACACACACACAAGCACACACACACACACACACACACACACACACACACACACACACACACACACACACACACACACACACACACACACACACACACACACAACACAAACACACACACACACACGCACACACGCATTTTCACAAGGCTATTAAAAACACAGAAAAGGAAGTGAGAACTTTTTAACATAAGTTTGCTTGCATCACCACAAAGAAACAAAATCAAAGGACACAAAAAAAAACACGTATTCCTGTTTTGTTACGCTGGATGGCAAAAGTTCCCACGGGATCAAAGGCGAGTTGTCAAAAGAAGCCGTTTTCGGAGTCTGCAGTTTTCATGGAGTCGGGGAAATATTTTTGAGCAAGAAACGAGATGATTTTGGAATGTCTCTATTCTTATTTTCTCTCTCTCATTCATAATATTATTTCCCTCATTCTGGCTCTCTCTCTCTCTCTCTCTCTCTCTCTCTCTCTCTCTCTCTCTCTCTCTATATATATATATATATATATATATATATATATATATATATATATATGTATATATATATATATAATATAATATATGTATGTTTACATATATATATATATATATATATATAATATATATATATATGTAGATAAATAGAAGATATATAAATAAACAAACACACACACACACACACACACACACACACACACACACACACACACACACACACACACACACACACTTATCTATGTCTGTATCTCTAACTGACGTATATCTACCTATTTATCTGTCTTATAACTGGCTTGGCCGTTAAGTATACATTTCCCGATACGCAATGAACATTCTTAGTGCGTAATCAAATGTCATCTTCATATTCTTGACTCTTAATGAACCCGTTAAGGTCACAGTATTCTGCACTTTACATTACCGCTGTGACTCGCTGTCCGGTGACCCATTCACCCGCTTCGCTTCGAACTCAATGACACTGGACACACGATAATGGCGGCTCATTACTCCCTTTATTGCTCAAGGCGTTGCTTCATTCGGACTAATGAGCATGATGAGGTTTGTTTTGGTTTATGGCTTCACTTCACGTCGCTTTTGTCTTTGGAATACTGGCAGTGCTTCTTCAAGAGGGAAATACGATATTGGGTTTGGAAATATACTTTATAATGATGTAACGAAGGGGAATACGATATAGGATTTGGAAATATACTTTGTAATGATGTAATGAAAAGATAGAGAAAGATTTTGGAAAGATATTAAGAGATTGAAAGAGAAAAGAATGGAGAGATGACAAATCTACTGTATATAAAAGGAATAGAGTATTATGTAATAAATTATCATAATTACCTAGAATGTTTCAAAGTTTCAACGCATTACTATATCGTAAAGTTTAAGGCTAAAAAAAAGTTTCATGTTTTCTCTTAATAATACCGAGGCAAGTTTCTTCTTTATGCGAAAAATAATAGTGAAAAGAAAAATCAGAGCAACGTAAACCCTTGGAACACAAGAAATTGTCCTCCTTAGAGTGTGACTAAGCACCGCATCTCATCATGAAAATATCTCCGCCTCTTTACGGTGTATTAAAGGAACTGCTCTTTAGGCATATGCTTCATGGTGCTGTTACTGTCCTGTTAAGAGTCCTGGGCCTATGTCCACGAAAGTTCTCAAGACAGTTCTGAGACTAAATTTGAGACATATTTCCGAAGAGTCTGAGGAAAAAACTAGGTCGGTCGTTTGTTTACATCGTTGATCTGCGCTTATTTAGTTATTTCATATTCATTCATACTTAAAAATGTTTGCAAGCATGTGTTTTCTTTGGCGAAATACTCTAATGTGCTGGCCCAACACACGCAAATCAATCAATACAAAAGAAAAGGAAAAACAAAAACAAATATTGATAAAACACACACACACACACACACACACACACACACACACACACACACACACACACACACACATTTGCCAGTCCATTCATACTATATATAAGTTTGAGTCTGATCGGATTAGTGGTCAACGTCGACCAGGGATTGAACTTTAAGTGGAGGGGGGAGAGGTAAGTGGATCTCTTTTGTTGGATGGAGCTACGTATACTCATGATGTACAGTCCATGTCCTTTCAATGTAAGGAGCAGATTTGTTACATCAAAGTCCACTCCTTTTCAACAGACTCGCTTCATTCATACCAGATTTTCCATTCTGTAGATGGCGGTGGTCGTGCTTTTTATGGCATAGCATTTTTGCCAAGGAAAAAAGTGATGGAAGTATCGGTCTCTTCTTTTCTCTCTAACTCTTTTTTCTTCTCCCTCTCTCCATCCCCTCTTACTTACATCAGGACAACTCCTTACTTATTGTTAACAAACCAGTAACATTTTGACCAATCATGGCATTCGTTATATTGCGGAAATCTAATAACTATCATCATGATTATCGTTATCAGTGCTCATCTTTCTCGATTTTTTTTTTCATCCTAGCATCTTATGATATATACAATATATTAACATAACAGTGATGAAGGTGGTGAGAATAGTCATAATGGTATACACAAAGCCCTCAAAATACTGACAGAGTTTTGGGAAATAACACTGAATAGATGTATCACCAATGACGGAAAACGTCCAAAACTTAAATGCAGATCAAAGAAATATAACAAAAGGAATACCTGCAGAAAAAAAATAAACAAACGAAATAGATTGCAAGCCGATTTATTGCGAAAATTACCTGAAAGTCCATTTAATAAAGGAAACAAATGCTACACATATTAGCTTTCCATTAACGGGGGCTGCTGGTCAAAGGAAATACCCCTTTTCTTAATCAATCTTGACACCATCGCTTGTGTGAGGATTAATTCTCATTGACAGACAGTTTCGCAGATGACTGAGTTAAAAAAGTGTCAGAAAGGGATCTTTTTTTATTAAGTTTTCGTTTGACATTGCAAGGACCTTTTTTTTTTTTGGTTGACTTAACGTCTCTTTGTAATACTAGATTTTTTTTCTGTTTCTCTCTCCTTCTCACTCCATCCTTCCTTCCTTCCCCTCCTCTTCTCTCGTTCACTGGCTGCTTTCTCCACCTCTTTTTCCTTTTTTTTTCTCCCGTCCTAATCCCACTTCAATAATTATATTTTATCACCCCTGTTCACTCATCTTATTTTTCGCTTTATTGTTCCCAAAGTTTTCGAGCTAGGTCATCAGCGCCAGCTTGACCCGGAATGAAGGGCTGGTTCTTTCTCTTTCGTGGGAAAAAGTTTAGTGATTACTGAAATGAAGCGGCACTTGTCTCAGGCTGGAAGGGAACTCGGAGGGTGAAGCCACACGGCAAGAATTAACAATGGAAGGGGGAATGCTTTTTTTTTTCTTTCTTTCTCTTTCTTTTTCTTTCTTTCTTTAGTTCTGCATTAACTTTGGTATTGTATTCATTATTATTTATTGAAATTGCTACACTAAAAATTGAGCGTTTTTAGATGAACACGAAAAATGTATTTGTTTGGTACATTTGTAAAACATTTTTTTTGTTCATTTTAACACAATTATTGAAATAAAAACGTAGCTATTAGTGAAAAGTAATTAGTTTAAATATAAACACGAGGGTAATTTCTCCTAATTCAATTTAACATATATGTTTATTTAGAAATACATTTTTGTAAATCCATGCGTTTTGAAAGAAACACAGTACTTCAATAAACAGTTGTGTCTAATGAAAAACATTAGTGGCCGTTACTGTTTATACATACATACATGCATACATATATTATATTATATATATATATATATATATATATATATATATATATATATATATATATATATATATATATATATATATATATATATATATATATATATATATATATATATATATATGTTACACACTTATTATACACATTTGGATGTTTAAAAATATATATTTTGCAATAAACTTCTTTTAAATGAACATGGTTTGTAATCAGCACCAACTAAAAACACCTTTTCCTTGATACAACACTGACAATTTTATTCAGCGAGAATATGCAAGAAAGTAAGACATTTTCATTCGCCAAACTGAAGTGGACTTTCAACTTCTCTCAAGACGAGCCAATTATGCCCTTAAGAAATTATCATTTTGCGCTCGTCCTCTTCAGTTGAGCGAGAGTAGTGCATGGAGAAGTGGACAGGAAGGTCGTAAGTAATGGTTTTCAATTACTCTAGCGAGATATAGCTGCCAGTAAGTGTATTTATGGCAAGGAAAGTTCTTAACCTGGCGAACTCTGTAGTTACAGGGAATAGTCCGAGGATTTAGCTACTGTTGTAGACTAAAATAACGGATTCAGTGATTTGTGTTACAATTTAGATGTGATTTGATAACAGAAGTGGTTGTCAATAATAAAATTAATTTGTAATAGAAATATTTAAGTAGATATAACGATATCATTTCGGGTATACGAGGTTCGACACAAAGTGTCAGTTGTATAATTAAAATGGTTGTCAATAATAAAACTAATTTATATTGGAAATATTTAAGCAGATATAACTATATAATTTCGGTTATACGAGTTTCGACACAATACAGTATGTCAGTTATACAATTAAAATCGCTGAGCTTTTGATAATCATAATATATGGAGCTGAAGAAGCTGATCATAAGAATCCCAGTTTTTCGTATAAATAGATTTAACTGGAATTTGATTCTTGATACCATTAAACAAAATACAATTTATCTTTTGAACATTTGACTACCTCCCTCAGTTTCTTTCTCTCCCTCAACCATGAAGTCAGTTAAGTCTTCTACTTCACTTTCTCATTCTTATATCTTATCTTCCTCCACCCTCTCCTTCAGTCTTCTACTTCACTTATTTCTCATTCCTTCTTCCCCACCCTCCTCCTTCAGTCTTCTACTCCTCCCACTCTCTTATCTCCTCCACCCTCCTCCTCATCTCCGTTATCTTGAATCCCGTCTTTTATCACATCTCCTATTCTCGGCTACATACCGCAGCCACAAATAACCGTCATAATTCTTGTGAATCTGCAAATATCGTCACGGAGTCTGAGCATCAGATTAAAACTTAATGAAGGCACTCGTTGCTGGAAGTGCTGGGTGGGGGGGGTGGGGGTGGGGGGCGTCGTGCTTGCCTTCTCTGCTCGTGTTGCCTTTAAATTTCACTTTATTTTATTTAAACGTCTCTCTAGTTGTTTATCACATTTCTATCCATTTAGGAAATCTATTCAAATCCAGTTGACATCTTTGTGTATGGTATACGCGTGTTTGTAAGTTTACAAAAAATATTACATGACAGTATACATTTGCTGATTTCCTGGTTGTCAATAGAAGAATGTATATGTGCGTATTCTTACACGTGTGTGCGTGCGCGGAGACAAGACAGGAAAATAATCGAGGTGCATATTCTATGGCTGTGAAATTTATTATTATTATTACGATACCATTATTGTTAATTCTAATTATATCACACCATTTATCTTAACCCCCCCCCTCCCACTCAATTTCAAGTCGTTTTAAGTAGTCAAAAAAAAAAATAAATAAAAAAAAAATAATAATAATAAAATAAAACTACTTACGGGACACGCCGTGGTTTTAATAAAAAGAGCGAGATATATATAAATGAAAGATTAAACAAAGTACTTGCTTTGGACAACTTTCCTTTATTTACCATTCATAAAGTGAACAACTTGGACCGTTAAAATACAGCGTCTAGGACAACATAATGGTACACTAAAAAAAAAAAAAAAAAAAAAAAAAAAAAAAAAAAAGAACATGGAGACGAAAAAAAGGAAAAAAAAAACAAGGAAGGCGAGCGAGTTTTTTTTTTTTTTTTTTTTTTTTTTTTTTTTTTTTTTTGACTCCCAAAGTAAGACGCATAATCTCTGTTGGATGATCCTCACAAATTGTACCCAAGATCAGCTAATGGCCGAGGAAGTTATGAGTAACGAGTGTGGAACAAGGGATTTTAGCAGAAAAGAGATAGGAGAAGAGGGAAATAGCAAGGAAGAAGGAATGGAATTGAGAGAGAGAGAGAAGAAGAAGAAGAGGGAGGGAGGGAAGAGGAAGAGAGAGAGAGAAAGTAGAAAATAGAGAGAAGTAAGAAAAAAGAAAGAGATAGAGAGAAAGTAAGAAAAAGAGAGAGAGAAAGAAAAAAAAGAAAGAGAGAGAGAGAGAGAGAGAGAAAGTAAGTCCGTAAATGAGAGAGAGAAAGAGAAAGAGAAAGAATGTTTGGACTCACTAGGAACATAAGTAGAAAAGCCATCCCACGAGCAACGGTGGTAGAAGGAGCAACCTGCGATGTAATAAAAACATTTAATTGAAATTCTGTAGATTCTCTCAGATTTCTCCATGATTATTTAAAATTAAATGCCAAGTACTTATTGCACTCCATGGCACTGCATGGGACAATCTTAATCACATCCCATATTCTCATACACAGAATACTGTATGTATATGAGTTTGTTTTTGATCTCTGTGCAGGATTGCTAAGATATATTTTTTTCTCTGTTTAGTGCATTATAGTGAATTCAGATATTCTTTGAAGATTATATGCATAAATGAATATGCACATAGGTATATATACAAAATAAGTTTCTGAAAGTTCATCTCTTTTTCTATTACTCAGACTCTCTCCTCTCTTTCTCATGCACATCTATCTGCCTATCAATCTTCTCACTTGTCTATATTTATCCACATACTGAACACTCAAAATCGGGGGTGAACAATGAATTGGACAGGTATCACTGCATGAAAAACTTATCTGACAGGAACTCTCCATACGCTAAATATAGAACGCGTGTGTGAACAGGAGATGCGGGTTGTCCTACATAACTTTATGTTTAAATGTTTATGGGATCATAAACTACGCAACAGGTACTGGAAGACTGGATACGTGGATCATGTTAGAGTAATATATATATATATATATATATATATATATATATATATATATATATATATATATATATATATATAATATATAATATATATATATGTATGTATGTATATATATATATATATTATATATATATATATATATATATATATGTATGTATGTATGTATGTATGTATATACATATACACACATACGTATGTACATTCACTCCTCTCTCTCAAATCCCTTGTACTCTCTCCTCCCACTCTCTAAATCTCACGTAACATCCGCGTCCTCAACGAAAAGAGAACCGCCGTTGCAACGCCACGATCGCGAATGACAATAGCGCCACGAAAACCGACATCAGCAGACGATAGAATATGATTGAACGACCGTTGTTGTTGTTCGTTATATATTGAACGACCGTTGTTGTTGTTCGTTCTGGCGATGGAGTCGGAATATTTTTTTTTTCTGGTTTCGGATATATGGGGAAACCCAAAGCGTTTACCGTTATCCGTACTTTCACACACACACGAGTTCGTATGGTGGAGAGATTACACATGGGTTCTCTGTGAGCGAAAGACGGAACAGAGAAAGGTTACAAAGCGTTAAAAAAAAAAAAGGAAAAAAAAAAAGAAGTTAAGAAAAGTTACAGAGCAGATTCAAGGACGAAGGCCATTTAAGGGAAATTCAAGGGGTCGAGTTGCGCATATGTTAGACTCGTCGGAGTTGGTGGTAATGTACGATTTATTCGTGAATGTGAAAACAGTTCAGTTCTAGTGTATAATACTGATTTGTATCATCATCTGCATCGTTATTATCAGTATCATTGTCACTATCAACCTAATATTGTTAATAATAATATTAATGGTAGATAATGATAATAATATTAACAATAACAGCAATGGTAATTAATAATAATAATATAATGATATTTATAACAATAATTGAAATAAATAATATTGATACTGAGAATAGGAATAATAATAATAATAATCATGTGGATAAAGCTCTATCATGCGCATTTTCATTAATCTAATTACTTTTTGCATTAACAAAATCCAGTTCTAAAAAGAACATTATATCATAAGAAAGGAGCAACGGTAATCTCATTAAAAACAATAACACTTATTTATTAATATTATTATTTTCGATAAGTGCAATCTTTGTAAACTTTTTTTTCTTTCTTTCTTTCTTTCCTTGCACCATGGTTCACTTCTTTCTTGATGATGACGATATTTGTCAATGGCTGTCCATTATCATCATCATCATCGCCT